>VYXC01006220.1:1424005-1579687 GCA_013397175.1 Platysteira castanea
GCAGCGCTCGGAGCGCCGCCCGCTCTGCCTGGGGCCGGGGGCGAGGGGAGCCGGGGACGCCTCCGGCACCGCCGCGCCCCGGGACATCCGCACCGGGGCAGGGGCGGCGGCGGGGAGCGGCAGTCCCGGGAGGGCTGCCCGCCCGGAGGACTCGGCGGCGGTGCTGAGCGGAGGTGACAGGTCACTGCCCCGGGAGGGCAGTGCCCGGCGTGCCCGGCGGGGGTAACCGGAGCTCCCGAGCCAGCCCTGCCGGGAAGTTGGAGAGCTCTGCCGTGCCTCCTTTAGAGAGGAGCGTGACACGCTGCCCAGCGCTTCCCCTCGCCAGGACTCTGTCTGAAGTGGGACTCTTCGTTGTGTGTCTCGGGTTAGGGCTTGTCCCTTAGGACGGCGGGGTTTCTGGTTCTGCCCGGGTGCAGCTGCTGCCGCTCACTGACAGAAGAGCGGGCTCTGGGAGTATCTCTACTGTCACAAAACCACCTCGGGATCCGGGGATTTCTTCCTCCGGCTGGGGGTTTGCTTCGTAGGCTGGCATTATTTGATTCTTCTCTGTCTCCATCAATTAATGGTAAGAGCAGATGAACCCTGAAATTGCATTTGCAGTTACTCCTTTCCAAAGACAGAATGAGCGACACAAAGCACTTCTCTTCCCCAAACTATAATCTTTTTTGCCAAACATATTCTTCTAAACTGTAATATTTTATCACATTTTCATCTGTTCTGAAAAGCTTTGTGTGTATTTAGACTGTCAATCACTTTATGGGCAAACATTTTATATAGCAGATCTCTTGTAATATTGAATCACGGACCACCTGATCGTGTTACAGAGATGTCACTGATGAAACTTGAATTCCAGAATTGGGGCTTCTTGCTACTTCGTTGTTTAATGGGAATATGATTGTATATATACAAGTTAAAATGTCTTCACTGACCACAGCAAAACAAGAGGTGGTTCCCGCTTCTGCAGAACTGGTCCTGTTCAGGCTTTCCACAAAGTCCCGTGTGGTGCCAAATAATAATGTAGCTTAAAATGTCAAGTTTTAAAGAAATGCCTTGCCTGCAAAATAGAAGTACACTGTAAGTCGTCTAGTGAGGAGATTAGATACTGAAACAGAAGTAAATAGTAACTGTGGTCAGTTGTTGTTCCTGACACAAGTTTTGCCTTCACAGTTATCTGTGAAGGCGAAGTCTGTGTCAGGTAAAGCTTTTATGATGAAAGCTGAGAACAGACAGTTTTACGGATTCAAGAAAAGAGTTGTTAGCTGAAGCTACATTTGATCTTTTTATGTAAGTATGTGGGTTCTTCAGAGAGGAGATTTTATTTTATTGTTTTAGTGTGTTCCCTTACTTTGCAAAGAGCTCTGGTCAGTGTCTCCAGATGATGATGGGCAATCTGTGTTTATGTGTTCGGACACATGGCTCATGGCACAGCTCTGTAAGCCAGTTGTACGTGCAGGTATGGTGGGGTGAACCAAGCCTCTTTTTTGGGAATTTAGGTTCATGTCAGGTCATTGGTTTCATGGGAATGCATTCCCACTGAAAAGCACTACTGCACCATACAAACTCATTTAAGTGGAATTCTGCAGAGTTCAGCTGTAGTTCATTATCCCACTTTTAAAGCACTTGTGAAATATGCACTGTGGCTGCTTTCTCCGCTATTAATTTAAAAGTTGAACTGCAGAGAAGCTTGAACTTGTACTTCCTTTCAAGTTTTCTTCTCAAACACAATAAAACAGACAGCCTAAATTGTTTTTTGGCTAATGCTGTTCTATATACAAGAGCCTTGCTCAAATTTATCTGAGTGCTGGCGATCTATAGTTAGTTTAAAAAATGTCTAACTGCCGTTCCATATTCATGTTTCTTAGGAGCAAAAGACCTCAAAAAAGGGGAAAGGGGATTATACTTCTCAGTTTGGCAGGAATACCACATGTACTTATGGTTCATTAGTTCTGATTCAAATTGAAGGAGATCTGTAATTTTTATTTCTTTTCAGACACTGTCTAGATGATAAAATAGACAGTGTCTTCAACATCAGCTTTGCAACCACAGAGGGTTGCATTGTGTATTTTATCATTTACATGATAAATGGGAAATTGTTGACGTACTGTAAATTGTGTACAGTTAGCTGGTCTATAACTAATTAAAGACTAAATAACACCAGCTTCACTGTATGCAGTGCTCCTAATGAACCTTAAACTGTTCTTTCTGTATTACTTTTCTTTCTATATTTCTGTATTACTGCCAGGCCTCACCCTGCCCAGCTTTTCTCCACTTCTTAAAAAGGTTAGTAGGAATTTAAGCAAATTGTAGGCAGAATCAGGCTTTCCCAGCTGCACCCAAACAAGCTCAATGAGGGGAAAGTCCCATGAAACATCTCTTATTGAAGAGATGTGCTTTGGAGACAGCAGCTCTGCATCTGCGCCAGGGCGATGGGAGACAGGCCCAGCTTGGCAAGGAGGACAACCAGTCGCTGGCCTTGTGCCATTTGGTGGGTCATTCGTGTGGACCATTGACTTCAGTGTAGAGGTGGCATTGGGGTGTCTCCAGGGTTGGACAGCAGCTGGCTGAAGGGGCTGCTTGGTTGAACAACCTTAAGCAGGGTAGCCTAAATTCTGCCTGACCAGAGTGGGGCTTTGGCCCTGGAAAGTCCTGCTTGGCTGGTTGTTGTTTCTCAGAGCTGCCCTGAAGGCAGTGAGGTACTGCTGGGGGCTGGACATGCGCCAGCTGCCTGTTTTGCAGCTCTGAGCATTCCCAGAAGGATTGCTGTCTGGGAAGGTATCACATCACACGGATGGTCTCAGTGGTGGGGGGGTCCAGTTTGGGAATTAAAGACCAGGGGGTACTGGAAGGACTAGGCAGAGACTCCTGAGATGCTTTACCTTCCATGTAAAGGAAGCCTCAGTGGGTGAGACAGCGATGAGACATGAATGGGGCACGAGATGCCTGCCTCAACCCGAGGGAGTGCTAATCCATCTTCTCCCATGAACGTGCTCCCAGGGACTCATCTTGACTCGTGTGGGTGGGTCACTTGCTGCCCTTCTCATTGAGGCTGTGATGCTGTGCAGAAGGGACACAGAACTGCACTGCAGTCCCTCTTCTTTCTGCAGTGTTGCTCACCCAGGGAATGGGATCCTGAGGCTTGGTCGCTCAGGTTGCAGACAGGCTCCATGGCAAAGCAGTCACATCTCTTTCTTTGAACGCATCCCTTTCATTGAAAACCATTCGCAGGAAGGGATGCTGGCTCCACATAGATGAAGGTTTCATCTGTAATGTCTATAGGAGGAGTAAGTTCAGAGATATACCTGTCTTCAATGTTTTCTGTTGTCTAAAGTAGCTCTTAGTTGGTATCTGAGATAGGCTTCTGGATTTCTCTGGGAAGACCAGCTCCAAAACTTCCTAGGTATATAAAACTTTTTTATATCAAGTAACTTAAACAAAAGTCCAGGAGAAATTGTTGCAATCACCAAATGTGATTTTTTTATAGCATAAAAATAGAATCTTAGTAAATAAATTTTTCAGTAATAGTATACTCAGGTTTGTCTTAGGGACCGGACAGCATCTTAACTTCTTTAATTCCCAGCAAAGAAAATCTTTAAAGCCATCCTACTAGTTAATGACCTTTGCTATGTATGCTTGTGTGTCTTTGAAATCTGAATATATCTAGTTTTATTGTGACTGATTATCTTGATACCCTTGCCTTTTAGATTGGGTAGTTCTTTTCTTCCTCATCTTCCTTCCACCTTCCTGCAGACTGCATTTTGTTGGGGGAACTTTGTGTTTTCCAGTATTATAATTACAGCTTTCTCTAGGAGGTAGTCTCAAGAAGTTTAAGGTAATGTAGCTTGTGTTGTTAGTTACTGTCCTTATTGCTGCATGCATTTTTATCCAGAAGTGGGTCCAGGGACAGCTCATCATTGAAAACAGCTTGTTTACCTGCCCATACTTGCCTAGAGGCACGTAGCCGTAGCTCTCCATAGGTGCACAGCTCCTCTGTGCCCTGAGTTAGACACTGCACTGCACTGCAATAAAGAATTTGGTTCTGTTGGTCCCTGTGGGTATCTAGACCCCCTGCAGAAGGAAAGTGTCTTGGGGAAAGTATGCAATATAAACAGGGATTGGGAGCAATGGGTGTCAGTAGGGGCTGCAGAGGGGATTCTAGGGATGTAGGGACAGTGGAAGGAAGGGGTATCTTAGTTGATGTATGCATCTACATTGCATGTGAAACTACTAGATGAAATTAAGGAGGAGTTGCTGCTGTAATCTAAATGATTGCTAGACCAGATGTAATTTGTGAGCCTAGAGGGGGTGCTTGGAGCTCATCCCTCTGGAAGTGGGGGGTGTCAGGGCCAGGAGGACCCTCCCTGGCTGGAGGGACTGCCTTGCTCCTGGTGGAGTTGCTGGGCTGTCAAGCCAGGCTATGACCCCTAGTTCATGTGTAAACATACACACTGTAGTGCCTAAAACCAGTGAGACAAATCCTGCTAAATCCAGCATAATCTCATTTTGTGCAAAAAAGTGTATATGCTGTAAAGGAAAAACCTTTCCTTTTGCTTCCAAACCTGCAGCAAACAATTCAGCCAGGCTGGTTACATGATTAGCACGTGCAGCTCTATAGCCTGTCCACATGTACAGTCTGAAAGTGCTGAGGGCTTTCTTTTGGAGTACTTGGGATAAGGCAGCTGAAGAATGGACTATTCAAACTCTGAATAGCTTTACTCTCAACTTAATTAAAAAGACCAAAGAGAGAACTGCTGGTGGCCTCAGGGCTTTTAGGGCTTCTTTTTGCAGGAATTATTGTGATCCAGACACAGTAACTAACACTCAGAGCTTCTCAGAGTTGAATTTGAGTCATCAGTGACAAAAATGGGGTAAAGTACACAGTTCTCAAGCAAATTAAAAATGTACTTCTTTGTGTGAATACTGCAGTGTGTGGGGGAAACAGCCGTTTGAGGAGGGGAAGGTTGTAATGTGCATTTGTACAATACACATTAATTCTGTTTTCACTGGTTTAGTGTACTGCTTATATGAAATGTTAAGTTGCCAGCAGGTACTTATTTGGTAGAGTATAAGTGAAATACTCCATTTCCCACTTTGAAACTCCAGCCAACTCAGTGATTTTAACACTTTCTGATGACAGCTTAGTCCTTTCAGCAGTGTTGTTTATTTTAAAGAGGTCCATGCCACTGTATATTGCTCACATCTCTAGCCTGGGCTGATTTTTCGCATCGCTTCATCCACTCCTGCTGGAGAAGGTGGGATGTGTGGTGGGGCAAGACACTCTGAAGCATGTCAGTAATTCAGCCTGTGTTGGCAGGGCACATCTCCTTCCCGGGCTGGGAGGACTCATCTTGCGTGAAGCTCGGGTTTTGGCAGCCTACAGCTGTTAGTGTGTGTCATTCTGATTTCAGCAGTCCCATGGCAGTGAGCGTGCTGTGCATGGGGCTCCTTCTCCACAGGCAGGGGATGGAGCAGAAGGTACTCAGCGTTTGCCTGGGAGGACACAGTTCTTCAGCTTTGTAAGCCAAGACGCCTGCTTTAAATGCTGTTTCCTGCTTGCCGGATCGTCACCCTCAGATGAACTTGTAGCGAGAGCTGTTCACCAGGGCCAGGGCAATTGCAGCAGGACATCAAACAAAGCAGAAGACCAAAGCACCTTAGTGAAAGGATGGTGTCCCCTCCAGGTGCTTACAAATGGTAATGTTGTGCTACTGTGGAGGATGACTCGGTTGGTATCACAGCTGTTTTGTTTTTTGGTTTGGGGGATTTTTCTCCCCCACAGCCTCACTTGCAGTAGATTAATGGCTTAATTAGAGTGACTGTTCTGAAATCTTTGAGTTTAAACTTTGGACTTGTAGGAACTATAAAAAAAAATGTGAAAGGCCTCATCTAGCACTAAATGCCCTTCAAAATTGGAAATTTTACTATTCTTAGGCCCATACCTATTATTATCACTGCTCTATTTACAATTACCAACAATTTTTGGTAATTGTAAATAGAGCAGTGATAATAATAGGTATGGGCCTAAGAATAATTTTTTACCCAAATATTAGAATAATTTTTATGCTGGAGAAGAGCTGCATCCTCTCTTTCTGCCTGCAGTTCACTGGCAGCAAGCATGCCTGCTCTTCACCATAGCCCTGAGAAATCAGTCCCATTTAGGAGTAGGTTTTGTCAGTATTTCCAGAGGGTTTGGCTTTGCCTGCACACCTTGTGTAGCTCAGGTGAGTGTTGTGTTGGTAAGGCTGTGCTCTGGGCTAGCACTGGCCTCCCTCCTTTGCCTTTCCTCTTGCCCAGAAGCAGAGAGGCCCTCTCCAGTCTGGGAGATGCTGCAGCACAGTAAAAGTTCTCATTGTGTAGAACTAGTGGAATAAATGGGAATTTTCCACACGGTGGTTTTGGAAGACAGGTCCCATTCTGAAAATGAGCACTTACAAATGCAGGACAGTTTTCTCAGTACTTTGGTTCTGTGTATGATGGCTGTATATCTGTGTCCTAGTGGCATGCCACCACTTCCACTTCCACTTTTCATATTTTGGGCCATCTTGTCATGAATAGATGCTTTACAGAGACGCTGTGAGCTGTAGTGTGGGCAGACTGAGAATGCAGTAAGTGAATTAAAAATTGAACATACATTTTGTGAAATTACTATAATGTCGTGTCAAATTATTGCAACATGTGACCTTACATGATGACAAGATGTTGGTAATGTAAATTACTGATCCACAGTGCTTTTGTTTGTGGCATGCATACAGTTTCCAGTGTTACTTCTCAGTCATGGTTCCCTTCAAAACACTGATTTTTATTATTTTCTTTTAGAAATTAGGGTCTTCAGTAAAACTGCTTAGGGCAAAATGTTGGCAGGAGGGTAGAAGTATTAACAATAATCCAAAATCACTGTTATCAGTGATTCTGTTTTAAACAAACAATCAGTCAAACAAAAAAACTGCTGCTACTGATTTTTGACCGTATGTTGGAAATGCTGAGTGAATTCAGAACACAAGGTCTGGCAACTGTATGTTCCAGTTTTATTTTCTTTTGATTCAAAAATCTTACCCCTTGATCACAGAAGTACCACCTAAACTTCCTCATGATCTTGCCATACCTAGGTAACTTCTTCATAGCTGATGCAGTTTCCATCTCCCAGTCTCCAAGGGATAAGTCCTACATCTGAGGGAAATCCTGTACCAGAGGAGAGTATTTGGATGAAGAAACAAACTGAAAAGGTTATAGTTATAAACTACCTTATTCTTATAATGCTGGTCCTTACACTGCAGGAGGATATTGAGCATTGTAATTTGGAGAGGTTCTGTGCTCTCTAGCTGTGGTATTTTTATGGGCCAGTGACTTTCCTATCACCACTCCCAGAGAGGGAGAATCTCCTCCTAACTTGTTGTTCTGAGCTCTGCTGCTCAGCTGTTTAGGATTTTATGTCTTAATTTAGCACTAATGTTATTCAATCACAGAATTAATGTTGGGGTTTGAATAACTTTAAAGAAGCAATGCTGTGGTGGCTAGGAAATATGATATAAATATTCTTTATTAATTTCTTAGACCTGTCATTGTAAAAGAAGCACAGCTGAAAGCCCTGATGAATGATGTTGGATGCTTCATTGCAACAGCTTTTAAAGTATTGACTTCTGTGGCTCCTGTGAAGGGAAAAAAACCCAAACTACTTTGATATTCTAGAGAATCTGATAATTTTGATAGCAAGATAGTTCTTTGTTTCCTTGCTGTTCTACCAGGAAAAGAACCAGACAGTAAGGCTTTGGAGGTTTCAATCCTTATTACACCACTAGGTTTTTCTGGTTTTGCAATTTCTACCATGTGTAATCCCACTTTGAAGTATGTATTTTTATTTTAAAAGAAAGATATGGAATGCTGGTTTTGATTTTTTAAAAATTTATTTTGGGGTTTCTTTATGCTTGTTGGTTCTGTGTTTTCCTGTTAAAACTCTTAGGAATACATCACCATATGAAAACAAATAGCATGTTTCATATATTAGAGTGTTGAACAATAAACTTATGAATCCATGGCATGAAATTTCATGATGTAGAACTTTGAATGTTATAAAATTGCTTTGTAAAAGTCCCTTGAGTAGTATTTTGTGGGACTACTTCATGTTCTAATAACATAATCTGTGTCAAGATGCCTTTAAGCTTTGTAGTCTTCCTTATATATGACAGGGTTTTGCCTGTTATCCTTGGAGCAGAAAGGACCATCCCCTGTGACACTTGGGTTTCCCTTGTTGTGGTGTTTGGGGATGGAGTCTGTTGTTTCCAGGAACAGAGAGCAGCTTTGCGCAACCCATTAATGAGAATGATTTGACCAAAATCCAGAGTGAGATGGAGGAGGTGAAGAAGGAAGAAGAGTTCACTGTCTCTTCTTGTTAAAGAGCTGGGTAGGACTTCTAAAAAGGCTCTCAGGGAGCAGGATCTGGACCAACAAATCCAGCTACCTTCTCAGCAGTGGGGCTGTGGAAGCGCTTGTCACAGGATGTTGTGAATGCAACATACGTGGATTCAGTGGCAGTTCAGTGGTTGCTACAGGGACCACAGATACAGAAAACATGATCTTCAGTTGAACAAATATTAAAGTTTGATCCTGGAATCACAGAGCTGCAAGGGTAATTGGAAGACTGTAATTCTGTGGTTTTAGGCAATAAAACTTTGATAACATTTAGTTGATGAAAATCATTTTATAAGTAATTCATCTTTTCTTCACTTGTCCAGATCAGACGAAGATACAGATGACATGACCAAAGTCAAAACAATGCATGAACTGATGAGAAACAGCACTGAGAATGTTAGCTGCCCAGTTGCTGGAAATCCTAAGTGCGACTTCACTACCAAAAGAGACAATGATGTTATGTGATCATTGAGCAGAGTTTACAAGAATGGAAAACCAAAGGACCTCACTAGCTGCGTCTCATAAATAAAAATTTCCAAGATTCAGCTGAACCAAAAAATTATTCCAGCCATGGGAGAAAATGCAAGTTTTTGGGAAAGCTTGATCTACGCACATCCTACATGTACCAGCTGGAAGCAAGAGGCAGAGGGATCTATCTACCACCTAGCCAGTATTCTCTTTGTTGTGGGCTTCATGGGTGGCAGTGGATTCTTTGGGCTCCTCTACGTCTTCAGCTTGCTTGGACTGGGCTTTCTCTGCTCTTCTGTTTGGGCTTGGCTGGATGTCTGTGCTGCTGACATATTCTCCTGGAATTTTGTACTGTTCACTATATGCTTCGTCCAGTTCATTTATGTTACCTACCAAGTTCGGAGTGTTGCCTTTGACAGAGAATTCCAGGAACTCTACAGTGCTCTCTTCCAGCCTCTGGGAATTTCCTTGACTGTGTACAGGAAGATTGTCTTGTGCTGCGATGCGGAAGTGGTTACCCTGGAGAAGGAACATTGTTATGCCATGCAAGGCAAAACACCTATTGACAAACTGTCCCTGCTTGTGTCAGGCAGGTTTGTATTGCCTTGGTCAGGTTTACTGCAAATATCTTTATTTTCCCTCCTTATTGAAAATGAAAGAGGAAAAAAAAGCCTGGTTTTTGTATTATTTAATTTCCTGTGCAATAGATTAAATATTAGTACAAGTAATATAAATATTAATAGGTTAAATACACTTGTCTAGGATAGCACTCGCATGAAAACACTAAGCACAGAATCTGTAATAATATAAAGAAAAGAATTTGAAGTCATTCTTTTTCAGGCTGCTGTATCATAGCATTTAACAGGTTAGGCAGATAAAGGGAATAAATTTTCAGTCTTTCATCTGTTTTTCAGTCTTTAGGTTATGTCTTGCTGTCTCTCTACTGCCTAGCTGATGAGCACAGCATCTGTCCTATTTTTCTGTACTAGTATCATCTGAAATGGGACAAAAAGTTAGTTACAAAACTGAATACACTGAGATAAACTCTATTTAATAGAGATCTTGACTTTGACACAGATTGCATTCAGTATCAGTAAGGAAGAACAAAAGACTTAAAACCACCCTTTCATTACAAGGGGACATAGTTGAGCCGTATCAAGCCTTGCAGAACTGGGTCTACACTTACTGTATACTGTTGCCCTGTGTTAGACCCTGAGGCAGTAAATCCACCTGCTTGTATTCCATGCTTCCAGGAGAGCCTTCTGGCAGCTTTGCTGATGCTTTCCTGGAGGGAAATACTAGCTTTTGTACTGTGTGCAAAGAAGGGTGCAGTACCAGACCACCACAAGAGTAGGTGGGATACCCAGAGGTGATGGACATGGACTGTCCTTGATGGGACACTCAGTGAGTGCTTTTTGATAGCCTTCTGCATGGATGGATGGAACTTATAGGCAGCTGGACACTCAGCTGATTTAGGACTGCTTGCAGTGAACAATGTGGATTGTAGGCAGTTTTCTTTAGTGACACCCTAGTTCAGAGTGTTCTTGGCAGCTGTCTAGGAAGTACCTCATGGAGATTGCTTTTGGTCTTACCAAAGGAGAAGTGTCCATCCTTCTACATTCCCAGCCAACTAGTGAACACCCAGAGTTCCTGCTGCCCTTCATCATGTGGTACAGGGCTGCTTGTGTGCCTTCAAACTTAAATGTTATTTAACAAGTAGAAAGGAAAGGAAATTTTTCTTTGGCATCTTCAGAAGGCCACAGCATTCACACAGAGATCCCATGCCTCCAGGCTGTTCTTCTGGCTCCAGACGTAGTCCTGTGGCCATGTAATTCTTGTTAAACATGGAGAGAGGCTTGCCTAACACATGCCGTGGTGCTCTCCTACTTCCCACTTCCAGTTTTTGCCACTTCGTTCCCTCTAAAATGCTTATTTGCCAAAACTAGAAGGAAATCCCATAGTTTTCAGGGGAAGCAGGCAAATGCTGTTATGGGCTTTGGTTTTTCACCTCTCCAGTGCATGCTGGCCTTTTAATGGCAAAGCTTGTGCATCACTGCACAGACCTACCACAGAGAGAATAATGTGGTTTGAATAAGGCCTGGAAAGATTTCCATTTCAGTTGCATGATTGTCTTGTATTCTCTTTCAACTGGCCTGAGCAAGTTGGGTTCAAAAATATTAATAGGATACTGTTGGCCGTTGATTGCTTTTTCGTGCTTTCAAAGCTATATTTAAATTCCTCAGATAGTAGAAATAGCACATTTTTGTTGTAGTCATTGCTCGTGTACCAGTAGTGCTAACAAATTAACACATCTTATCTTGGTAGGATCAGAGTGACAGTTGATGGGGAGTTTCTGCATTATATTTTTCCTCTTCAGTTTCTGGACTCTCCTGAATGGGATTCACTGAGGCCCACAGAAGAGGGAATTTTCCAGGTAAAAGTTAAGGGGTTTCTTTCTTTTTTTTTTTTTTAGTACTGCGGGAAACCGTTCAAGTACTGTTTGATTTAGAAATAGATTTATTCAGTTATGGGTTTTATATTTATTCAGTTTGTGATACTATACAAACAAGTCGCATCCCATTAGTTTGGGGGGGGGAAGTCCTCTTTATCCGCTGGACTGGTTTTGCTGTTTGTATCTTGTTACAGCTAACAGGGGTTTTCTTAAAGCTAATCTGGGAGGTAGGCTCTGTTTGCATTCTTTGGCTGCTCTGCTATTCAGCCCTGAGAAGCCAGGTTTCCTTGGGATGGGTAGAAGCTGGTGCTGAAGAGGTTTCCCAATGGGAGAGGAGCCAGGAGGAGACGTGCCTGTGACACAGCTTGGCACGGGTGACAGCATGGGACACGGTGTCAGCCGGGGCTGCCCCTGCGCCCTGTGAGCCCTCCCACTGCTGTCACTTGACCGACACGCTGGCTCCTGCCTGTGTTGGATCTGATGTCTGCTGTCACGAGGACAAATGGCATTTGTCGAGAGCTTTCTTTAGACCTGCCTTTTCAGCTGAGGCTGCCGAGAGTGGCGGAGGGGGTGCAGGGCTGAGCCAGGGCATCCTGACCATGTGGGCACAGGCATATCATCACTGAGGCTGACTAGATGTGATCACTTAGTCCATATCCAGTCGCCTCTCTCGCTTGTCTGTTTTGCATACAGTAACCTCCCAGAGCTCTCTGGCTCGATGAGAAGGCTCTAATTGCAGTAGACAGGCTCTGCTGGGAGAGGGGGGTGCCTCTTCTGAGCAAGGGCAGCAGCAGCACCACCACCACCTTGTCACTTGGGTCTTCAATTCTCTCTTCTCTAGGTAACACTTACAGCAGACACAGATTNGCCTGCGGGGGTTACAAACTGCGGCTCCTTCCTTACGCCCTCCTAGGATGGAAAGTTCTGCTGCGGCCATTCCTCAAAGTGATGAAGGGAAATGGAAGGTGGCGAAGCAGAAGAGCAGAGAGACAAAAGCCGATGAAGCCAAATTTGACTGACAAGTGCCATTTATGTTAACTGGAGTAGGTTGAATTCTCTATCTCAAGCCAACAGGTTGGCTTCTGCATTTGGACTGTCTGTGCAATATGTTTACTTTCTGTTGGTTCTCCTGTTATCTTCATCTCTTTCCTTTTAGAGGAGAACAGATCATAACAGTCTGAGGTCTTATTGCAATTGTGGTGGCCTCTGACGTGGTGTGTTGTTTAGTGTTTTGTTGGTTTATTTTTTTTAAAGCAAGGCCATGGTATTTGTAATTATATTTTCCTCAAAAATTTTTGTCATAATGGAGTATGGTCAGAATAATCATTGAGAACAAGTAAGTTATCTTCAAAATATGGCAACTTGCTTATAACACTCATNAGAGCAGCAGCAGCACCACCACCACCTTGTCACTTGGGTCTTCAATTCTCTCTTCTCTAGGTAACACTTACAGCAGACACAGATTGTCGGTACGTGGCCTGGAGGAGAAAGAAGCTCTACCTGCTGTTCGCTAAACACCGCTTCATCTCCCGCCTGTTCTCAATCTTAATTGGGAGCGACATTGCTGAAAAACTGTATGCCCTGAACGACAGGGTGCACATGGGGCAGGGCTTTAGGTACGACATTCGCTTACCCAACTTCTANGATGAAGCCAAATTTGACTGACAAGTGCCATTTATGTTAACTGGAGTAGGTTGAATTCTCTATCTCAAGCCAACAGGTTGGCTTCTGCATTTGGACTGTCTGTGCAATATGTTTACTTTCTGTTGGTTCTCCTGTTATCTTCATCTCTTTCCTTTTAGAGGAGAACAGATCATAACAGTCTGAGGTCTTATTGCAATTGTGGTGGCCTCTGACGTGGTGTGTTGTTTAGTGTTTTGTTGGTTTATTTTTTTTAAAGCAAGGCCATGGTATTTGTAATTATATTTTCCTCAAAAATTTTTGTCATAATGGAGTATGGTCAGAATAATCATTGAGAACAAGTAAGTTATCTTCAAAATATGGCAACTTGCTTATAACACTCATTTTTATGCCATGTGAACATTCTCTCAATTTACATGAATAATGTTGCAGAAAAAAGTCTAAGGATCGATTGCATTGTGTTCATTTCTTAAGGAAATGAAAGATTTGAAATGAACGGCAGGATTGTTAAAAATCCAAACAAAACAAAACAACAAATTCTGTCCCACTGAGTGATTGGTTTCTCTCTGACTGTCCTAAAGGGGTGTTATGTGAAAACAAACATAAACGTTGTTGCTGGCGTTAGAAAAATAAAACAGCTGTAACTGTTGCAAATACAGCTTAGGGAAAAGGTTGTTTAGTGTTTCTGATAGGATGTGATGCTATAGCACCTGGGCTCCTACAGTGTCAGTGCCCTTTGTGACATGTACAATAGATAATGTAAATCAATTTACTGCCAAACCATTGGAGTTTGTTGTACAATGTTCTTTTTAGCTATGTTTGTCAGGAAGAGAGTAAAACAGCTGCAGCAATAAATACAATTTTTAACTGACACATTCTTGTTTAGCTTCTAGAGTCACTTTTCTGTGCCTATGAAATTCTTGATTTAGAAGATATTCTCTTCCTAATTCTGTGGTGTTTTAACAACATAAGGGAGACTCAGATCACACTTCAGTAGGAGAGAGTTGGTTTTGACCCTTGAGGTCACTGTGCCTTTGAAGAGAAATGTCTGAATGTCTTTGCTAACTCACCTTCCTGCTGCTCTGCCTGGTGACTGCCAGTAACCAAAAAAAAAAAGAAGCATTATGATTTTATGAGAAAGGATTGCTGCTTGTTATGTCTGGAAGTAGATAATATTTTTAATATTTTAAAATTGCTGGCCTGTTTGGTAGGATGACCCCTTTATGCTTCTATATGTATGGGTAAACATTTTGGTTTAGGTCTTGTGAGTTGTTTCTGGAGGACTTAAAATGATGATACAATCCTATGCTTGAAAGATGATCGTGCAGTATGTATGAAAAAGCTATTAGAAGTGATGTGAAACACCACCTGTTTGAAGGACAAGTAGTGTCGAGCAGATAAGATTGTACAAGTTTTGCTTTTAGCTTTATGTTGCTTTCTCAGAGAGGAAAACCTGCCAAACATAAATATCCCAGCACGCAATGTGAGAATCCCCAGATCATTCTAATAACCCTTCCAAGCGGTGTATTCTGTATGTACTGCTTAATGCATGAGGTCCCTGAGTCACAGAGCTACTTTGTCTTGGTCAAAAGAGAATTGGAAAAAATTGCAAACTGTTCACTGATGTCTTCTAAAGACTTGTTCAGGTGATAACTAAGGCACAAAGTGCCAGAAGCTGGCGGCATGTAGTAAGGATGTACATCTGTGTGTGCCCTCTTCCCATAAGCTTCTCCTGGTTAAGGGACAGGACAGCAGGCTACCTGACCCCTTGGTGTGGCTCAGCACGAGTGTTCCCATGTAACTTCAGTGCTGTGTTTGGTGTCGTGTCCTATTTGTCGGCAGTGCCTGGGGTGGGTAAAAGTGCATCATTTCTTGGGGATGTCACTTGGGCTGTGCCTCACGATCCCTCCCTGTGTCAGCCAGCTGAGCTGCTTTAAAAACCTTACGCTGTTTTTAATGACCCCTTTAAAAATAACCCCCCACCTCATTGTGATAACAAGAATTTCTAAATTTGTCATGCTATAATGTGTGCTGGACCAACATGAAGTTTATACTTAATGTTTTATGTTTTAACAATCTACAAACATAAAAATATTTTAAATGCATTAAAGAGATCTTATTCTACACTTAGATGTAATATAAATAATTGATTAATGTTCTCCACAGTTTTCTTGAATATATGGGTTTGGCCCATTTGTTCAAGAAAGCTTGTATTTACTAAATTCTGACCCTACTAAAGTTAATTAATTTAATCGTCTTCACCTTAAAATAAGACCAAGGAGTCTTACTCACCCAATTTCTATATCAAGCTTATATATTCTATTTAAACTATAGCATACTGCTTAGAAAAATACTGGGGAAGGATGAGTGCTTCATGTCATACTTTGATTTTTTTTTTTTGGTGACTGTTGTATGCCTTGGTTTCTGTCACACACTTTCCAAACACAATCCTCTGTGTTGCTTTTCTCTGCTGGAATTGGTTACTGTCAGAAATCTCTACCAGGACACTTCTGAGTCAATATCTGAACATACTCTTAACTAATCTTGTTCAGCTGTTGTTACTGTGCTTTTTGGGCTTTGAGTCATTTTTAAAAAATTTTTTCTAGTTTTCCAGCATCAATTTGAGACATGACTAGCAGAACATTTCGGCTGTAAAATTCAGCTGTAAAATATGTATCTACAATAATGTAAGTACACACAAAAGGACTGGAAGCAAGACAGAAGTTCTCTCTACCTCTGTTTTTATTTTAATCTGGACAGCACTTCTAAAACATACAGGGAAATATGCTCTGGCATGCAACTCATAAACCAGTGTTTTGGGAGGGCTGTATAATCTGCCTAAATGAAGACGTACTCAGAATGATGTCAGTGGAATTAGACTGATTTAGTGAGATCATAAACACCCAGTCATTAGAGGGTTGGGGTCACTCAGCCTGGAGAAGAGAAGGCTCCAGGTGACATCACATTGCAGCTTTCCAGTACTTAAAGGGGCCTGCAGACAGACTTTTTATAGCAGGGCCTCTTGGTAGGACAAGGGGTAATGGCTTTAAATTCAAGGATATATTTAGATATAAGGAGGAATTTTATTATGATGAGTGTGTTGAAACACTGAGGCTGTCCAGAGAGATGGTGGATGCCGGGTCCCTGGGAATATTCAAATTCAGGTGGGATGGAGCTCTGAGCAACTTGATCCATTTGAAGGCTAGATGGCCTTTAGAAGTCCCTTCTAACCCAGACCATTTTATGATTCTGTGATTATTTATAAGTTAATAAACATTTGGAGCTAGATGAAATTCTGACTTGAGCATCGTCCAATTTATGCCTATGTTACTACTCAGAAATCACTATTGGTGAGGTGATCAGACTCCTTCCTAACTGGTTTAAACAAGAGGATACCTGAGTCCATGCTGCTATCGATGAGTTCTTTTATCGACCCTGCAGTGCTTCCCCTTTACTCACATTTTACATTTTTACCAGTTCCATAACCTTCTGTGGAGCTATGTCTATATTTATATGCTACTATAGGTAAGAGTGGCAGAATCTGTGCACGTGATGATGTGGTCATTCATCAGTTATTTTTCCTAAGTTTTTATAATTATATGGGCATCATGTTGGAATTGCCCTTACAGTCTGCATAAGGGTTCAAATTTGCTGCATAAGGTAAGAAACTGTATGGCCTAGGACAGTCCAAAACAGAGGGGGAGGAGGAGAGAAAGAGAGAACTACATTTCATACAGCTTTTATCCAAGAGAGGTTAATTTAAATTGGACTTGTGGCAAATTGATTTGTTGCATGCAGCAATATGTACTTAGAGCTTCAAAAGCAGGTCTTGCCTACTTAGGAGCGTGGGACTGACCCTGCAATTCTTTCACTGTGTAGTATTTTTTAAATTACTAATAGTGCAAGTGCGGGTGGCAGGTTCCATCACGTAACTTCACTCAAAACTACAGAAACTGTGGAATAACCGTAGAGGATGCATCCCAAGGTACTGTTGTAGCTAATACACTATGCAAGGCAAACTTTGGGCGCTTAAAGAAGAAGGTTATTTTATTCAGCTGCCTGTGGTAACAGAGGCTGGGCTTTGTGATTGAGGAGGGCCCTCCAGGATCTATGTTCTCAAGAACTGCTTTCCTTGCAACAAAGCAAATTATACATATGGAGATATGACCTCCCCTAGGATAAAACTGGGAAAGCTGAATGCATGCTTGGATGATATTGCACAGATGTGCCATACCACAAAAAAGGCATATGCTTGTAGTAATTAAATAATATGTTGATGCTACATTTTCAGGAAAAGAGTGCTCTACAGATTTTGCTTATTGTGAATGATGAATATAAGACATATTCGGTCTCAATGTACATGAAAATCTAAAACACAATACCGTGTTGCCCAGATGAACAGATACTGCAAACCATGTGTTAAAAGTGAAACAAATCTGCAGCTATTTATATAGAAGAAAACTGTTTAAGGAGGAAAGGAAAAAATTAATATTGATCTATTGAATTCAGACATGACCAGATTAATATTTTTCTTTCTATATCTGTAGTAATTAGATGCATTTTTTCTCCCTAGTGTGTTACTGTATAACAGATTTTTTTACTATACAACAAAATAAATACCATATAAAACTGATTTGTTAATCTCTCTTGAAAATACTTTTTTATATTAATATGCATTAAAATATAATAGGTTCAGAGCTCCCAAGGAAAAACACCCTTTCTTTCTGTTTATCTAATTCACATTAACTTTCCTTTCTTGTAGATGTTTTGTCCCTTCAGTTTCTACTTGCTGTAATTCTGCCTCTGTGGGAATCAAAAGATGTATTGAACTTGACATGTAAATCAAGCCGCCTCATGCTGATGAATCAAACCATGTAGGTGGAGCTTCATCAGCAGGAGTGTGTAGGAGAAAGGCAGCACAAGCATGTCATCACTGAGCTCTAGATTTGGGGTCGTGTCCCAAACCATGGCTAGCAATGCCCTCCTAGAGGGTCACTTGGCAGAGGGTTCTGCCAGCAGAGGGTTTAGACCCACATCATCTTTCTGCAAGCTACAAATGTTGTTAAACCTTGCTCTGGAATGGAAAAAAGAAGACGGGATGTTCCCAAAAGCTTGTGAGAGCAGAAGAATTTTATAGCAGTTATTCTTCTGCTGTGGATTCACAGGCAATATTTTTTAAGTTGCCAGTTGAACTGCAGCTCCTAGTTTGAGGGATCAGTGGTATATTGGGACAGGACTATTTTGCTACCTGAGCAGGATTTTGAAGACAAATGGTGATAAAAGATAAATGACCAAGAACTAAGATGTCATATAAATAAACAACTGCAATAAAATAAAGGTGATAAATAACTATTTCAGCAGTGAATCCCATAGTTTTCATTGTATCCAGCAGCAACTCTCCACCTAAACTTGTCTAAATCTGAGGGATATGATAAATTTCTGGGAGTCAGGGACATTAGGCCAAGAAAGACACTGAAGCTAAAAGTCCTGTTTGATGGATAAGTGCTCTAACCATGTAATTGTGTAGAAGTGGGCAGCACCATCCCCTTCTATAGAAACTGCACATCATAGGCGAGTGTTAAAGCACCTCATCTCTGAAGGGAGGTGAGCAGGTCCCTGTCCCCCAGCAAGGATTCTGGTGGGATGATCCCAAGCAGCCTGCAGGAGTCTGGGCTCGGTGAGGATGAAGCACACTTATCTCTTTAATATTTCCCGTGTGTGGGTTTTAGGAAGAGTCCAGGACAATCTAGATACCCAGTGCTGGGCTTGGACTTCCCGTGCCCAACATGGCTACAAGGGTGAGGTGAGGTAAGATTTGGGGTGAGTTTAGAACACATTAGGTATGACCCCGTATCTTCCCATATGTGTTCTCTTACACTGGGTAAATGAAAAATTACTTATTCCATAACAAATGTGAGGCCAGCCAGTTCATATCTACCAGAATATCCAAGGATGAGTATCAGCAGTTCCTATAAAACAGCTGCTGTGCTGGAATTCCTTGCTGTGCTTTGTCCATCTAACTCTCTCACATTAAAATCTTTAAAGCTTTTGTGGAATCCAGCTGTACTAGCTATTCTATTTTACCAAGAGATAAAATATTTTGAATACTGATTTTGAATATGAGCAAAACCATCCTTTTTTCATTTTTTTCATTTACAGAAAAGTTGAGTCCTCTCAAATGATACTTTCAAGCAGATCTCCCTAGTGAGGGGAATGAAGTGCTTCTTAAAAACAATCAGATATCCAGCACTGTGCTCTGTTAATCACTGGGTCTCCATTTTATTGTTCGGTTACAGCTTTTCAAAAATGTAGTGTTCTTACAGGAAATATGTTCATTATTTAAAGAATTAATGAGTAAGTATTATTAGAAAAAATAAGACAAAAAATACTTATACATAAAGCATTTGTACCTTGGTTTTGATTTTACAAACTACTAGTACCTTTTTGTTAACTAAAGTGGCTCCCATTTTAGTTCTGAAAGTGCTTTTTACAGTGGTGTATGTACTGAAGCTACATGCAAAAGCAATAATCACATATATATGTATGTTATTGCAGTCTGTATCCCTGTTTTTAACCCTATATAATAGGGTTTTGTTCGTTGCTTTTTTCTTCACAAAATAAAGAAGCGTAATAAATATTACTTAGAAGACTGGTCTTATTTATTCATTGAAATTAGAAGAAAATATGTTTTTTTAAAATTCTGTGTTTTCTTTTGCTCTTAAAGATCAAGGTAGCAAGAAGCAGTTGTGGCATGCTCTAACTCAGCACACATGTTGACAGTCCTTTACAGTATGCACAGTTTATTAAATTTAAAAAAGCTATCTCTTTCCAGTTCAAAGTTCTTCTGAGCTAATCTATTTACCTTTTCTTTCCCCTCACAGTGGACTATTTTCCCTATCAAATCATGTAGGCTTTCTCTGTCACCTGTTTAAGAAATTCCTTATACTCATCATCAGCCTCCCCCTACTTCTTTTTTTGTACCTGTTCAAGTTTTTAAGTTAGGTTTTTTGATTTGTTATTTAGTTCCTTTTCATATCTTTGCATAAAATTCTAAATCCTTATCAATAATTCTTTAAATTCCTAGAAAATGGTTCATAATGATGCAAATATGCACAGTCCTGAAGGTTCAGTCTTAGTCTTTGCTTCTCAAAAATAGCCATTGGTAAATATTAACATGCACAGCTAAAAAGGACTAACACTGCAGCAAAACATTAATTGTCATTGTCCCAACACCCAAAAGCATGCATACATTTGTACTCTGACAATATTTGTGATTCCTTTGGTTTATACAGACGGTCACAGAGACTCACACAAATTCGTAGGGATCTCTGCAGAGAGACTGTTGAGAGCTGCAGCTGAAATACTTCAGGATTAGTGCAGACATCTGTCCATGATCGTTTTGAAGTTATTCTTGTGTGGAAGATGTCCAAAAAGGGAACAGGAAAATCACAGCCAGTTCACCCAGTGCTGCCAAACCTTCTGTAGCAGGGACCCCTATAAATGGGCTGTCACCCAGTGAGGGGACATGCAATGCAAAAGCATGGCTCTGTTACTTGTCTTCTAATTTTGTGTGAAGGGAGAGCTGCCTCATGCTAACAGAGAGCAATATGTTGATAACTATTTGAGTTCCAGGCAAGCAGTGTGGTCAAACTCCATATCTGGTACTCCTCTATTTGTAGAAAGAAGCAAACCCCCTGGGATGGGTTCCCATTATTCCCCAATGCTGTTAGCAAGCTGCTCTGGCAGGGCAGTGACAAGCGTGCCACAGCTCTGCTTTAGGAAATCCAACTCGTTTTATATCAGCTCTCCTGTTTTTTGGGGCAATCATGTGATTTAGGTAGAGCTAGAGCAAGCGTAGCAAGCCCTTCCATCAAGTCCCAGAAAAATCACTTGCAAGCAGTTCACAGAAATTGTTCACTGAGCAATTTCAAATAATGAACATAGGAAATAAAGTGTCAGCAGGGAACTGCTCATGCATAATTTGGGAACAGGGATAACTGTTCAGTGTGATTGAATAAATTGTTTACTGCGCACAGTTTAGATAACTTCAATGGCAAAAAATTTTAGTCTGTCCTTATACCTCAGGATCATGTACCCTTTGGATAAACATCTACATCAGCCATCTGTTAAATTTTGAATACTTTGGATGATTATTTTAGAAAAAGATGGCTCCTGGCTCTAAGCTGGCAACAATCAGTTACTATACTGTTAGTCAGATACCTGAAAGGCCTGGGATGTGGTGTTTTATATCTTGGATTCAAACAAAAAGATAGCCCTTCTTGTATTAACAGGAGACACCCTTCCTGCAGGTGTTGCACTGAAAAAATTTCCTGACTATACATCAGAAAGTGTCTGTCAGAGGGCCTGAGGTAACATGCACTGGAATGCACATATTCCTGTTAAATAAACTTCCAGAATAATGAAGAGTTGAGAGACTATTTGTCATTCACAATCTCTTCCATACAAACTTCCTTCTAGTAAAACATAATTCTTGGGGATGCTTTCAGGCAAAACCCGTGTAAATAAATTTTCTGCAGAAAATATGTGTGATTTTTCAGTTATATGGCACATAATTTCAGCAAGTGGGATGGGATTTGCTAGCATATTTCATCCCACTCTAGACAGTTCTCAAATACACACAGGATGAATTACGTTCTAAAGGAGCCCACTTACAGTGCCTGTGGAGGGAATTTAAAAGATTAGTTTAGAGTAGATGCTGAGTACGCTTCCTGAAACTATAAATGGAAACATTTCATAGATCTTGCCATTGTCTGAAAATAGCCCTGTCAGCCTGGCACATCTGGGATCCTGAATACAAAGCATTTGTTCTCTTTAGTGAAAACTTTGCCTAAAAAAGGCTGTGGCATAGGACTCTCGTTTGCAAGAGGCAGAGCACTTGTAGTTTCACAGAAAGTTTCTTTCTCATCTGCTTGATAGAGTCTTCCAGTGCCTGGCTAGGCTAAACTGGGAGACTGGAGAGGGAGGTTCAGGTCTCAGCTGTGCTTTTGAACTCCTGCCTGTCCTCTTCTGAGGTCCAACACCTCCCTGCATCATCAGCAGGATGATATTTTCCCCGGAATCCAGAAGAACAGCAGGCACCAAGAGGTTAAGGTGTACTGTTGAGGATCACAGAGCTGGTTGCTGGAGATAAGGAACAAGACTAAGCAATTTGCCACATCCATGTGACATTTTCTACTATGGACTATTACTGTGGGAAATAACCATATAATTGGAGAAAGTACTTAAGCTATCAAGATCTTAATAGCGGAAGAAAGAGACACAGCAGAGAAGAAGCCTGCATCAATGAACAGCTGTAACACCATTAGACCTGTATCTGCTAACAAAACGCATCAATTCAACACAAATCTCCAAAAACTGATCTGTCTGTTCAAAGCCAATTCCTCATTCTGTGTAAATGCAAACAGTTTTTATTTCTTGCTTCTATCAGACTGATTTATATTAGCAGACTTCAAAGAACGTGTAGCTTATTGACAAAGATAGGAGGTTAAACCAGTCTTTATAGTGATTTAACAGTAGGACAATAATTTAATTAAATCAGCCCATTCTCCCACGGTAACGAGACCTCGTTTTAAGAGGATAAATTCTACTTAGTCCTTTTTACTTAGAGAATGTTTGTTACTTGTATAAGTATAGATAATGTTATCTAATATTATCTGTAAAACTAAAGGCCACTAATATCTGCCCTGGATTATGTGCTATCATCTTATATAAAATTATTGCCAGTGATTCTATCAGGTAAAGTTTTTCTTCTATGCACAGGTGCACACCACAGCACCACACCAGAGTCCATCAGAGCCATGTCTATGTGCTCCACCTGCTTATGGTCCTCCTGGAGAGAAAAGATATAGGGACATCTCTCAGATCCTCTCTCACTTCCCTCTTTCTGCTGACAGCTGCACTGGTAGATACCACCATCTACATTACCCATGTCATCTTGGTTCTCACTGCCCTGCTACAGAGGGGAAATGGCGTTTAATCATGAATATACTGAAACGTGAAGATCCCAAAAGACTAACTGCAATCAGAACAAAATTCTACACTGTCACATGGCTGCAAATATTATTAGTTTGTTGCCAAGCTTTTCTAACTAACATTTTTTTTTGCATTGGGCTAAGCACACACTGTTTACCACCATGGCTTTGCCCAAAATTAGAAGAGATCTGCAGGGTAATGAGAGGGACAAAGACTNAGATCCCAAAAGACTAACTGCAATCAGAACAAAATTCTACACTGTCACATGGCTGCAAATATTATTAGTTCGTTGCCAAGCTTTCCTAACTAACATTTTTTTTGCATTGGGCTAAGCACACACTGTTTACCACCATGGCTTTGCCCAAAATTAGAAGAGATCTGCAGGGTAATGAGAGGGACAAAGACTATAGCAACCTGTCCAACAAACTGTGCTTCTCCAATGCATAATGTTCAGTAACATGCTAGAAAATGCTTACACGTCAGTTTGGATTGGGATGGGAGCTCTCTGACAGGCTGCTTTGTGCAGCTTTTGGGAGCTACTTGGCTTTGCTCCAGCAAACATAGCTGAATAGTATCATTCTCAAACACATGCTAGATGCTATCACTCATGACCATTCCTGTAGCCATGCTATCCTGACTCGTTCCTCCTACCCTTTTTCCAGCTCACTTACTCTGCATATCTCAGGAAAGAGAAGAGACATCCATAAAAACATCTGGCCAGCCAGAGGAAACATCGTCCCAAATCAAGTCCTTCATAATTATTTCATAATATATTTTTGAAAATCAGATCTTATACGGGGCAGCAGGATTCATAAAACCCCTGTTCACATGGAACACATGCCTGGAATGATCCTGATCTCTTCTGCACAACGCAAAGCCAAGAACAACCATAACAAAGGCAGGGCCTCCTGGGACATAAGTTGGTGTGTACGTGTATAAATTGTTACTCCAAAAATTACTTGGGATTCTGTATGCTTTCAAAAAATATTTAAGAATAATGCTGACCATATGTTCTTGGCTGCTGAAAAAATAACCCCACTTTGTAACTAGCTCATCAGAATGTACTGAAAGCGTTTTTCTGCCTTTGCAGTCCTCATTTATCACCACCAGTCATGTTTTGAGATGGGCTGGAATGTCTTTCATCACTGGATGCCACTCGTCAGCCTCCTGGGGATGAAGGCAGGCTCGGTGACTTCTTTGCCTGTCCTGGAAGGCTGGTGGTGCCGGCGGGGGCTGGACAGGACATGGGCAGAGCCGATGCCGACATGCGGGGACACAAGCGTCCCGCTTTGGAAGCACGGCGTTTCTGGGGCTGTCAAACTGCCACACGAGCAAACTTGGTGCCATTTCTTAAACATCATGCTCGTGACCAAGCAACCACAGCAGGTGCCGAGCTGCGAAGAGCGGTTTTTAAAAGGCTGTTGAGGCTCCTTGACACACCACGTAGGGGCAATGCTGCCTGCCACACGTTTAGGGGAGAATTCACCCCTTCTAATTTTAACCACGCAACAGCCGGGCAGGCTGCCCGGGCGCGGGGCTCTGGCTGCGCGGCACGGCTGCACCTCTGCGCGGTGGCTCTCCCCACCTGTTTGAGGCGCCTCGGTTGGGCACTGCCCGGTGGCCACAGGCGCCGATCTTTGTGGGGGTGCCGGGGGCGATGGTCGCAGGGGTCACAGGGGGCGCGGGGCCGGGGCCGCTCCCGCCCCTCCGGGCCCGCCCGCAGCCCCGGGCCGTCCCCGTCCCGTCCGGGAAACTTTTCCGCGGGCGCGGGGCAGGTGAGGAGCGCTCCTCCTGTGCGCCGGCGGCGCGGAGGGTGGGCGGAGGGCGGCGGGAGCCAGCATCGTCGGGTCCGCAGCCCCCAGGGCTGGGGTCCCGCTCCACCGGCGGCGGCAGGAGAGGTGGGCGCCAGGCTCCGTTATGGAGCTGCTCGGCCAGCCGGGGGAACGAGCTGTCCCGCCCCTGGTCTCTCGTTCCCTTCCGTCGTCGCTCTCCGCGCCTGGCTGCGGGCTCAGCCGGGACTGGGGTCTTCGCCTGTGCCCTGCCAGCGGAGAGGAGGGATGGGTTGCAGCTTTGAAAGTGGCCCTTTGGGGGGCAAGGTACCAGTTGCTCGATTCTTTTCAGATTTTTGAAGTTGTTTTCAAGATTATTTTGCATAAATGGTGGGTTTGGTGTTCGCACGGTGTGGGCTAAAATGAAGCTTGGGAGCGCAGAGCGGGGCTGGGGGTGGCAGCTGCGGTTGCGCCCCTGGGTGCGGGCGCTCGGCGCATCTGTGAGCGCTGTAAGCAGAGGGGAGAGGGAGCCCGAAGGCGCTCACACCCTCGGGTCCGCTCCACTTGGGAGCAGCGGGGCTGCGCTGCGGCGGTGGAAGTTTTTCTCACGGTGTGGATACTTTGTTGACTGTGCAGAGTGAACATGTTAAATATTCTCTAGATTAGAGTGACTAAAGAGGGTAACAAAATTTCTGTAGTTACTGACGCATTTAATTGATTGGGACTTGCTGCGAGGAGCATATTGAAATCCATCTTTTCTTATACCACTTTCCTCTTCATTCCTACTTCATTCTAAAAGAGAAAATTGTAACTTAAACTGTAATTAACTCAGGTATACTACCTCTAGTAGTTTGTCTTCAGCTTGCAAAAGAATTACTGCCTAAATTCTCTATGCAGCTTCTGTGCTACAAGACCATAGAAAAGCAGTTAAAAGTTCTGCAGCTATAATTTTAAAAATGTTGAGTGTTTGTTTGGTTGGGGTTTTGTTTTAATTGCATCAACTGTAAAGTTATAGAAAAATACTCCAGCAAAGATTTAAGAAGCTCACTTGAATAATGTCGACTGGTAAGGTTGTGGGATATGAATAATCCCAATAAAGTGGGTAATGCTGCAAGTGGGACACAGCACTGTCCCATATCAGCTTGGCTGACCGGTTCTCATAGTAGAACCAACTGCTCTACAGTTTTCTGCTATGTCTGTCTTCTGTGAGTGTTCTGTAGGTATCCATAAAAGTCCCGCTTTTTTCAAAATCATCTTTGTGTCTGAATATTTGCGGATTAAATCTTTTGGGGATGCCTTTCATATGTTTAGTCTCTCGTATAAAGCTGTTGTTGACTATAGCAAAATCCTGGAGTAAGCTCACCTCATTTATATTCCAAGAATTTGTATATTCTGTCCTAAGACCACCATGTATTACCTTAACTTTCTATCAAGTTCATGCAAAAAAAAAGAAAGGAAAAAAAAGAGGCTTTTTTGTTACCCATACTAATTTGTGTTAGGTTCAATATTAAAGAGTCAGTGAGTTTTTATTTTTTTTTCTTTTTATTATTTTTTTTTAATATCCTCCTTTTTTCCTTCCTGTTTGGACAACAAATCAGCTTGAGTTCTCAATCATCTGAATTTTCAAATTCTTGGTTTGGTAAATCTAAATCTATATGATGGATGTATACTGGATATTGAAAAAAAATGCTCTTTTAATGATTTGTCTTATGGTCTCTAAAGCTTTCATTTCAGTGGCTGCTATCTTACCCCAACTGTCCAAAATCATTTGACTATGTTATTTGATTTTTAAACTCCTGATATTAATACATGTCTTTGCATTGAAAACTTAAGTGTATGACTAAATAGTCTTGTGCTATATTAATCCTTAGTAGACACAGATTCAGGCCTTTGAAACTTTAATTATACTTAGAAAATTAATTTTTGGCTTTCTGAGGTCACAGAAGGTAAAAAATTATAATTGCTTGTGGAACTGCAGCCTTTTTCCTCATTCTTCAGTATGATTTGGCAACAGTAGATGCTAGGACTAAAGAATTGATCTAAAACTTACAGTGATGTTGTTTTTTGACATTTTGGATATTTGTCTTTCTAGTGTTACCTGCAGACAAACACTTTAGGTCACAGCTTGTAGCTCTGCCTGTCTGCCTTTTCTGTTGATCCTCAAGCAGGCTCCCTGGTTGAAGTTCAGAGCCCATGTCAAAGTCTGTCCTTGTGTCATTTTGCAGAGAGCATCAGTCTATTTCTGTCAGATTTAAACACCGTCACAATGGAGAAGTTCTAGTTTCTGCTGTTCCCAGTACGTTAGGGGAGCTGTAATTATTGTTTGTGAGTAGTAAGTGAAGTACAAAGTTATTCATATAAAGACTTTGAGGTAGTAAAGACAAAGCTTATCAAAAACTGGAGGTGGGTAGATTTAGGTTCCTGGGTTCTAGTTTAGGCAATCTAGTGGCTAAGCCTGACCTTCAAAAGCGTTGGACATCCTCTTACAACTGCAGATGCTTTAAATTGCTTGATAAACATTTGTTGGAGAAACTCCTTCTCATTATTTCAGTTTATAGCTGGTAATTTGTTGCATCAGTGTCTGTGAAGAGCAAGGGGAGCAGCGTTTTGGCTGGGCTGTGAGGAGAATGAGATTCTCAGGTGCTGTATATTTAATTTGGTTCATTGAGTTTCCAGTCTTCTAATGTATGATGCTTTAGAGCCGAGTCTTAAGAGTAAGGTAGCCTCTATTCCCACAGTGGAACAGTACAAAATTTTGCTATTAAAATTCAAGCATCTGGAAGGCTGCTTTGATTTATGATCAGATGCAGCTGAAATTACTTCTTGCAGCCTGTTTTGCTGTTGAGTTGAAGGACTTATGGCTGGTTCTGTATCTGTATGTGAGTTTGGTTGTATTTACTTGTTCTGCTGGCATTTTAAGTGGTGCCTTTACTGGCACAGGACTGGGCAGTGAAAGGCTGAATATAGGTAGAAACTCAGTCAATGATTTTTTTGGAAAATATCTAGAGACCCTGCTGTTCCAGTGTAGGGAGTTTATATTGTTTGGAAACAACAGGAGCACCGCGATGAGATGTGTGTAAGATGAGCACAGACATAGTTATCCAGTTAGTAATTCCCTTCTGTTTATGAGCACGTTAAAATGCCAGTCCTGCAGCCTCACTCGGGCTCAGGCTTTGGCTCCCTGTGTGAGCGGCTTTGTCAGGACAGTGAAGCTGCTCTAATGACTCTCTTGATGAACTCATGTGAAAGAGCTCAGAGAAAGTAGGAGTGTATTTGGGTAGGCCTAATGTTTGGGAACAGTTAAGTGTAGAGTTTATGACGCACCCCCACATTTAAATTAATCTTTGTGAGTAATTAACGTAGGAATGAAAAGAGGAAAGTGATCTTTTAAGAAATAGGTGGATTGTGTATTTTGGCAAAGGATTAGATAATTTTTTTTCCTTGAAAATAATTTCAGTCCAGATATGGATACACTATGTCAGTGCTGCGATCCTGCAGGATGCCTCTGCACATTCTGTAGCATACCTAGCTGTGTCAGGCTCTGGGCATCGGAGATGAACTTCAAGAGAGGGCTGAGGATTTGTTCCTTCCCTCTGCTTTAAGAAGGGGTCTAAAACACTGATTAATTTTGAAAACTGTCTAGCTTGCTTACACCCTATACACAGTTTGATCGGGAGAAAATAATAAAAGGAAGATATGAAGCAACTCAGATTTACTTCACAGCTCAAGAAGCACTCTCAATTAACAGAGATGCTTCAGAGTATATTCAAGTCAGCAGGAAATAGAGTGCGTTAACTGTGACTCAAAATTGTCTGCTGAGCAGATGAATTACATGGCAGTTAGCAATGACACACATCAGGGACGTGCACTGTCTCTACAGAATTTAATTGAATGCAAATCCCACCATGTTGTGTGTTATGGAGCTTGTTTGCTCAGTGATGAAGTGCATATATTTCATTAACAAGACTCAAGCCCACCTCCCTGTAATTTCTACTGCTGTGGCAGTGACAGACCATACATGCCTTCCTGAAAGCAGGGTTCTCCTGTGTTTGACAGCAGACATGTCTAGGAGCTTCATGTCATGTTCCTTCAGCTGGGACCTGCTCTGGGTTGAGAGATCTTCTGGAGAGCTTGAAACACTGACTGCATTTCTTAGAGAGACTAGCTTTTAATATTCTAAAAATAGTGTCTTGAAATCTCCCAGTTTCTCCCTGTAGTTTGTTTTTAATAGTAATCTTTAAATTTGTGTTAGGATTTGCCCACAGATATTTTTCCATTTAATTGATGCAAAAGGTATATATGTTATATTTATTACTACTACAACAACAAAAATTCCATATATTAGGATTAGATTAGAAATAGTATTTAACTGTCTCATTTTCTCCAGCAATTCCACAAACAGACAAGGGTCTTGCAAGCTTGTTCAAACTCTGTAGACCAAGTGACTTCCCTAAAAGACTGGCAACAGACTTAGCAGCCTCTCTGATTTGGTAGCTATGATTTGGGTGAAAGACATAGCAAAGCATTGCTGAACTATAGATCCAGCTTACCCTTTTAAAGCATTGGGTTTTGGGTTTTTGTTTTGGTTTGGTTTGGTTTTTTTCCCGTGAATGATAATGGAAAATATATTTTGGGAAGAGAGAAAGTAACCATAAAATCCGTGTGTATGTCTACAATGTTTCAGTTTAATGCATAGTGAATTTTTTTTTTCCTCTCCTTGCAGGAGTCTCCAAGATGAATGCTACAGCAATGAGCCCACTCACTGTTACTCCACTAGGTTTTGTTCCAGACTTTAAAAATGCCACCCTTGATCCTCTCAATGAGACTGCATGTGAAAACTGGAAAGAGATTCATCACCTTGTTTTCCACGTGGCAAACGTTTGCTTTGCAGTCGGACTGGTTATTCCAACTACTTTGAATCTTCATATGATTCTTCTGCGAGGCCTGCTCACCATAGGTAGGAGAATTATTCTGGAGACAGAAATGTGACAGAAATGGCTGGGTTCGACCATTATGGAGCTGGTCCCTGCACCTTGTGGTGAAATTACCACCTCTATTACTGGCCATCGTGCTCTGATGAAGGTGGTTTTGGCCTAAGACAGGATTTGTTTTGACCCTGACATACCTTTTCTAGGAAGATTATATAACCCTCCTGGCTCTTAAAACTTCCCAGAACTGTAACTTGCAATTTCAAACCTATGAAGATGTCAGCTGGAAAACAAGTGGACATCATTTATGTCAGATGTAACTGGGTGTTTAAAATTCACTTATTTCAAACCAGCTATGTCTGATCATTAAGACCTTTATTTTAGATTTCAAGTAAGTACTGGGACTGTATCTTGGCTGGCTTAGTGTGTCTGAAGTAGGTGAGATTTTCCTTGAGAAGCTTGCTGTGAGCCCATGTGTTCTTCCAGTGTGAGTTCAAACATGTGGCACTTGATGGTCACCAGCATTATTTTTGTTGCTGATTTAGAAGTGCAGCCTTTCAATAGGGAGTGTGTTCTGTGTTCTGATATCAGTCATATTTCTTCTACCACTGTAGGAATCTTGTGACACTAGAATCTGACGAGAGGAAAACCTAAATTTGGCGTGCCTGAGACTGAGCAAATGTGGTTCAATTTGTAACATTGCAGTCCCACAGCTATTTCAAAGCCTCTGTACCTTGTGTGGGACAAGATCCTTGTGATCAAGGAAGGAATAGTGAGTCATTGCAGTGTAAGAAAGATAAATCCAATCCAACAAGAGCATGCTGAAGTATTTTTAAGTGAGTGCTTATTGTCATAATAGTGTGGGTCAATTTTACGATAGGAGTGTTTTGAATTTACAATGATCTTGCATTTTCTATTTTATAATTATTATAGGGTAACTTCTTAACGCAGACTGTACTGGTGACCGAGGGTCTGAGCATTGCAAGACCTTTTATCTTGGCTTTGAAAGCAAAAGGAGCTCTGCACTTGCTGAGCCTGCCACTTTGATCTGTAGGTCTTGTTGTATTTTGAGCAGATATGGAATCAGAGTTTTTCAGGCTTAGGTGGCAGCAGGAAGAAGATTTACTTGGTGGGCAGAATGAGTAAAGAGGCCTGGTTCCTAGGGTCCTGTTCCCTCTGCTTTGCCCCTGCCCCACCTCTGTGCTGCTCTGCAATATTGCTGCTCTTCAATACTTCCAAACATTGTATCCTCCTGTGCCCTGCAGTCTAATTAATAATTAGATCAAGAGTCACTATATTTTGATTCTTCTGATCTGTATATAAGTGCTGCCTCATCAGTTAACAACCCAGACAGACTGGATAGTACTGAGTTCATTAATTCAATGTGATCTTCAGGGAGAAAGGGGGTAAGAACACTCATTTGGCACTGTCTTCTTTTTATCTTTGCATGAAACTTACAGGGAAAATATATCTGTGACCTCTCCAGCCACCTCTGTTGGATGGTAGGCTCACAGTTATCTGGGAGGCACTCACTGATGCATAATGCATCACTTCATAAATATTGTCTTCATAGGCTGAAAATGGAATCCCTAATCATAGAGGATGTCTTATCTTTTAAAACAAGTGTCATTGCTCAAAGTAAGGCAACTAAAAAAAGAGTAAGCATTTGGAAATTTTGTCTTTGATGTTCCACAGGAGAATTCAGGTTCCCGATGTGACCCTGTCGCATCAGCAATGATGGTTTCTTTTAATTTTCAAAAATATATGCATATGACTTTAGGAAGTTTTTATGCAACTCTTCCTTGCTAATTAGTTGTGAATGCTCATTTCTAGGCCTTTTTTGTCTAATTAATGCAACACAAGAAAAAAATTTTTTGTGAGCTGCTTAATTTTCCCCCATCTCTTTTCTACTTCATTTTAGTAACAAATCATCATGGGCTGCACCTTTCTGCTTTCCCTATCCTGATCTGGATTACTGTCATTTCAGCATTGCAGTCCCATGCAATAGGGCTGCAGTCTGTCAACCTGCCCTCAGTGCCTGTTTGCAGCATTGCAGTGATCAGCTATCGTCGCATGCGTTCATCCAGAGAGCTTAGCTGCATTAAAGCTTGTAGAATATATTGCTCTTCATTGTAATTATACTCAGTGGACATATTCTTGACGGTTTTCTAAGAATATTTATTGTTTGGTGAAATTTAACTTCCTTTTCTTTTTAAATTTTTACAGGATGCGCGTTGTTCATCATTTGGGCTACACTCTATCGTTGTGCCTTGGACATAATGATCTGGAATTCCGTGTTTTTGGTTGTCAACCTTTTACATTTCATATACCTAGTGTATAAAAGAAGACCGGTATGTATAACAGCAAAATTTCACAAGCAGTCTGGTAAGATTCAAGAAAGGGAAGTTTTGCCCATGTTTACTGGGCAAACCAATGGATTAGTACTCATTTTCTGCAGAATACTTTAATGTTTGGCCCAAAATCACATTCTGGACACACTCTGGAATTGCGCAAGAACTGGTACCAAAAAAAAAAAACAAAAACCAAATCCTCACTGGAAATAAGCTCTTCACCAATGCAACACGGCCTGTGCAAGAAAGCAGCTAAGACATTAGCTACTTCTTCCTTTCCTGGCGAGGCAGCATAAAGCTTGACTTCTCTCTTGCCTAGGAAGTAGCTTGAAACTGACTAGGCTGATCTGTTACCAGACAATTGTAGAAGCGTAGTAAGTATTTCTAGTTCAAATTGCTCCTGAAGAGTCATCTTACTACTTAAAGGGTAACTTCTTCTCTAGTCAGTGTTACTAATGCTATTTTTTCAGCCTATTTAATCCACTTATGTCACCATTAAGATGTAGCATATGATGAAGCTGCTTTGTGTTTCTGCTAGTTAGCCATGGCCATGCTGTCCAGAACACATGCAGAATAGCAGTTGTGGTAACAGAGAGCCAGTGAGGCCAGATTCTACCTACTCTGTAGGTGTCCACAGTTAAATATCCCATGCAGGTACTATGGTTTCTAATACAGGATGAAATCATGTTGCAGTCTTTTAGCTCAACCAAGTTAGCATGTTCTGCTTTCCATCAATCCACCCACCAATTAAGCCTTTTAATAAAACCTTGAGGTTTCTAATCTTCGGTCAGATGGGACAGGAAGTGGCCAACAAAGTCAGAAATTACTGCAAAAGGCAGGAGTACAGAGCTGGTAGAAACCCATTTCCCTAGGAAACCAAGTCTTAAAACTTACCTGTATTTTAAAAGTGAATTATGGCATCCTTAAACATAGGTAATGGTCCTTCAGTTTGTACCTGTCCAACCCTTTCCAAAAATCTAAATAAAAGGTTATTGGAGAGTGAAAAGGCATCCTGGGAGGATGATGTGCTGGTGTGGACTTCAGTAAAAAAGCCAACCAAACAAAATAAAAACAAAAAAACCCCACCCTTCAAGGTGTAAATCAATACTGAATGAAGAAAGAAACACATTCTTTTGTAATTACAGTTGTCTACTTGAAGGTATGTTTTCATTGGTTGGGGTATTTTGTGCATTATGGTATAGATTTCATCCTATTAAAGAGATAGCTATTTTCACTAAATCCTTTAGTAAATTTGTTGGCAGAATTAATTGTAGGAGTTGGGTTAAGTGATAGAAGTGATTGAAGTACTCTGTAGGTGGATATAAAAGGAAGGAATTATGTGAGAACACGAAACTCGACTAATAAACTCAGTCACCAAATTTGGTAAAACATTCTTTCTAAGAGAGGAAGACCTGGAGTACCTGCTTTAACTTTGCTTTCTCTTTCTGTAGCCCTTTCCCACTGGCAGAGTAAGCACAGCAGAACTGAGGTGCTTGGCACTCCCGTAAACTCTGCACTGTTCACACTCTGGCAGGCAACCACAGCATATAAAAAGAGGCTAAAGGTTAAATTGCATCTGTCTACAACAAGTTGATAAATTGAGTACATGTGTTAAAAAAGGAAGAGGCTCTACCTACAGCAGTGTTCCTCTAGCATGGAGCACAGATTCACCCAAAGGTTACCGTTGACAGGGCTATGTGACCTGTGCAACTCAAAAAGCTTAGCCAAAAATTAGATCTGGTAGACTAGCCGGGTAGTGCTGTTTCTTTGTATATTAAGACTTAATTTGAATAGTCTTCTTTCCATTAAGAAATTACAGTATTTATGATCATTGCATGGAAAACATTGTGCTATTTTAATTGCTGCAATACATGATATTTTCAGTAATTATTAGAAGATACATGAATCTTTGTCACAAGCTATGATCAACAAGCATATTCAAAGTGATGCCTGATAGTTATGCTTGTCTTTTCAGCTGTATAACATGTTTACTATGAACACAAAGGCTGTTTTAAGTGTTTTTCTTATAGGAAGATAAAGAATAGGGGGAAAAATTAAAACTCTTTTTTGAATGAGATTTTCTCTCTGCAGCTATTGTATTGCCCATCTCAATCAGTTTTGGTTATTCTCAAAAAAGATCTTTCCAAGGAAAGAAAGGAATGGCAGAATAATTACAAGTTAGTCGTATTACAGAATGAATAATTGATATGTTCAGTTGTTAAATATTTATTTTATTAAATGGAGGGTGCAAAATCACAGTGAGTTTCTTTTTGGACCAGAAGATTACTTCTGTGGTTTTGATTCCTTGGAGCTTTACAAATTTGGCTTTTTTAGTCTGAGTGGAAACTGAGTCTAATCAGTGCCTGACTCGGAGTTCTGGCAGCATCCCAGAATATTTCAACCCCTGCTGAACAAAACATTACACCTACCCATATGGCTTATTGGGAATATGACCCACAAGCAGGAGCGGAGCAGCAGTGCTTGGGAAGGAGGAATAGTCTGTTACAAGGGAGCCCATCTGAAGCACAGCTCCCGTCTGCAATCTGATCGGTCTTTAGGAAAGTGGCCACACCTGCTTTCTCCTCACAGTATCACACATTAGAGGAAGATCATGAAACATGAACCATGCGCTAGTTAAGGGATTGGATTAACAGTCCAGGTCCAAAACTTGCCCTCATGTCTGTGCACATGGTTTTTGGGTTCAGGAGTCTCGGGAGCCGCTTAAATTCCTTTTCCAGATGAAAATATATTTCTTTAAGTTGCAGTTGTGATGTATTGAAAGAAGTGCAAATTAAATTGGTACAGCTGTTAAAAATGAAGGAGTTCCTGGAGAACATGTTGGTAAAACAAATAGTCTTCTAGCTTTGTGGGTGTATGGAATATATTTTGAAATCAAACAGCTTGGGACAGTCCTTAACACAATACAATTTCTCTTGCAGCTTTGTTTTTAATTCTTGTTTTGTCTGTGTAGATGTCCTCTGAGGTATTAAAGATTGTGGCATAAGGAACATACATGAAATTCAAAATCTGGATTTCATGTGAATGTAGTTGCTAGTGGAATATTTAACCAGTAATTGATTCAGTGTGAAACCAGTGTAACTTTAGGTCAGATGATGCACTGGACATAGTGAGTCCACGAGCCCTGATGTCACACACCCACAAGAGCTGATATCACTGTGGGGCCATTCCTGATAGTCTGGGAATAATGGTGGTGACCGAGAGAAGTGTGTGAGGAATGGAGGAAGCAAATGCCACTCCTTTCCTCAAAAAGGGCGAGAAGAACCTGGGGAGCTGCAGCCTGGTCAGTCTCAACTTGATCTCTGAAAAGAAGGAATAGCTAGTCCTGGAAACCATTTCTATGCACAAGAAGGTAATCAGGAGTGGTCAGCAAGGATTTACCAAGGGGAAGTCATGGTTAACCCGCCTAATAATAGATGGATAAGAAACTGATTGAATGGTCCCATCCAGAGGGTAATGGTCAAAGGTTCAGAGTCCTGATGGACACCAGTGACACATGGTGTCCCTTTTGGGTCTGTAGTATTGGGACCAGTGCTACTTGCTATCTTCATTAAAGACATAGACAAAGGGATTGAGTTCACCTTCAACAAGTTTACAGATGACACCAAGCTGAGTTTTTTGACATACCTGAAGGAGGGGATACCATCCAGAGGAACTTGGACAGGCTTGAGAAGTGGGCCAATGGAAATCTCATGAAATGTAACACAACCAAGTGCAAGGTGCTGCATCTGGGCTGGGGCAGCCCCCAGTATGAACACCAGCTGAGGGATGGACAGATTGAGAGCAGCCCTGATGGGGACTTGGGGGTGGATGAGAGGCTGGACTTGACCCAGCAACGTGCACTCACAGCCATAGAAATCCAACTGTATCCTGGGCTCCACCAAAAGCAGTTGGCCAGCAGGGTAAGGGAAGTGACTGCTCTGATGAGATCCCACCTGGAGTGCTCTGGAATCCCAAGCACAGATATAGAGCTATGAGGAAAGGCTGAGAGATCTGGGGTTGTTTGGCCTGGCAAAGAGAAGGCTTTGGGGTGGCCAGACTGTGGTCTTCCAGTACTTGAAGTGAGCCTACAAGAAGGTTGGAGAGGGACATTTTACAAGGGCATGCAGTGACAGGACAAGGGGGAATGGCTTCAAGCTGAGAGTAGGTTTAGATGAGCTATTGGGAATAAATTCTTTACTGTGAGGGTGGTGAGGCACTGGAACAGGTAGCCAGAGAAGCTGTAGATGAACAGTCCCTAGAAGTGTTCAAGGTCAGGTTGAAGCTCTGATGCTACCTGGACTAGTGGAAGATGTCCCTGCCCATGGCAGATGGGCTGGAACCAGGTGATCTTTAAGGCCCCTTCCAACCCAAGCCATTCTATGATAACCTTCTGTGATGAAATGACTGACCAGATGGCTGAGAATGGTGAATATCCTCTACCTTAATTCCAGTGGGGTTTTCAACTCTGACTTTTGTAAAATCCTGATAGAGAGTTTGTTGAAGTGTGGCCTGCATGAGGACACAGTGAGATGGACTGAAATCTGGCTGAATGGCTGGGCTGAGTGTGGTAATCAGAGGTAAGAAGTCTAGCTGGAGGTGTGTGCTACACATTTGCTAGTGTGGGGTGTGTAACCTCAGGGCCAGTGCTAGTCCCAGGGCTGTTTGACATTTTCATTCATGATCTGGGTGGTGGGGAAGATGTGTACCCTGATGACACCAAACTGTGAGGAGTGGCTGATAGGCTAGAAGGCTGGAAACCATCTGGAGGGGCCTCAGCAGGCTGGAGAAACAGGCTAACAGGAACCTCATGGGGTTCAACAGAAAGTGTGAAGTGCTGCACCAGGAGACGAATAATCCCATGCATCAGCTCATGCCACGGACTGACCATCTGGAAAGCAGATTTGTAGAAAAGAACCTGCAGGTCCTGGAGGAAGAGTTGAACATGAGTCAGAAGTTTACCTCTCTCTCTTTTCTGCATTTTTTTCTTGGTTGCTTTTCCTTATTCTCTGTTCTCTGTATATTTTATTTTATTCATTATCTGATACTTATTGTTCTAATTTGTCTTCCTCACAGCAAATATGCAGGCTTTATTCAGGCTGCCTCTGCTTTCAGGAAGGCTGTAATATTGTCTCATCCCCTGCTTCCTTCATTCAGGGAAGATTTCCAAGCTTGGGATTTCAGCCAACATCCTTTCCCTCACTGCTGCTGCCTGAGTTTGGGTGGGCTGTCAGATGTGGGATGTTCAGCTGGCAATGTTTTTGGGGTTTTTTTTCTCTCCCTCATCACATGTGGTTTCAATATATTTGGTTTGTTTTTCAGGATTTGCTTTCCTACTGCAAGTAAGCCAAGAAGCTCAGGGATGAGAGGGGCTCCCAGGAGACCCTGAGAGATAGCCAGAGTGACGCGTGCATGCAGTGTGAAAGACAACCTCATTTTTTTCTCTGTATAATTCTTGCCCAAGTTCTATTCACTATTGCATCAACAGAAGTCTCAGAAGGTTCCTTGTGTGTGATTTAATGTGCCACTTGGATGGAACAGCATTCTAAAACACCAGTGTGCCAGCCTGGCTAATTTTAGATAAGGTTTTGGTCACCCTGTCATAGGCAGTGTTTGTGGATAGACATCACACATCTACCACTTCTTTCCTTGCTTAAGCATAATGAAGCCAAAGATGTTTCTCAAGCTAAAGCATGTGTGCAGTCTTACCCATTTTTAACTAATTCATCTGTGTTTCTTGATGTCTCTTGTTTTCCCCATCTAGATCAAGATAGAGAAGGAGCTTAGCAGCCTCTACAAGAGAATGTTTGAACCTCTCCATGTGCCTCCAGAGCTCTTCCAAAGACTAACTGGACAATTCTGCAACATTCAGACTTTAAAGACAGGTCAAGCTTATGCAGCAGAAGATAAAACATCAGTTGATGATAGGCTAAGCATCCTGCTCAAGGGGAAGTAGGTTCTATAAAAGCTTGGGGACAGTCGTATGCTTTGTGTCATGGTTGAACAAATTAGAAAATTATTGAGGTTGTAATTGTTTGTAGCATGTTATGGCCTACAGTCAAATAGTTTATGTTCATAGACTATTTTGTGACACTGTTCTCAGGTGATGGTGATATCTCTTACTGTGTATCCACTTATGTGTGCAGCTGCATGGATTTTATATTTGTGTAATACCAAAGGCAGTGTCTTGCAAACCAAGCAAGAGACTGGCTGCCCCCTTAGATATCTAAGTCATCTTCTCAGTCCATTCTCAGGTTTTAAGGTTAAAAAATAGGGTGCATGAGGGAAGGAAAAATATCCATCCAGTAGGTTTTAAAACAGCAGGCCTTTGGAATTGTGTTCATTGCACCTGCACATGCAAGTAGAGCGGGGCAGGTGCACTGCCCAGAGGCAGACAGCACTCAGGTGAGAAAGGGTAAAATACATGCCCATGGCCAAGCTGTAATCTCGAAACTCATACTAAATTCTGGCCAACATTTTAACCAGTTTCTGTTGACAGCAACAGTGATGTCAGGCTTTGTCATTTTTTCTTACTCATTACCACAAAGCTACTGACCTAAGGGAACCCTGACTCTGGTCTGGCTATATAACCCAGCTTCTCTCATATTGAATAACAATGTTTTGTGGATACATGCCATGTTCGTTAATTCTCTATTTGTCTGGCAGCCTGTTCCGCTTGGAATCAGTGGAGGTTTAGGCAGAAAACAGGGTAGCTCTGGGAGTGACATTCTGGAAGATGAACATATTTTTTCCTGTTACCTACTGCTTTACCATTGTCAATAGTTCCACCCAAATTTAGATAAAATTAATCAGCCTCCATGATTTTAAAATGTTGTTCCATACATTTTTATTTCCAGAATGAAGGTCTCTTATCGAGGGCATTTTCTGCATAATATTTACCCCTGTGCCTTTATAGATTCTCCTGAATTTCGATCAACACAGATGAATCGGGGTGAGAAATTCCAGGTACATTTTGTTTTAAATGTCACTGCATATGAGCTGATGAGACCATTAAAAAAATAGAGTATAAATTTGATTAACAGTGAACTATTTGACTTGCATAATTTTGCTAGCCTTCTAGTATAGCTGTTTGAAGATGGACCATATCAAGAATAACTTTTAAAATTAAGTGCTGCAAAACAGTATTATGATGGTGTGTACAAAGCAGTGTGGCTTTTGCTATTCTGTTCTCTTCCACTGTTTCCAAGTTTATTTTGTGTTAAGAAATTGTTCAGGACAAATAAATTAAGAGGCAGTTTTAATGGAAAAAGAGATGATCTGAACAGTTCTCATCACCGGTTTAAAAAAAAGAAAAGGGAAAAATCATTATTGTAATAATGGAAGTCTAGAAGTTCAGGCATTAGTAATTGGAAATTGATATTTATAAAAGTGTATTAATACTTCTGTCATTTTGCAGTTTGTTAAAGAAACATAAGCTGAACATTATGTCAGTATTTTGATTAAGAATATTCATATGGGAAACAATAAGGGTGTATGTCTCTAGCGGTGTAATTATGCTGGTATATTAAATATATTTTATTATAGTTTTGGGGGGTGGAATGCTGTTAGAGAAGGGTTTTTTCTCCATAGGAATGGCTATTTTGCTACCTCTTACGTGATGTTCTTTAGCTAGGTATGTGTAATAATGACCCGACTGTGACTGACTGATACATCCACACTGATACCGCGGCAGAAGGGGAGGGAGGCAGAGCAGCGCAGACTCTAAAATCAGTGATTGATGTCATATGTTCCAGTCAAACATCAGGCTTAGTGCCAGGGGGAGAGACTTGTCCAGATGCATTCATTTTGCAGCAGCCTGGCTGCCCCCTTGGCACAGCCCCTTTCTCTTGGAAGCAGCTGGATACGAATCAGTCCCTCTCAAGGGAAAAGGGTCATGCCTCAACTTCTGCCTGCCTTAGAAGTTATTGTAGTCTGGAGCAGTGTCCGTCCTTTACTCGTGGGTTCTGCCTGTTGCTGCCGTGCAAATACCGGCAGCCTCGCTGTTCCAAGAGCACACGGATTCAGTCTTAAGGACCCCATCTGCTGGTAATGCTGGCAAGTTCTTCCTCAGCCTGCGGGCTTATGTTACAGTCTGCGGAGTTAAAAATCCATGGATATATGACAGTTTTCCATTGTTTCGTGGACTTTATGGGTTTTTAATATTTTTTTTTTCAGGATGTAATGTTATCTTGTGAAAGCAGAGAGCATCTGATTTTGATTTGTTCATAGATGCCTGAGTTCCCGTTGCAAAACATGCCCCTGGGTAAAACCATGTGTGGGTTTTGGTGTATCATTGCCCTCTGCTGGCACAGGGGGATGAACCTGGCAGGTCCAGCCTCCCATGAGAGAGGGGGCGAGCTCCCCTCTAACTACCCATAACTGGATTATCAATAGCTGAGCAAACAGAGCCTTGGCTCAGCTGCTTACAAGGTAGTACTTGTGGGATCAGTAGGGCTAACAGTGATGGGAGAAATATGGAATTTTTTTTTTTTTAATCGCTAAAAACTCGTTGATGGAGATTTTTGGGTGATACCAGTTGTTCCCGTTTGGTGACAGTGATGTAAAATAAAACCAAGCTACATACAGGTCTATTGCAAGTACTGTCATCACTATAGGACTGACTCCATATAAAAATTCTTGCATAAATCCTTTTGCAGTTTGGGAACTCATAAGAGATTCTCCCCTGTTATTTTCCCTCAGGTTTTCTGAAAAACAAAATGGCTACACATATTAGTTAAAAATATTATGATAATAAATAGCTGAGAATTTAATACTTGGTAAATATTCCATTCTAAGGCATACCAAAAAGTTCTATGGCTTTAAGAGTTATTTTAACTGGAGGCACAAATAAAAGGGTATCACTTATTTAAAAGCATGTTTAAATGGGCTCATCTTAAAACACTTTAAAATGTGCTAATTCTGAGCATGTATTTTTTCCAGGTCACCATTATTGCAGATGATAACTGCAAGTTCCTGTGCTGGTCCAGGGAAAGGCTGACTTACTTTCTGGAGTCTGAGCCATTTCTTTATGAGATCTTTAAGTACCTTATTGGCAAAGATATTACAAATAAACTTTATTCATTGAATGACCCAACCTTAAATGACAAGGTAAGCAGCTTAAGTTTTGTTTGAGAATTTTCCTCCCCCACACAAATGTGGTTTTGCTTCAATTTTAAATGCACTTAAAGCACCTTATTTTAACCTGCTGCCATCAGCTGCTGAAAGCACACTCGTGGCCTTTTAGTGCCAAGGTGTGAGTCAGTGCCAAATTGCTGCCAGAAGCAGTACTGGTTAAGGTTAGCGCAGTAATGTACAAGAAAGATGAGTAACTGAGATTCACAACTGATCAGCTTGTGGAAATATTTCTAGCTAACTATTAGACATGATGGCCAGTAGCTAAAAAGATGATTCTCCCTGGATATCCTTTCTCATTAACAAATGAGTGCCTTTGTAAAAAGAAGCTTCAGAGTTTTTTTCTTAAAAAAATTTCTTACTGGGGGAAAACAATTATGTAATACTGATTGCTAGTAAGAATAATTTCAACATGTTTTTGAGGGTTGCAAATGGAAAAAAAGCAAACATTGTGTTGATATGATGCAGTTAGTAGAAGGAATCATGAAATACATATAAAGTATAAATAAATATAATTACATATAAAACATGAAGTGGTCTAACTCGTTCTTTGCCTGTAGAGGGAGTGTGTTTTAGGTGTCCTGGTAAGTGGTTCGGGTGTACTCATGGCTATATGAACCATCTTGGTTTACTTTCATTTTGTAATGAATGTAAACATGAATATGAATAATAATGAATGAATAATTTCTTATCATAACTTTGAAGAATTAAAAAATCCAACAAATTTTGCCCCTCCTTTGACTTAACATCTGCACACTTTAACTTCAGCTTGTTCTGAGTCTTTGTTTTTAGTTGCAGTAGTCACATAAATTTAAGACTATTGTAGCTGGTTTATTACAGTAAGTTTTGAAAATGTGTGTTGTAAAACTTGAGTGAGCATTTGGAAAATCTGTATCTTTTTATTCTTCCTAAAATAAAAATCCTGTTGCACGAGCTCTTCCTATACAACTTAGGATGTGAACTGTCAAATAAATTCTTAATTTTCCCATTGCCAGCACTCTATGTACATCACCTCTCACAAGCTTCACAGTCAAATATGAATATTATTGGTGTCTTTAATGCCTTTTAACTGGTGTCAATCTCATCATAAAATATCATGGTTGACTTCTGTACATAGGGAACAATGGGAATAAATTGAGTATTGATTATTCATATTTAAGATGGTAGTAAGAAGGTAAAACTAGCAAATCACTATTTGTTGGAAAACAGAAAAGTATGAATTTATTTTGTAAGGAAGCTTGTGATTTTATCCTCCTTAAGGAGACTTTCACTAGTGTTGGGCAAATAGTCATTCCTTTCTGCATGAAATAGGATACTACTTCCTGACTTTTAAAATTCAGTGAAGTGGAGTTAGCCATTATAGTCTGGTCATTGATTGCCACCTTTCACATATGCCTAAAATAGCATTCTGACTTGCAGTAATACCTAACAAGGTACAATGCGTGGCTTCATAGAATGTTATAGTACAAAGGCTTCTCAGGAAAGCTACTCAAAGCAAAATGGAAGCTCCTCAGACCACTTGACAGGCAGAGGATAATGTTCACTTGATGCATTTAGTCTGCAGTAGAATCAAGAGCCAAATGGTCATCTATTGGGAAGGAATGACATTCACCACTTTTCTAACATGATGGAGTGAAAAGCCAGGAAAATGAACGTGTGTCTCTTAAGGTATAAATTGCCTCTATATATAGCATGCTGTTTTGTTTAGCAAGGAGGACCAGGCTCATCATAAAGACTACATTTAATTGCAGAGCATCATACTTAAATAATGAATTACCAGATAATAAACCCCAAGCTTTCTGTAAGAAAATACATGAAAATTTCAGTACAAAAGTAAATTGAAATTGAATAATTAATGTGCAGTTTCATACTTGTCAATGTTCCAATTCCAGTGTATTACTGGCATTTTCTATTGTCATTTAAATTGGTTTACACTGCATAGAATATTCTTCTATAACAATATTCTTATATAATCATAGCTGAGACCAGAGCACTTATTGCAAGGGAAAGAGTAGCTTTCCATTTTTATTTTAATTTGCCCGATACCTTTTTTTAAAACAGTAATTGTTTTCTTTTTTAGGCTTCAAAGAAGATTGATCGACAGCCCAGCCTTTGCTCTCAGCTCTCTGTGATGCAGATGAGGAACAGTATGGCCAGTACTAGTGACAGCGAGGATGGCTTGCAGATGTTTCTTCGTGGGACTTCCTCTGCATCCTCTCTTCGTGAGTGCTCAGAAAAGTTTGTGCCAGTTTTGAGCACGGCCTGGTTGACCATTAGACACTACTGCAGAACTCCTGTTGCCCTCTGTGGGAGCAGACTGCAGCTTTTTGGGTGCTGCTGTACATCAACTAAACTTTAGGGCAGTCATTAGATGCATGAAGCTTTGTGTGCTAAATAAAGATACCTCATGTACGTACTGGTAAAAGAACCCAACATATGTGGTATTAATCTTTGGCATAATATTTATGTTTAGACATAATATGGAAGGTTAATAGTAATGGCGCAAAACTGAATGTACTGTGCCGGTCACAGTAGTATGTCCTTTGGTCTGTGACTGGTACTTGTAGAAATTAAAAACCCAAACAAAACATTTCCTCTCAGCAACTCGATGTTCTACTTTTCCTCCTGAGATAGACTGTATTGGCAGGGTCTGGAGGAATGTGGTATACAACAAATATTTTGATGTCACCTGGAAAAATCTCCAAGTATCCTGTCAGGCTCTCCTCTCCAGTGCTTTGTATGACAGAAGTAGTAGAGAACAGATGAAGTGAGAGAATAAACCACATCTGACCTTTTTGCTTCTATTCTTATAATTTATTCCTTTATGGAAACATTCTAAATTCTTTCTAGGCTTTTGCTGTCATTTGTTTTCGGTTCACCTGAATCTAAACATCAACATTAGCCTGAATTCTGAAAGCAGCCTTTGAATGAAAAGCCACAGAGGATGCTCAATTTTTGCATTTGGTGTAAGCTATTAGTTTAACAGCATTTAAAAGGATCCTGTAGGATTATTTATTTTGCTTTTGGAAATACTACTTTTTAATGATTAGAATTTAAATTTATGAGGAAAAAAATCACCACCAGTTATTTGTTATGGTTAAAGTCTCTGCTAAGAAGAGGAAATATTTTCAAATGTTTGCATTTTTCTGTTTAATTATCTGTTTTCCATTGTGTTGCTCACAGTTCTCATCCAGGAACGCCTTCAGACTTGGAGGGCTTATCTGGTTTTACTCCTTAACATTGGTGTAGTCTGCATGCAAAAGCCCTGCTAGTGCTTTACCCTACTAGAACCTCAAAGGTGACACCTGGGATATAGTTTGATTAAAAATCCAGTTTTGTTTTCATTTTCTCCTCCATTCCCTGCAAGGACATTCAGAATCAGAGTACAGCTGAGGCAGTAAGGGGCCTCTGGAGATCATCAGGTCCAACCTCATGTCCAAAACAAGATCAGCTAGAGCAGGGCCATGTCCAGTCAAGTTTTGAATATTTCCAAGCTGGAAGACTTCACAGCCTCCCTGGGCAACCTGCTCCAGGGACTTACCACCCTCATGGTGAAAAAATTTCCCTTATTGCAACTCATGCTTGTTTTCCTTCTTTCTTCATTGCATGCCTCTGAGAAGAGTCTGGCTCTCTCTTCTGTGTTGCCTTCCATTAGATAGCCAAAGACAAGAGTCAGATCCCCAGGAGCCTTCTGTTCCTGAGGCTGAACACACCCAGCTCCTGCAGCCTTTCCCTCACTGCTCCAGCCTCGGGCCATCTTGGTTGCGCTGCACCGCTCTCACTCCAGTATGTCCATGTCTTTCTTGTACAGGGAGGCACAAAACTGGACACAGCACTCCAGATCCTGTCTCAAAAATGCCAGATGGAGGGGGTTAATCTCTTTCATTGACCTGCTGGCTGTGCTCCTGCTTGTATGGCTCAATGTATGCTGCTAATGTGGCCCAGTATAAGGATGGCATTCTTCACTGCAGGGGCACTCTGCTGACTCTTGTTCTATTTTGTGTCCACCAGGACCCACAGGTCTGTTTCTGCAGAGCTGCTTTCCAGCTAGTTGGGGCCTAGGCTGTAATGCTGTATAGGTGTGTCGTGTCCCAGGTGCAGGGATTTGCCTTTCATGAACTTGTAGTTCCTGTCAGTTCTTTTCTTTCTCCAATGGCCTGTCCAGCCTCACTGCCCTACCCTGTCAGCAGTTGGCCTCACTACCTGGCTCTTGTCTGTGAACTTGGTGGGAGTGCATTCCATCCCATCATCCAGGTCATTTGTATCTTGAATATTATAGGCCTTGGCATTGGACCTTTAGGACACTGCTGGTAACAAACTCCCTGACAGCTGGACTTTGTACTGCTGTTCACCACTCTGTGAACTTGGCAGTGCAGCAAATTTTCCACCCAAGCTATAGTCCATCTATCCAGCCTGTTTCTTACCCATTTGTCTGAGAGGATTCAGTGGCAGACTGTTGAGGGCTGTGCTACCATCCATGTAAACAACATCCACTATACTCCATTCATCCACAAAGCCCGTGATTTCACCACCAAAGGTGGAAGGTGGTCAGATGCAATCAGCATCTGTGATGGCTTTCCCAGTGACCTTCCCATCCCTCATGTGCTTCCAGGACATGGCTTCCAGGAAGACAAGCTCCATAATCTTTCTGGGAAATGAATTTAGACTGATAGGCCAGTAGTTCCCTGTGTGTTCCATCTTGCCCTTCATTAAAATGGCTGTGATACCGGCATGTTCATTTGTGTCCCCTCACTGCAGTCATCTTTCCAAGATGATAGAGGGGGCCTTGCAATTGTATCAGCCAATGCTTGGCACCCTTGGACGCAGCCCATGTGGTTCCACAGCCTTCAGTGTTCAGTCCATTTAAGTTGTTCCTAACTCAGTCCAGCTTTCCTGTCAGTCAAGCGTCACTCTCAGTCTCTACCACTGAATGCAGAGCCCTAGCAGGCCTCAGGACAAACCTCTAAAGCAAGAAAAAAAACCCCAAAACAAAAAAGTTATTCAGTATCTCAGACTTTTTCATGTCCCTGTGTCCTGTGCATCACTGAGCTGTGGCCTTGCTGTTTCCCTGGTCTTTCTTTTGTTGCTGATTTATTTGCAGATGCCTTTCTTGTTGCCCTTCACTAGATCCAGGTCTAGCTGAGCTTTGGCTTTCCTAGTTTCATCACTGCATATTTGGGCCATGGTTCTGTATTCCCTCCAAGGAGCTCATCCCCACTCATACTTTGTGTGTGTGTGTGTTTGAGATCTGTCAGAACTTTCCTGTTCCTCTATGCCAGTCTTCTACTGTGCTTGCTCAGCTTTCTGTATGCTGGAATGGACTGTCCTTCTGTTTTGAGGAAGGTGTCCTTGAAGATCAACCATCTGGGGTCCCTCTGCAGGCCGTGTCCTGTGGGTTCCTACCAAGTAAATCCCTGAACAAGCCACAGTTCCCTGTCCTGGAAGGGTGTAATTCCACTATTTGTCTTACACACTGCTCAGTATCTTAAACTCCACCAGTTCCTGGACTTTGCAGCTGAGATTACCAGCAGCCTTCAGCTGCCTGATGAGTTCTTCCTTGTTCGTCAGTGACAGGTCCAGCAGAGCGCCTTCCCTAGCTGACTCATCGATCACTTGTGTGAAGAAATGGTCTGCTACGTTCCAGAAATCTCCTGGACTGCCTGCTCCCAGCCCTGTTGCCTTTCCACCACATAACGGGGTGGTTAAAATTCCCCACGAATACCAAGGCCTGAGATCCTGTTGTTGAAAGAAGGCTTCCTTCCACTTGCTCTTCTTGATCAGGCAGCCTGTAGCAGATTCCTGCCACGAAGTCTCCTGTGTTGGTCTGTTCTCTGATCTTTACCTTTAAACCCCCGAGTGGCTTTTCACCTGTTCCACACACAGCAAAGCTCCATAAAATTGAAGCCACTCCTTTGCACAGAGAGCCTTTGGGTGAATTTGCACACTCAGAAAGGAATTGTAAAACCATGTTTGTGCAGTTAGTTAGAATTAAATTGTCGCTTTCTAGCTTAACAGCAAAACTCTTACACCAGTATGTCAGCTTTGGGAGAAAGTAATTGAAATGCATGACAAGTTCTGCTGTAATTATGTAAATCCCCAAGATGCATTTGTGCTCTGCACATACTTGATAAATACACTTTTCTCTGTTGTACTTTTCTTTGGTTTGGGTACCTTTTTTTTGGTATACAAGGGTGTACTTTCCCCAAGAGAGAGGGGTTTATGTGTCTTTTATGTTCTGAAATACCTCAGCCCAACTGAGGCAGCAGCCTCCCAAGTCCAATACTTTCCCTTACTTTTGGGGAGGCAGAGGGGTTGCCTCTACATCAGTCCATCAGCAACGTCCACCTCGGGAAACATTGTTATTTATTTCTTCCTTGCATTTTGATTGTGAAATTTCTGACTTCTGTAAAATGTTTATCTCCTTGAACTGTAATGCTTCAGTCTTTGTTTTTGCCAAGATAGCTTGTTATTTATTCCTGGGTACGTTCTTTGCCAGTGATGGGGTTGCTTCCAAGGTGAGCTCTGAAGATTTGTATTCAGTGTGGATTGTGGCCATGTATGCACTTTTTTTCAGATCACAGGGAAAACTGAACAAAAAAATCTGCCATTTGCCTTCCCACTGCTGTGTTTTCAAAAATCTTCTCCTGGGTGCTCTCAGTGCAACAGTTGGAGTATTTTTTTGACTGTCTTTTTAAGATTTAGTGTAAGGCACATGCTGAGGCTTGCAGTCCCAGTGCTATTCCCTGGACCCTTCTTATACAATCATACATTTGTTTATTTAGAACAAACAAACACAATCCAAAATCCTCAGAAGATTTTGTGAGAAACATACGGAAATGAAAAACTTTTTTTCAATTAGAATAGAAAATGAATGAAAGAAACTTACCTGTACGGGAACTCTACGAGAATATTGTTTTGTCATTGCTAGGCTATCACTTTGTGGACAGAAGCCTTCCATTACAAATATAATCTTTAACTACTAAAATACAAATAGGTTTTCTTCTCCTAATTTCCATATTCTTGAAAAAATGAGCATTTATATTTTTGTATAATCACAGCTTTTGAAATTATGCATTTATCAGTGCTATAAACCATAAGCTTTGGCTCATTTTCTCAAGAAATTAATACTAAGCCTTTTTCAAAGTCTTTAGTAATAAAAGGGTTAAAATTACTAATTAGTAGTCCCAAAGTACAATTACTAACAAAAGTATGTTTTGAATTTAATTAACTAAGAAACCCAACTAACTGTTTGCTTTTATATTAAGGAAATAACCAACAAGAGTTCTATAATGCTTACGGAGTGAGTCGTTTGCAGCATGATGTTTTCTGTTGATAACATCACATTAACTCAGCAGGCATCCTCAAAAAGGTACTGAAGTGGGGTTTGTTTATCATGGGACACTTGTGCTTGATATCCATGGTCCATCTGTATGTAATTCATTAGTGAGTGAAATAGATGTATCTCTTTTTCCAAAATTTGGGTTAAGCAAAACTAGTTCAACCTGATCACAAGCCTAGTTTAACCTGACTTTCACTCCTTTAAATAATATTTTGGTGTTAGTTTCTATTCTGTAATTCTGTTGCTGGACAGCCATTCACATATTTATTAGAGAAACAGTGTCTTTTTCTGTGGTACTTGGTTTAGATAGCTCAGACTTTCTGGTCCATGCATCCGTATTTGTTAACTTCTAAGCTAAGCAGGAATGAAGAAAGGTTTTGGTTTCATAATGTTTTTAGTGGTATTATCAAATTATATGCTCCCACCTTGTGGTTAAAAGCAGGATTGGGCTTCACAGGAATTTTATTACATCTTTGGTTCAGGCCCTCAAGAAAGGGCAACAAAATGTAGTGAAAGGAAGGTCTGACTCAGTCACTTGAACATCTATCCAACATTGGATAATGGCATCAGTAAAGAAAATTTTGTATTTGGAGCAAATAAGAGCATGTCTTTGAAACAAACAGGGTGAGAGAATTAGACCTTCTATTGGACCCTGTTGTACAAAATTATGGCTGCTTACTTCTGTTTTCTGGAGAGAGTTAAATACTTTTAAACAGAAGAAAACCATTTTTAAAAGAGCAATAAACTACACTAAAACACAAATCTATAAAAAAATAAGCTGGAACTGTAACTCAGCATTTTCAGGCACCCTTTCACCTTTGGTGTCCCAGCAAAGTCAATTCTATATTCGAATGTACCCACAGACTTTGGATGGGCACATTAGCCAATTAATTGATCTAGTTACCCTTTGCTTAGGCCATAAAACACATCTGTGTGGAAAGAAATGTTTAACAATTTTGGTATCTAAAAATGTGTTTGAGTAACCTCGTATCATGGCAGTTTAAGTAGTTTTCGAATCTCAAAAGAAAATACTAATACATTTTTAACATAAAGAGTTCTAAAATGCCAATTCCAAAAAGGGTCTTTGTGAACGTGACTTAAAAATGCAGTAATACTGTAACTTGCTGGTGTTGCCTGCGACTATATTTTGTTCTCTGTGTGTAACACATACTGTGCAAACGTGTCTTTCCTCATAAGTGGGCTTCCTTAACACAGCACTTTACTGCGTATCTGGTAAACATTTTTAAGAATAGGAGTGCGTTATGGCTATCAGTATTTTTTTCAAGATTATTTGAATTTTTAGCTTATATGCAAACAGTCTGTCAGCAGGACCTTTATCTCTTGCTGTTTTCTTCTCAAATGGTATTTCAAAGATTCCCGTAATCTTTTTGGTCATCATATGCTAGCTGTTTACAACCTCACACTGTTGTGGTGGTCTAACTGTAGAAGAGGGTACTGATAAGGCTCTTCACCAATGTGTAGATTCGATTTCAGACTGAACAATGGAAAATAGAAATTCAGCTGATGTTGAAGGAGTTCTCTGGTTTGATCCTCATGCTGAAAATTTAACTGCAATAGAGGCAGTTTGCAGTGGTAATTGGCACAAAAACTTCATTTAATGTCTTGCCAGTGGTAGTTGTGGTGTGAGCTCTGCTCTGGCAGTCAAGTTGCTGCTTTTCTAAAGGGCAGTTTTGTTGCAGTGAAATCACTGTCAGTTGAAAGTTACGTGGTCTTTGCCTTTTTGCCTGTAAATCTTGTTTTCTCTGTGGTTGTTTATGGGGCTATAAATCTTGTATAAGTTTTACATTATCAGGCTGTGTAAAACTTACGAAGATGTGTTCAGGGTAGGTTTAGGTTTCATATTAGGATAAGGCTCTTCACCCAGAGGGTGGCTGGGCAGTGGCACAGGCTCGCCAGGGAAGTGATCACAGCACCAAGCCTGGCAGAGTTCAAGAGTGTTGTGTCTAAGTGTTTGGACAATGCTGCCAGGCACATGGTGTGACTCTTGGTGTGTCCTGTGCAGGGCCAGGAGCTGGACTTGATCCTGATGAGTCCCTTTCAACTCAGTATATTCTATGCCTTTATGCTTTAAAGGCAGTTGTGGCTTTGATCTTGTGCCCACCTGAGGTTTGCTCTGTGCCCTGAGGAACTTTCCCCAGAGCCAGGCAAGCATGCAGATATACACGCCTTTTGTACTTGGGGCAGCCATTCATGTTGCTGTATTTGAATGGAGACGAGTCAGTGGGTGAGTGTAATGGTGAGAAAATGATCTCCAGGGAACAAGCAGTGGGCACCGTGTGCAGTCAGGGTTTGCACTGAACTTGGGGAGAATGCTGTGTCTGTGGTTAGCAACAGGCACTGGTGGTTCATCGCAGTGTGGCTGGCCCATGCCTAGAATTTCCTGGTGCCCGTGGCCAGGTAACAAAGAAACCTTCACTTAGAAAATCCTCTCATGAAGAAACTAGGGCAGGATCGTCAGACTGTGCCCACTTGGTCACAAATAGGTGTATGTAGCGGGTGTACGCTGTTTAATTAACTGGTAATCTCTTTGTAACTGACAGGCCCAGGCCGGACATCTCCTTACCTGAGAACTTCGGCAAAGATGAAGCCGATAGAAGAAAGTGTTGAAGATGATGTCTTTGAGGCACCGTCTGCTGATAAGCTCGAACTCCAGCGTCTGCCTTAAACAGTTGTGTCCTCAGGTGTGTCAGAGCTAGCACTAAGCTCCAGAGCAAAAGGAAGGAGTTGAATTTGGGAGGAATCTGAAAGCTAAGCCCACCTCTCCATGTTTGATTTTACTGCAGCATATGCCAGTGGCTTCTAGATGGAAATGTCACGTTTTATTTTACTTCTAAATAAAATAAATAAAAACTTGTGTGGGTTTTTTGTTGCTTTTTTTGGTTGCTTTATTTCTACTTTGACTTTTGCCATTATAAATTTAGTATTATGTTTCTGACTAGCCTGAAATTTCTAGACTTACTTGGTGGAGAATATCCCCACTTTCATTTACCTATGTTTCTTTGAAGTCTGTATCTTAGTGTTTTCAGTGGGAGATTTTGAAACTCTGTTTCCAAAGCCCTGATGCTGTTACCAACCATCACTGTTGTGACAGTCTCATGTGAAAAACACAATCTTCTGCCTCTAATTTTTTTTTTTTTTTAGGTATTTGCGTCTAGTGTTTCCCAATCTCCCTGTTTAACTCTATAGTAGTAATAATGACTTCAATTTCAGTTTTTCCTGGCCAAAGATTTAAATTTAATGTGGCCTTTTCAACCTTAACTTTTTCTTCTTTAGGCAACTGTTTTGTACTGAACTCCATGATTTTCCTTAGCCTTATCTATGGACTGACTGAGCTGTTCTGAATTAACCTTCCCCCAAAGTAACACACAAATGACATTTGATGTAGGAAATTCTGTTCAAACCCCAAAACAGGTACCTGCAAGTTTAGTAAAGCACAGTCTCATGAAGGAGACAGTGGGAAGCTTTTATAAGAGGCACTTGTGTCGGTCCTGTCTGTGATGGGTGGAGATGTGTAGATGGTTGCTGTACTACTTAGCTTTGACAACTTCTGAAAATCATGGAACAAATAGTGTATATTTTAACTAAATAAAACAGAAAATAGCTAGTCTTCCATTTATTGAATTGTGCAAAACTGATACATAGAACAATAGAAGTTTGGTGCCAACTCTGAAGCAATTAGAAGTGTCGTAGTCTGGGTTTTTTTATTTGTGTCAATCTATATTATTTCTAAAATTTATCCTGACAGAACATCTTTGAATCAGCCTGCATCCAAGTTACATAACCCACTTCTTTGCTCCTTAAAACTTGTGCAATATCAAGACACACAGTAAGAGATTGGAAGTTTGACCTGTGTTGTCAGCATTCTTGCTTCTGGGAATTTAAATCTAGTGTTTAATATTACATTATTGTTTCTTGTGCTTCCAACGGTTTTGCATTATTAAAAATGGCACAGAGAGCTGAGACATACGCAAATAGATGCAAAATATCTTTAGAGCCCCCTTTAGGCAAAAGGCAGCACATTGACTTTGGTGGAGGTGATGAAGTAGTTTAAGAGCATGGTTAGGGCGATGTCTCAGGGACAGTGGCCGCGTCTCTGAGGCTGCCCCTTGGCTACTGGGAGAGTAAGAGAGGAAATGGGAATTATTTTACTTTTGAGGAGATACAGGGAGTCATGTCCTTGCCCTCACGTAATTTTCCCAAACTTCTGCTTGTGTTCAAATCCCTTTAGAGAGGAAAACCAAGCTGGTGGAGTAGAGCTCATGCAGTTTAGCAGTAACCAGAAAACGCAGAGTGTCTAAAGTAAAAATAGCAGTTCCTACATCTCCTTCTCCACCAGAACAATTTCTCGTGTTTTGTTACCAAATCAATCAATATGCAATGCCTGGAGAGACTGCACCTCCTGCATTATTATAGAATTTGTCTTAATAACCAGGGAGGTCCTGCAGGAGCTGAGCTCTGCATACCCACTGCACATCCCTGGCTCAGGATCATGAACCCTTGTCTGGTGCCTGGGAACATGAACCAAGTTATCTTATCACATGGGCTAAGCATGCTACAGCAGTAACACTGCAAATAATGATAAATAACTATGCTAGTTTATGAAAAGTGATATATTTTATTACCTGAAAATGCATACCTGATAATTTTTAAATTCCTGATAAATGGATAAAATCAATAAGAAATAAGATTACTTGATAAACACAACTTGCAATCTGTTTGCTTCTGCCCCTGCTGTTTTAAATAGAGCTGTTCTTAGACTACAGAAGTTAAAACAACTGTAAACTGATTTTCCGTATTTAATGAGGTACCCCTTTCCATTGCTGTTGCAGAAGGTAAGGAAAAGCATCATGCAATAATTCAGATTTAAAGGAGGGTTTGTGTATAGGGGTAGATGTGCTGTAAATGCATGGTTAGGTAATACTAATTTCAGTTAGTAAATCAAACATAAAACAACATAGATTTTTAAATCAGAACATCATGTTCTGTTGCTCATAACTATAACTATGCAGCAGATGTGAACTATACTAGCAAATTGTTGGCTTAGCTAACCAGAATGTTTATGGGGAAGAAATGAAAGGTACTTCATCAGAATTTTTTTTTTTTTTTTGAGAATTGTGTGGTTTCAATGAATTTATATCTATAAAAATGCAGCTTGAGCACCACATGTGTCAGGGAGACTGAACTAAAAGATATCAATTAGCTCTGTCAAGAGTTGTCTTAGAGATACACCTAAGGCTCTGTCCCATTCTCATAGCAAAGCACTGTTTGTCTCACTCTTAAGCTGTGTGGAATGAACTTCATGTGGAGCTGACGGAGTTATAACTCACACACACAGGAGCCTGTGTGCTCCTACCACAGGAGGTAAATCTGCTTCAGCGAGATTGGCCAAAGCTGGAAAAAATTAATTTGGGCATCTAGAGAGAAATCAGAAAATCAGCTGTAGCCCAGCACTCAGGAAGTCAGGTGTGTAGTGGTGGAGCTGGTGAACCACTAGACCTCAGTCAATGTAAAGAAACACTCTAGCCATGACCCAGGTGATGTTTCTACAGGCTGAAAAACAGCTCTCTGGTTCTAGTTCATGATGGACATTTCAGTAAATGGCAAGTGTAGAAAAGGTTAATTCAACAACCAAAACTCTTTCAATAATATGAATGTATTTTAGATTACCCTTGTTTTTAAATAGCCATTTTACAAACAAGTCCAATGTATTTAAGTTCAAAAAATATAATGTGTTGAACTAGTATGCAAATACTAAATCCCTTCTTTATTTTTCCTATACTATTCCCTTCAAGAAATGAGGACAACTGAATTATAATCTCCTTATGGAAAATACACTACTTTACTTGATATATGCAAAACTTTAAGTTTTTACTAAAGATCTTTAGTAAGCAAAACAAAGATGTAACAAAAGAAGTGATTTAGTAAAAAAGAAAAAAAAGGATAGCAGTAATGATATGATAAAAAGGCAAGGGCTTAGTTCTTCAGTAAACTTTTGGCATCTAGGTAGAGCCTAACTGCAAAAGTACAGGCTTGGAAAGTATCTTTGCACCAATTTCTAGAGCAACGTTGTGTATGACAGGCTATCATGTAACCACATATACATTCACAAATTGTTTGGATGGAGTTTCGGGAGGTCAAATTGTAAAGATACATTTTAACCTTATTACTGGAATTACAACAACAGTTACTTTAATTATTCTCTCAGAAATCTTGTAGCAAGTGCTTCTGAATAAAATGCTGGCTTTGCATCTCTGATGCCATGTTGGTCACAGCTGCTCCTGCTTAAAGGGGAATGGATTTTCAGTACTTAGGGGATTAATAAGGGAAGACAAACCATCCTAGTTAATTAGCCCTGACATGTAAACTTCCTGAGAGCATGCTGATGATAATATGAAAGTCATTAGAGAGCGCAGAGATGCAATACAAAGCAAAAGTTGTGGGATCATTTGGTATTGATTTCAATATGGTCTCTGTACTCTTTTTTCACTAAGGAGAGCAATGTGGAGTGGCTCAACAACACTGCAAAAGTTGATGAGCTCTTTTTTTGGGCCATTTAACAGAACAAAATACTTTCCAGTTGATAAAGTTATTATGACTACAAGTAGAACAAAGTATTTTCAGTGAGCTTAAATGTTAGCTGGATTTTAATTCACAAGAATATTTACTTAGCATTTAATGCACATAAAATAAGTTACAAATCTAAGTTACAGGTGTGTCATGTTGTACGCGTGTGTTTGTTAAATACCTTTTAGAAGCCTTGGGAACTTTCTTTTCCAGAAAACTCTTTAAGACCCCTAAGTCAGAGGTAAAGTAGATATTAGGGCTTTGCATAGGAATGAGTGTAAGTATTACTACAACCTCCAGTACTACACCTACTGTAGCTGAATATTGCTCAGTCACTGCAATTTACTGTGCTTGAATTACTCCTTAGCTTTCTCCTGGGGGATTAATATCTGTTACAGCCACATCCTGATTTCCTGTGCAAAGTGCTTTTGGGATAACAACTCCCTGTCATCCTTCATAGCAAAGAACAGATCAAAGGCAGTGCCTCTTGACATGCATCCACTTGCATGCTATTCCATCAACACTCCTGTGTTTGCTGTCACTCAGTGCTCCATCCTGTTCCAGAAAACTAAGAAATTTAATAATAGTATAGACATTGTCTGCCAAAATACTGTGAAGAAATATGAATCTTCTAAGCTTTTAAATGCCTGTTCTCCTGCAGTTTTTTTCAAAATAATTTCCCTGATCACACCACCTTCTGGAGTTTTACTTTGTACTTTTTTTTATCTTTCAGTGTACTTGGGCTTCTCTCCAAATCTTTATGAAAAGCTTTTTTCTATAAAAACTTTTTGTGGCCAAAAATTTCCAGGGTTTCATCACTCACATCTACAAGTACTTTGTTAGGCTTTCAAGGGGCATTTTATGAGGACTACAACTCAGAAAACCAAACAGTGATCTATGTTTTTCTCTGCATTTCCTCCTTGTTTAATTTTTCAAAAGCTGACATAGGTCCACGGAGAGACAAGAGAGGAGGCAATCCATTTCAAAAGGCTGCAAATTTTATCTTCCTGTCAAGTCCACAACCTAGTTCCTTCGGCTACTTCTCTGTGCAGGTGTACTTAGGAAAGCTGTCAGTGACACTGTTCTTTGGCTGGGTTGCCTGCTTAAGCCTTAGAAAGGGTAGCTAACATACCTGCTTCTGGCTAAACTGGACTTGTCCTGATCTCTAAGGGTTTTGGGATGAGTGTGGAGGCATGAGGCATGCAGTCACTTTCAGGAGAGAGAGACAGAAACCTGCTCAGAGGCAGGACTTCAAAGACATCTTTTTAAATCTCAGTAAATGTTAAGATCACAGCATTATTGTTTTGTGGGCATTTTCCCATCACACCTCCACCATTTCCCTTTCCTGGAGCACTCACCACTGGCCTGTGCCCAAGCACAGTCAGGACTGAGCTCCGAGCTGGATTGGGAAAACAGGTTTTCAGCACTGGGATTGTACTAGGACCAGTGGCAACAGGGAAACCCAGGTGGAGATGGCTGGTTCATTTGGCTGGGTCTGAGGAAAGAGGAGCGAGAGTCAGCAGGATAAAGTCAGCATACAGCTGTAAGAGATGATTTCTGCCTTCCTGGAGTTGAGTGAGATTGTCCTCGGTGCTTGGAAAGTTCACTGAAATGCATTTCTGGGATGTGCTTAAGCTGCTGCATGTGATTGCACGTGGTTGCCACCTGCCAGCTAGGGGAGGTAGGTGGTTCTGAGTGCAGGGCAAGGAGTCTGCGTGCTCCCTGCACCTTATACCTCCACAGGGGTTTGTTCTTCCTAAAATTAAGGCAGGTTTAGTCTCATGTTCCAGCTGGTATTTCATGTTTGCAAGCATATGAAGGAATGACATTATTTTGTCCAAAATCTAAAGGTGCTTGTGGTGAGGATGCAAAATTGGAATTGCTCTTCTGGAAATTCCATAGAGAAATGAAGTCATGCAAGCATTGTGGGGATTATCTGATTCCCTGTGTCTTTCCTGCTGCCTTCCCTCTTTCCTTCTTTGAAACACATCTGGCAGTAGGGATACTTATTAAAGAAAACTTTATTACTTTCATTTGTAGCCTTTGTGTGCTCACCACTAAACTGTATGATTAGCAACAGGGAAAAAAAAGGCCTGTACTACCATAAATTATCATTATATTTGGAGGACTAAGTGCCTAACAGATTACTGCTTCTTTGACTTAGAGTGTATTAGAAAAGTACTTTTTTGTGCACAGCATATGTTGTAAAACATCTTACAGAATGTGAAAATTTAAATACAAATGCATACTTAAATGTCAAAGGAGCAGTCATATTACTTATATAGAAAAAGGAAAAAAAAGTAGAGTTTGTTAAAAAGCTGTGGGTTTGTTTTGCAGAAGAAAAAGGCTTCTCCTATGGTGTGTCTTGGATATCCTTTAATTGCTTAAACCTAGTACTGTGAGCCCTATTTGAAGAGGGTGGGACAAGTAAAAGACCAAGAAAATACACTTTTAATATGTCATTCCTGAAGAACTTAAGATTCTTAACACTGCAGCAACTGTCTGCTCCCTCTGCAGCCTTTTCCTAGAAAAGTGGATCTGAATTTTTGCAGGTGAAAAACCAACAGACAAATAAAGGCCCCTAAAATAACCTCTAATAGTGAATCTGTAACAAGATGAGTGGGGTTTGTTTTCATGTTTTGTTTCAGTGGGTTGAAAACCCTGGTTTTCTTTGCAGAAAAAAACAACATTTTGGGTTCAGCATATTTAGTTTGTATCCCAAATGTCACATGAACACATAGGTGGTATCTATCCATGGGTTATTACCACAGAATTTTTCTGTGATATTTATTTAAATCAGACGGTTGGAGCTAATTTGTCCACAAATTGTTTTCACTGCATTCAGCTCAAACCACCCTCTTTTTACATTGACTATCTTAAAGGATGGAGCCTGCTTTTAAATTGTATCTCCACTCATCGCAAACCTCTCAGAAAACCAATTGCTCTCTGAATGTTGCCTTAAAAATGGAAGCAGCAAAGAGAACGGAATTGGTACCTTTTCTCTGCTGCTGTTACCTTGCCAGGGTCAGGGAAGGTGAAGTTGGGAGGCTGTATTGTGGCTGAGCCTGTCCCTAAACTGCTTCTAGGGTGCACTCAGCCAGCACAAATGCTTCTTCCAGTGCAGCCCAATGGCATGAACGCAGATGAGCTCTGATTGACTGGTGGTCACTGTAAGAGAAATGAGTTGTGTGCAAGAGCACCCCGGAGTGTGTGCTGTTTTGCTCATCAGAGGACAAATCTTAAAAATTGCTGTCGTTGGAAGACCAGAATGCAGACAAACAGCAGCCTCTGCTGGGGAGAAACTTCCTGTGCTTTTTGCAAATGCTGTCAGTATCAGTGGGGAAGCCAAAAGAAAGAAACCAAACAATTGGAAAGACAGGGTTTGGTAGAGACTGTGGTAGTGCATGTCAGCTTCAGTCTTGAGGATGAGCCAGATGAGCTTGGAATATGTCTTCTGGTGCCAAAGTAAGCAATGGAACATTGCTCCAGGCTGGGGTGCTTATGTATAGTTGTGGTCACAGATTTTTGGGGGAAATTATTGAAGTGAACAGAATTGTGCTGATACGTGGCAGATCTGTAACTGCCCCTGCACAACTTTCCAGGACAGATGTTCCCATTAAAGAAGCACAGAAATACAACAGTGCACCATAGGTAGCAGTGCAGCTCAAACCTCACATTTCTCTTCCTGATTCTTGTCTTCCTCTTGGAGATGCTTCCTCTGCCTCTCTGAGACAGGTGCAGTACAGCCTACTGAGGAAAGACATGGAGGAAAAATCAACTGTGCAGTGAATTAATCATGTCATGGAAAGAATGATCGCTCAGCTGTTTGTGTCTTGAAGCAGCTGATCTGAGTTCTGCTCTTGTCTAGCATCATATTTATCATGCTGTACAGTGCATTTAGAGGCACTAAAAAGTGCTGACTGCTGAAATTAATGGAAATCCCCAATAGAGTCAATCTGAATAAAAGGGAGATGCTGTATATAAATATTATGGGAAATATTTTAATGGCTCCTGCAGTGAGGAAAAAATGATCCTTCTTTTCCAAAGGGGGAAATGTTTCTGGAGACTTTCCACTGTCATCTGGCACTCCCAAGCACTTCAGCTTGGAAAATCAAACCCTCTTATGGACAAAGCCTCTTATGTGCTTTCTTACACTCCTTTTGTTCTGCTTACCAGAACTATTTGTTTATTCAGCCCGTTGACTGAATTATATGTACATTAGCTGTAATGCACTAATACCCAAGCCCAGCTCCAGCCTGTACTGTGAAAAGAAAATGGTAGCATCTACTGAGCTGTTATTGGAGAAATTTTTGGCATCTATAGTATGGCTCTTGAAGAGTAATCGAGTGCTACCCTCATGGCCAGGTTAATGGGATATTTCTCATCAAAATCTGCCTTAGGATTTTGTGCACTGTGCAGTATAACAGGGAGGCAGCAGATTCCTTTTTGCAGTTGCTGCTGTGGCAGTCCTAAGGCATTCAATATTCCAGCTAGCTCTTCTCTTCCCTGATGGCCCCAACCCTTCAGAATGGCACAGGGAAAGATAAAAACCCCTTCTCCTGGGCTTGTCTGGCCCAACCCAGCGTTCCCTCCTTGTAAGGTCAGAGAGGTGGGTGTCCAGTGCTCACCTACTGCTGACCTGTTTAAAAGTGTTGTTAAGGGAAACTGGGTTTAGTGTTTTAGGGTCTTTTCCCCCTCCTTTGGACTTGGAGAATAATTGTTTGTTAGTCCCTTTGAGCCAGCCTTCCCTGTTAAAGGAAACTGCTAAAAGAGAGACATTTTCTTCCTTCAGCCCACCCCCATAGCTGCATTTTTTTTGTATTTATTGGTATATACCAGAAGTTGTCACTTTATGGTGTGATACCTTCAACTACAAAAGCTGCTCCAGCTGGGTCCTTGGCACTGATGCCAGAACAGAGCAAATTCCTTCATGTTTCATTTTATGATGTTTTGATGTGTATCTTTTCAAACAAACTTCTTTCAGTAAAAGATTTTAGCAGCAGTAGATACACATGCAGTAGCTGATCCCTCACATTTTTTTTATTTTTTTTTATCCCAGTGCTGCCAAATAATCTGCAGGTATGCTGGAGAGGTTCTGCACCCTGATTGACATTGTTGAAATCCACCCTGCTAAATGTTCTTCCTCTAACCCAATCCTCCAAAGTCCCTGCAGCCATCCCTTTTATCTTCATGCCATCTGAGGGCACTTTCCATTCCTCCATCAGTAGCGAGCACAGGGCACAGGGCTGGACACATGACAGGAACTTTAGAATCCCTTTCAGAGGAGAGAGGTCACTGATGTAACTACCACAGGTGAGGCTCAGCCCCAAAAGGGTATCTTCACTGCTGAATGCAGATCCCACCCTGAGCTTCAAAAGAAGTGGAGAAGGTCTATCTGGACATGGTTCAGGAGAGGAACTATTTGGAAGAGTGATACAAAAATATACGTGTCTTGTTAAATTAATAGTTACATGAAAACACGAGTGAAAACACCAGTTGTCCTCTCTCATCCATTGCCAATTTCCATCAGGGATAAAGCTGCCAGTATGGCAGAAAGAAGGGGAAAATTGTACAGTGCTCGTGTTGGAATGTAAGTGAAGTGTGGGAGTAAAAAGTAAGAGTTATCCTACAGGGACTACTTTTCCTACTGTGCCTCCGCCATGGCTCGGGAAGCACAGGGCTGGAGAGCAGAGCCCGGCACTGGCTCTGGCCAGAGTAACACAGTGCTCATTTCCCCCACCCCAAAGCCTCTTTCCATCGGGCTGTGCTTGAGGCACCTGGGCTCTCAGCTCTTGATTCATGTGTCACCTCTGGTATTTGTGGACCACTTGGTAGCCTGGTTTTGATGCATCCAAACTTGTGGATACTGGCAATAATTTGTTACAGATACTTTCCATGGGTAATCTGATTTTCCTAGCTCTTCATAGCGGGTATCTAAACCGAGGAGTGGTGACCCAGTGCAGGAATAATAAATCACATTCCTGTTGGCTGTCTGAGTGTAATCTGGGGATTTCACTTCTGGTGCAGGTACTGCTATATGGGAACTCAAGACCGTTTTCAAAATTGTTGAAGTTAGTTGCTTCAGGAAAGCCTTTCTCTGTAGAGGACTTAGAATAGAAGAACTTGTATCATAAGAAGTTAGAGGGGTTGTTAGACAGCTGTGTACATGTCAAGTACTAGCTCTAGTATGAAATGTACAGGTAAGATCTTCTCCCAGGCCTTAGAGAAAAAGTGCAATTGCCCTGTGACTATTAATAACAACAACAGCAAAATTACACATTGAATTAAAATGAAAAATACAAACAAGGCATCTGAGTAGCTCTGAAAATTCACAAGGGAAGTACCTTGCTAGATAATCTGGAGAAATAAAGCAGTGCACTATAAAGAGACTTGGGGTATATTAACTGTTTCCCCGAGACCCCGAGCAAATCAAGTGACGACCAAAGAACGAAGCGCAGAAGCAGGGATTTCCAGACTTGTGGTCTCCTTGCCATGTCACTGCAGGTGTGGTTCACCAAGCCCACTTTTTCAGATGGGATTGGCATGTTCTGGAAGCTGCTAAAGCTGCACTTAAGACATTTCAATCCTTTTCAGGGAAGCAGGGGCTTGTCCTCCGTGCTGACCTGTGACCTGGCTGCAAGGGCCTTGCTGAGAGCCAGTGAATAGCAGACAGGGATGAGATGGAGTAATTACAGTGGGTGAATGGGGAAAATAAAGATGGATCCCTTTCTTCTTTTATCTCAAATAGAGGAGCTAATTTAGGGAACCTTTCTAACAAAAGCTCACAGTGACCCAAATCCTTCCCCCTTTGACTCAGTGGGGACAAAGCCAGGCTCAGAAGCAATAGGTTAGATGGACACTTAAGAGGCACCGGGTGGTGAGTGCGGGTGGACCCTGGCAGTGCCGGCACGGGCCTGGGAAGCTCTACTGGGGACTCTGGGTGACCCCAGGAGCCCTGTGGCTCTTGGGACCTGCCAAAGTCTCTCTGCAGCAAGAGGAAACCAATTGAAAGAGACTCTTGACCTTCTTTATTCTTCTACCAGCCCTTTCTTCTTGTATCCTGTCACTTCACTTAGGCTTTGTGCTGGTAGTGTTCCAGGAAATGGATGATTTTGTTTTGATTTTGAGTGAGTATAGCATGTCCCTGAGTGACTCATGAGGGTGACAAGGTTTTTCTGGTAACTGCTTGTAGCTCTTAGCTGCAAGCTAATAAATACCTTGTGCTACTTAGGGGCTCTAGGTCTGTGCTGATTGGTGTATTTTCTTCCACTACCTTCCCTGTTCCTGCTGTGTCTATGTCTTGCTGTACTGCTTCAAATCCACGTAAAAAGAGGCAGGTAGGCTGTTTTCTCTGAAAAAAATCACCTGTAAATCAGTCCTAATTCCTGCTATGGAAAACACTGTCAATGCTGTTGATTTGAAAAATTTCTTGTTTGTAGAGAAAAATACATTTTAAGCCTCAGAGATAGGTCAGCATATTGTCTTTTCCAGTCCCAAAAATCTACCAGTTGCCAGAGTGCTCAGAAAATGTTCATCTTGCAGAAGAGCCCTAGGCCTACCTTTGCCACTTTGCCAAGCTGAACAGCAGGAAATCATGAGCAGACAAAATAAGGGAGGTTTTACACCAGTACCGGAAGAGATGCTGCTGTCTGGTCAAACAGCTGGAACTTCGGCCCCTCCCTTGTTGTTTCTGGGAATCTATGTGAGGTTTCTAGGAACAAGTTTTTACCTTCCTCTTTGGAATTCATGGCCCTCATCTGGCAGGACCGTGGTGACTCTTGCAGAGTGCAGCACTCAGAGGAGGGATGTTCTGCAGAGGTGGCTGTTTCTCAGTAGTACTGACTCAAGGTGGAATATTCCCAGCCTCTCTTGACTTCAGGCAGTGTGGTGTGCTGACTCAGCCAGTGTGGTCATGCTGACCAGGTGCCCACCAAAGCTGCTGTATTACTCCCTCTTCAGCTGGACGGGGGAGAGGAAATGTAATGAAAGACTCATAGGTTGAGATAAGGACAGGGAGAGATCAATCTTCAGTCACTGTCATGGGCAAAACAGAATTGACTTGGGGAAATCAGCATAATTTATTACCAATCAAATCAGAGTAGGGTAATCAGAAATAAAATCTAAAAACAACTTTCCCATTCCCCCTCTTCTCCTTCACCTTCTTCTTTCTGGGCTTACTTTTATTCCCCAAACCTCTATGTCTTTCCTGCCAGTGGTGCAGGGGAACAGGGAATTGGCATTGTGGATTGTGGTAGGTCATCACAGGTTGTGTCTGCTCCTCCTCTCTCCTCAGGGAGACTCCTCACACTCTTCCCTGCTCCAGGGTGGTGTCCCTCCCATGGAAGACAGTCCTTCATAAACTTCTCCAGTGAAGTGTGTCCTTCCCACAGGCTGCAGTCATTCATGAACTGCTCCAGTGTGGGTTCCTTCCACAGGGTGCAGACCTTCAGGAACAGAGTGCTCCAGTCTGGGTCCTCCATGGGGTCCCAAGTCCTGCCAGCAAACCTGCTCCAGCACAGGCATCTCTCTCTCCACAGGTCCTGCCAGAAGCCTACTCCAGTGTGGACTTCTCATGGAGTCACAGCCTCCTCTCGGCATCCACCTGCTCCCCCAATGGACTTCCATGGGCTGGAGGGGCACAGCTGCTTCACCATGGTCTTCACCAAGGGCTGCAGGGGAATCTCTGCTCCAGGCCTAGAGAACCTTCCCCTCCTTCTTCACTGACACTGGTATCTGCAGAGCTCTTTCTCTCACATGTTCTCACTCCTGCAGTTGTGAACTCCAGCTGTAGTTGTGAAGAGTACTTTTCCCCTTCTTAAATCAGTTATCCCAGAGGCACCACCATCACTGGGCTCAGCCTTGGCCAGCAGCAGGTCTGCCTTGGAGCTGCCTGGTGTTGGCTCTGTCAGACGTGGGGGAACCTTACAGCAGCTCCTCGCAGAAGACACCCCCATACCAGCCGCCCCCCCTCCCACCCCCAACTCCCCAAACCTTGCCAGCAAACCCAGTATGGGCAGGGGAACAAGGCTGTAGCTTTTAGTATTCAGGTCAATTCAGGACCATCACTTCCTCACGAGCCATCAGGAGAAACAACCCCAATCCCTGATCTGAAAATGGAGCATTACTGAAACAGATGGAAGGGCACCTGAGCCTTTTGCTGTTCTTTGAAGCCCCNGGCATCCACCTGCTCCCCCAATGGACTTCCATGGGCTGGAGGGGCACAGCTGCTTCACCATGGTCTTCACCAAGGGCTGCAGGGGAATCTCTGCTCCAGGCCTAGAGAACCTTCCCCTCCTTCTTCACTGACACTGGTATCTGCAGAGCTCTTTCTCTCACATGTTCTCACTCCTGCAGTTGTGAACTCCAGCTGTAGTTGTGAAGAGTACTTTTCCCCTTCTTAAATCAGTTATCCCAGAGGCACCACCATCACTGGGCTCAGCCTTGGCCAGCAGCAGGTCTGCCTTGGAGCTGCCTGGTGTTGGCTCTGTCAGACGTGGGGGAACCTTACAGCAGCTCCTCGCAGAAGACACCCCCATACCAGCCGCCCCCCCTCCCACCCCCAACTCCCCAAACCTTGCCAGCAAACCCAGTATGGGCAGGGGAACAAGGCTGTAGCTTTTAGTATTCAGGTCAATTCAGGACCATCACTTCCTCACGAGCCATCAGGAGAAACAACCCCAATCCCTGATCTGAAAATGGAGCATTACTGAAACAGATGGAAGGGCACCTGAGCCTTTTGCTGTTCTTTGAAGCCCCCTGATAGGCTGTCCCCAAACTCCAGGAGCTGCCACTAATCCTATTTTTTCCAGATTCTTTGGTCAGAGGGGCTAGCAAACCTTGCCGTCTTTCTTCCCTTTCTTTTCTTTCTTTTTTTTTTTAATCACCTGGTGCCGAGTTCTTTTGCTTTAATTCCCCTTGGCTTTTGCTGACAGAAAAACAGATCCTAGGGCTCAGGGACTGCTGGCGTGGTGCAGTCACCCACACTGCTGCAGCCGAGCAGAGCGTCTCTGTGGGGGCAGCCTCTGCTCCTCTCTGCACAGCTTTGTGCAAGACAGCTGCTTTTCAGAAACTCTCAGGCTTGAAACTCCAGAGAAGTTACGGTTCAGCAGGCTTGACTGTGACTTTTTGTCACAGCTGTCAGTGTAGGTCAAGGAGAGATGAAAGAAACGGGGGGCTGAATGGAAAGGAACTTGCTGTGCTTCAAGTCCCCACCCTTGCTGTGCTGCCTTGGGGGAGAAACGGCATTGCTGCTTTCTTTCATAGGCAGCTCCCCAAATACATCCAAATTTAACTTATTATACATTATTCTAGTCACAGCCAGTATTTCCCAAAATGTCTGATTAGTCTGATTACTGCAAATATTTTGGATGCTCCAACTGAAGTGGGTTTGGTTGGTTGCTGGTTTTTTAAATTATTTTGTTCAATTTGGTTTTGGTGGGGCATTTTTAGCTAATTGCTTTTAAGAACCCAGCGCATGATAATCCAGCACATTTCTAAAAGGGAAAGAAGACAAAAGAACTCATTTTCTAGGACACTGAAGACCAACACTGGCAGCTCAACAAGGCTGATTTTGAAGCCAGAGCTGATATGCTGTCCCAGCATAGAAGTTAAAGGATTTTGAATGAGGCAAGTAGCAAGTTTCTCAAAATGATGATAAAAGAGGAGGTAATTCTACATTAAAAAGAAAATAAAAATTATATCGGGTCTTGTCCATCATTTTAAGAACTAAAAGAAAGAGGGTGGAATTTCCTTATTGGTGCACATAGGACTTTTTACTATAGTGGAAAAAGAGCTGGAAGTTGAAGCCAGTGGAACTGGAAATGAGGCACTACTTGTTAGCAGCAGGTAATTAAAACAAGCTGTCATGGAGCAGAGCATCTCTTTTTTTTCTCAAAAGCATTCAGGCCTGATCTGAAGCCCAATGAGAAATTATGCTGAAAGCACCCAAGCAAACATGGCACCGGTTAAAGCCGAGTGCTAAAATTCAATGCCATAGTAACTGCCCTGAATTTAATAGCCTGTGCCATCCAGCAGGTCAAACTAGATAAACAGCTGGTATTTCCTGGCTTGGGATCCTGGATTATTTGGAAGTAAATGGGTTGTAAGCATCTAAACCTGGATGGCTACCTAAGCTCAGTGCTCATCATTCTTTCTGCCTTCTCCCAGCTGGCCCAGCATTAGTAACACCACCAGTCCTTCTTTGTTGGTTTATGAACTGTTTGGCCACTCCAGTCCTGAATATCTAGGCTAAGAGCTGCACAGCAAGTAACGCCCGGGGCCAAATATTGAACAGCCAGCGAACAAAAATCGACCAGCTGCATGTTAACTGAGCATCAGCAGCCTGAAAAGGCGCCCGGGGCTCGATGGCAGCTACTCCGCAATCATGCAGTGGCCAATGACTGCAAAAAATAATAACTGGTGCGGAGTAACCTGCTTTTGAGGGGACTGATCATCCTAGAGGTCAACAGCATTGCAGGCAGCAGATGACACTGGAAACAGCAGAGCTCTTTGCCAAAATGGTGTTTACATTAATTAATCAGGACATCACCTAAATTATACTAATATCAGGAGGAGGACATCCACAGAATGAATTCCCTCCTGTCCACCACAGAGTGTCTTCCTGTGCAAGTATACAGGAAATACGAGGGCTAATTATGTAAACAACTTGAAAGTACGTGAAATTATTTGCATCCAGGATATTTTTGTTATCAGGGAAAAGTTGTGGTGTTGAGGGAAGGAGACAGGCTCAGCATACCTATCATAAATTACGAGTAATTTTGAAAGGAACGGCTTGGGCAAACAGCTCCTGGTCCCAACAGATTGCAAGAAAAATGCAATTCTTTCAAAAATGGATACATTTGTTTTGGCACTTAGGGTTACAGAAAGGCTGGAGATAGCTGGGAAGCGTGTGTCCCAGGACTCACAGAGCAGGGAAGAAAATAAACAGGCTACTTTTATTGTTATTTCAAAAGGCTTCTGTGATTTTGATGTTACTGTATTGGCTACTTTAGAAGTTTCAACCCAAGGATTTCTCCTTGTTGGCACAGAGCAATGTTGTCGTTGATGCTGCGTGGCGGTGACCACTTCTCTGCAAGGTTAGGAAGGGGGGCCTGGGCTTGCAGCAGTGGATTTAGGTACGGCTGATGATCTGCCTTTGCCTAATGCACAAGCCAAGGCTTCCTGTCCGTAACATGAAGACAATAGTTCTTAAGTGTCTTGGGGCAGCTGTTGAAAGGATAAAAATGCTGACTTCTAGTGGCTCTGGGAAGGCCTGCACATTTGGGAGGCGAGGTGGGAAGAATTAGGTGTTGCTCTTCCAGGTGCTTTGGTTTCAGCCAACATTAGACACTGCTGGAGAGGACGTATCTCCATTTCACTTGTTCCAAAGGCTTCCTACATCTGTGCACAGCCAGAGCTGCTCACAGCTCCCCGAGGTGGCTTCCTCCTGCCTGTGTCACCTTGAAGGGTGTTCCAGGAGTCAAATGACGGCATGCCCAAAGTGTCTCCTCATTCCCCGAAACACTGGGGTCAGGCTGGCCAGGAGTACACGTAAGCACCTGGTGTAAACCATGTTCTTCACAGAGCACTTGTCAGATGTTTTTAAGAAACCCTCACTCCTCATGACTGACACAAAAAGTGGGACACATGGGGCATTTTCGCCAAGAGGATTGAGAGCCACTTCTTTTACATTCCAGGAGAGTGATGAAAGCATTTGAGTACAGGTTGGGAGTGAGGCGGGGACATGACTGGATGTGACTGGATGTGTGATTGGGAGACATCTTCATAGCTCACTCTTTTTTGAGGATATGCATTAGAGAGGTGGGTTGAGGGGAAGCAAATTGAAGTTTTCTGTGGCTAGAAGAGTAGTAGATAATAACCCTTTCAGGCAGGTGTTTGTACAAATAGAAAAAAAATATTTTCCCCCTTGTATTAGCAGAGATTGTTAAATTTTGCTATTGATCAGCTGTAGGTAGAGCCCTCTGTTGAAACAGAGGCATTGGAGCTGGCATATACAAGTCCTCAAGTATTTTAATACAGAATGATGAGCTAATGCTATCCAAGTCACTAATAACGCTTCATGTAATTTAGAGAAGGAATTTCCAGGTAATGAAAAATGACAGCACTTCCCTTTCTAGACAGAAACCCCTCTTCAATTCAGTTTAAATTAGCATGAAATAGATATATACAAACTTACAGATTATGGAAGAAGTAATAAAGATGGCATGAGGCTTAAAATACCAAAGCTTTTCAGTTCAGAGAATAGCCTAAATGTCTAAGCGTCTGATAGCTTTAATGGCCAGTGTATTCTCACAGAGAGTTAAGTACCAAAAGCTGTAATATTGCAATTTAATTTCAATAGCTGAACAGGTTTTGGGGTACGATTTCTGCAGCACTGCAAGTATGATCTAGGTATGAATTAATCATTTATTCCTCCCTTCCTCCCCCCAACAACAGCTTATGTAACTAAATTTTTTTTTTTCTGAAGGAAATATCCCAAAACTAAGTGAACATAGGTGCAAAAGAAAACTCCCCAGTGATACGCAGTGTGTTTATACCATGCAAGTAAAGCAAATCTCAAAGGCTCACTGTAAATGCCAACGTTATATGTTTTATTTTTAATCAAGTAATTCTTTTAAACCTCACAATATCCATGACTGACAGGAAAAAAAAGACATTAGGCATGAAATGAGAATATAAAATACATGATATGTAGAAAGGCAATCAGTGCTTTAGTCCGTCAAGACAGTAAACAGGTGAAATGACCTTCAAAACTTCAACTCACGGCTTTTTTTTAACAACATAAAATTCAAGTGATTTTTCTTTTATTTCACCTTGTAAACAACATACAAGTCAAAATGGACAATGAGGTAATCTATACTACAGAAGATAATTTAAAAACACTAGATAAGACACAGTATTAAAGACATATAGAAATCAGTGTTCACTTTGGTCTCTAGTATGGTTATTGTTATTATTATCACAGGCAACGCATACTAGTTTAAGCCAGTCTGGTGATGTTTGTCAGACAGTTGTTGCTTAACTTAGTAATCCAAGAGGTAGTCAAAACCATTGTCCTTTGTAAAGATGGTTGCTCATATATTTGGTTCAATGACAATGGTAGCAAATACCTTGCTACTTTTCAACATTCTCAGAAAAATGCTGCCACAGCTGCTGATACACAGCTCTGGTTTATATAAAAAAGAAAGAAGCGTGTGTTCATAGATCAACCTCTTGTTATCAGTCAACAGTTGTAACAGGGGTAACACAACCACCGGATCTTAAAGAGGCTGTTGATAAACCAAGCAAAATAAGATCAATGCATTTAACAAGGCTCTGCTTGCTTCTAAAACAATACTCAAATCTCATTAAGACTTCTAGGAAATTAAAATCAGTGCATCTGCACATGTACATATCTTCCCAATTACTTTTATATCTAGCACAGGGGAATACATATATATTTTTATGATAAACATTTCTTACAGATAAATTAATTAAATTAAATTTAAGACTCAATGTGATTTCCCATGTTCTTTTATAATTCTTCTTACAAAGAATGGTACAAGATCTATAAGCACTTTTTAAAATGGGGTTCTATTAACAAAACTAAGTATGACCAAGCAGGAACTCCAGGATAACACTGGTGCAGAATAAAATAGCTGAAAAAGGTGGCCTGCAGCGGTAAGAGGTAGGATCCAACTGTGGTGTTTGGCACTCCCTGAAAGCTGGCTAAAGGCAAAATATTGCAAATGGTATTACAATGCCAGATTTACCATTAACTGCAGCAAAAAGTTATTTGGCTCTTCCTCCAAATACAATTCCACCTTGGCCTAGCTTTTGTAGCGTGTAATTAAATATCGTGACCTCCCCTTGGAGAAGAGTAAAAAATATCTCACAATGTCCCTTACAATTAAATCACATTGAGTATTTCAGGGTGGGGGAAGGGGAGGGAGAGAGATTCTTGCTCCAGTTTAACCTTATCTCCACCATTGTTAGGAGAAAAATACATGTCTGAGCAGATATTTGAACTATTTCTACTCAAATGAGTTTTATTGTGGAGCACTCTGGCAAGGACAGGCTGGTGAATAGGGGGAAATCTAGCCTGAGTGAATGCTGCCAAATATTAATTTTGTCCTTAGACATGAAGGAAGAATCCCAAACTCAGTCTGTGCCTCCACCTTTAAAAGGTTCTTTGCTTATTTGGAGCAGCCTATTGAAGGAGTATAACTAGATTTTCTTCCTACTGCAGCCCAGTGCTAAGTAGTTCCCTGCTGCAGCTTATGCTGCTATATCCTAGGCATGTACATTTTTGTCTCTTCTGGAGCTGTATCTATTTCCGTGAACAGTGCCCATAATCCTTTGGACAGAAAACTAAAAACTTTCAAAGAAATGTTTGGAAAGGTCTCATAATTTCAAATGGATGCTTCATCTTAAACAAGTATTTACTGTAATGTCTGCAGTGGTGAACTGACAGTCACATATTTAGTACAGATAAAAGGTATGTACCATAGATCAACAGCCACCTTTAAGGCCAGAGCAGCACAAAGGTGTGTTCATGCAGTAGATATGAGGTAGCCTTTTGCTGTAAACAGAATAATAATTTTATTGTCACCTATGTAAACAAAGTGGGCTTGATGCTTTTGTGTTTTTATTCTTCCCCCTCCACCCCCCAACCCCCATCCCTCCCCTCCTAGAAAAGCTAAGCACCAGTAACTCCGACTGGAAGCCAGTGGGAGCTGTGGTTGCCCAGCATCTCTGAAAACTCAGACCCTGTGAATATAAAGACACAAACGCTCACATAAGCAACCAGTACAGAATACCACTTCATCATTTCACAGGAACTTATACTACAAAACGCTGAGATCTGATTATCAGAAACGTAGGTCTATGTCAACTCAGAGGTAGTTACTAATATCAGTACATAATACTTATATAGAGATAAAAAGGTCTAAGACTATTTGGTTTGTTCTGAGTAAGCAGGTCTGTAGACTATTCTGTAAAGAAAAAACAACATTACATGGTATATTCCCTGAGCAAAGTTCTTTATCCTGAGTATGTTATGTAACAGTGATAACATTCTAATATATAAAAATAAAACCTTAAGCTTTCAACAATAAGATAGGGTTTGGTATGTGCTCTTAGCAGTTCAGTCTGACTTTGGTGCGCACAGTGATTTCAAACAGCACCAATAAAAATCTGCATGTTGAAAATATTTCCTTATCTCAGCTCTGAACTTCTTACATATAAACAGGGAATGACCAGTTTTCAAATCCACAATTGCCTATTTCTAGAAGGAACTTTGGTTTAAATTTTCAAAGTGACCTAAGTTTTGCATCTTTGCTGTTTAACCTGGTTTTTACACCGACTAGAAGGTTAAGCAATGCCACTTTGATTTGTCTACATAATTTAAATAAGTTTACTATCCTTACGTAAGGCAAGGAAGTTCTCTATAGATATATCACATTCAATATCGTCAAAGGTAAGCTTTGCATTAGCATACTGAGAACTTCAGTATAAACCTTGAGATTCTTGCAAACGCTGGCAAGGAATTCACACAAAATAATTCTCTTGAAATTGTGCCCTTCACTGAGGAGTTTGATTACTACCGGCTCACTGAGGCAGCAGCAGCAGCACCTGTAAAAGTCTCATCTGGCAGGACAAGTGGGAAGGGGAAGGCCACGCAGTGAGCCAGCTGTTACCTGTTGTAACTATCGGCTGCAGAGGAGTTACCACAGTAGGACTTTGGCTCGCTGTAGCCTTTCACGCAGGCTGTTTCTTTAGTTTGATTATCCAAGCTTAAACCTACCCGACACTTTCAAGCTTTAACAGCCTGTGTTTATTGCCAATGTTAAGGATTATACAGGTTTCTCTAATTAACTTACATCCACAATGGGATTTGTCAGAGTACGTTATCTTACGTATGACTTGGTAATTCAAAAGTTACAAATGGAAAGCGACTTGAAGTTTTGATAGGCTCCAACTCTATTAACCCCGAGCAAGGCCTGCAGCCCAGGGAGCCTCACTCTGAGGCCACCAATCTTTCTCCTCTTTCACACAGAAGTGTGTGGTCCTAGTGCACTCTGGGCCAAGGCTGATCAGCAGCAGCCCCCAGTTCACAAGAAGCAGACGATGCCCAGGGCTTCTGGCAAATTTGCAGGTCCCTTCACCCAGGCTGGTCTGCACACACGCTGTATCATCAGCAAGGGAGGCTAGCTGAGCAATCCCAAGTACCCATCAACCTTTATTCTTAAGAAACTATTTAGCCCAGGATCTCATCAGCTTTGTGTTTTGATTTCTTTAAAACCCAAACAAACAACAATAAAAATCCCTAGGGAGTTCTCTCCATGTTATTTCAACAGAAAATAAAGGGGAAGACCCTTCAAATTGAGGGACACTACTTGGGACCAAGAGAAATTGCTGCTGCTGCGGCTACTACTGCCACCAAGGTACCCTAAATGTTCACAGAATACAAACGGCTAACCAGGATGGCATCCTGACACCACTCAAAAGGGTCTGTTTGGTAACAACTTATACATTCTCCCCTACACAACAAACATCTAAATCACAGTTACAATCATATTAATTTAACAAAACGTTTTGAGAAACCATCACAGAAACTACACATTCATTGTCTTTTCTGGAGCTTTAAACACGTCACCAGCAGAGGCTGGTGGCAATGAGAGTCGTCTTGAGTCATGACACTGCCCTGCACCGGCATGGGGAGGAGAGAGGTTTTGATACTTTGTGGAGATGAAAAAGGAAGTAATTAAAATTGATGGTACGGGGGATGTCTTAGTATCTTTAGTACCATATGGCAGCTTTAAAATATGAAAGTATCCTTTGGTTCATAAGAGAAGTAACAAACTTGATCTCAGTTCTGTGTGTGGTTTATCAGGTTTGGTTTGTTTCTGAGTGAAATTTCTTGGGTTTTCTTGCTTGCTTTTTGAACACATTTGGAAACAGGCTCTAGGAATGAGTTCAGGAACATTGAGTACTGTGACTATTGCTTCACAGTAATGTCTGGTGGGACCTGGAGAATGGTCTGATGGAAAAATATATATTTATAGATATGTACACATACACACGCTTGCACGCACACTCATACACAGACACACACACACGGAAGGTAAAACTTAATGCACCCTGCTCAAATGTATTTTGTTTGGAGTGATTTGTCTATTAAAGAAAAAAAACAAAAAAACATTCACAGTTCCTCAACAGTAGTTAAAATTCCAGGTCAGCTACTGATAATGAAATTATTTCCCCTGTACTTGCATGAGGTAGACATCCCAAGAGGGTAAAGAAAACGGAACATTATGACAAATGCGTTAAGTTTTTTTCCTTTTCTGAACAGAAGGCCCCTTTCTGTTCGGTTCTTCAGGCGATGCAGACAACTTGCTGGACGAAGCTTCCTGTGGTGACCTGCCCGAGCGCTCCGAGATCTCCGACCTGCCTTCCTGAGAGTACGATGGAGACGAGAAGCCGTGCGTTCCTCCCCCTTCTCTCAGGAAGGCAGAAGTGGAAGGCTGTGGTTCGGCTTCGTGTCTTCCCTGAGAACTGGCGGGCTGCTGCGAGACAGTTTTATGGGGGCAGTTCGCCACCATGTGCATGATGCTCTGACAGTAATGGCACTTCTTTGGCTGCGGAGGTAGACTACATTCTTTAGCGTGGTGGTCGAGGCCACCACAGTTGTAGCATCTGAAACCAAACAGAGACAGACATCGAGTTACGCAACGCGGCGTCCAACGAACGGGAAGGTTTCCTGCGGGCCGCGGCCCCGCTGTCCCCGCTAGAGGGCACCAGATCTCCAGCCATCGCCGCCCCGCTCTCCCTGCTCGCCCCGGGACCCGCGCGGCCCGCGCCTCCCGCGCCCAGCCCAGCCGAGCCGAGCCGAGCCGCGCCGAGCCGCTGCCGGAACCAGGTCCCGACGGACACGGGGCTTGCAGCCAGGGAAACCCAGCCCCGAGGAGGGACGCGGTGCCCCGCCACGAGCTGGCTCGGTCCCAGGGCCCCGCACCTCGGCTGCTCTGGCTCAGCCCAGGCACGGCGGGCCAAGGCTCTGGGCCAAACCTTTACAGCGGGCACACGAGGCCTGTAATGGCATTTACGGGTTCGCCTCAAACTCAGTAAAGCCCCGGCAGGAGTCATGAATGCGGTTGGTTTGTGTTCTCTCAGAACGCCGAACCCGCGCGCACGCGGCTGTGAGCGGGGTGCCGGTTCCCGAGGGATGCGCTGCCGGGAGCACAGCACGAGCGGGGCACGGAGCCTCCTCCAGCCGCACGGACAGCGCTTCTCCCGCACTTCCCGGGAATGGCTGAGGCCCACAAAGACTCTTCTATTTAACCGTGTTAGTCAGGGGACTCCTGAAGAACTCTCCAGCAATTCCTTACTGAACCCTTTGTAACACACACCAGGAACACCAGTTATTGGATTACATTATTCTAACACACGATACAAAGAAATAATTACACGCCTTTGGCATGGTGACCTTATGTGCACCACTGAGTTTTCTATTTTAGCTGGTTTTGTACGGTTTCTGATTCTTTGCTTTATAAAACTTGCACTGACTGCATAGACATTTCATTTATAATAATCTAACATGTTACTGGAAAGAACTAAACCAATTTTTTTGTTTGTTTTCCCTTAACCACCAACTAATTAAAAAAAAATTATTTCACAAATACTTAGGTCTGTGGAGTCAATTTAAGGATTAAAAAAAAGGACTAACTATAACTATGAACAAAATACTGCAATGTGCTCTGGATCAAGCCCAAATAAAGATATTTTACATTTTCAGATTCCTGGAAAGTAATACGGTACCGTTTGACTATTTCACCTAGTATTTAGTAGTCACTACTAGTTTATCCAATACCAAGAAGTTTAGTCTATGCAAAACTATATGCACAGCTGGAGTCTCACCTACTGAATTTGCTTTACCCTGCAAAGAAATGGTATTGATAAAACCTGAGTAATTTTTAAAAAGACTGCAAACATCAAGATTTGTAAATCCACTCCACGAGACAATCCCTGGCATCTCCCACTTCACACCTCTTCATCAATAGCAGCAAGATACCAACCATATCTTCATTTCCACAGACAAAGAAAAAACAGCACAAGTTGCTCATGGCATGCTGCAAGCCATTATGTCCCACAAGACTGACCTATAATTTAAAAAAGTTAAATAATGGACAGAACTTCATTATCCTTTCAGAAATTATTGTAATTTATTGTTGTATCTTCCTTAAAAATTAGTAATAAGAAACCAAGCCCAGTACAATCAATTCTGCACTTCTACAACTACAATAACATATTTTAGGTGAACTGGTTCCATTTTGATGTCACCACTGCACTGAAGTTTCACACGATTTTTCAGTGGAATTTGAAGACTATGCTTACACTACTCTGTCTGCATACACTACAGACTAACCCACGAAGAGACACACAGTCTAACAAAGCTTCCCTTGAATCACAAAGAAATAACATGTACAAGCCCCATTATCACTTAGTATTGATTTCCCTAGCACAGGAAGGGAAATGACATACTAAGTATATTGTAAAATCCAAACATCCTGATCTAAGACCAAAACATCAAGCTTTTTTCTCCTACACTTAAAAAAATTTTTTTTCAAGTTATTAAACAGTATCCCTCTGGCTACTTTCCCCCAAATCATTGCAGGTATTTTCAAATTAGTGACCCCCACTTAACAGTATGTTCAGAATTCAGTCTTCCTAACTGATATTCAGCCGTGTCTCCACCACAAGATTTCTAAACACCTTCTGGAAAAAACAATAAGGAAATAAGCCTTGCAATTAGAGAAACAAAACAACAGCAACAAGTAAAACTCTTTAAGTGTTTTGCTTTCTCCCCTTCCAATCAATACATCTAAGAATTTACAAATGTGGTATTGATTGTAATTTAGGTTTTATTAGAGAATGATGTTTATTATTACCTTTGTCATCAGTTTCTAACTTATTCCTGGGATAAGTGCATTATAATACAGTATAGCATGGGAGTGTGCAGACATTCTGGAAATCGTGTGTTTTATCTTAATTCAGAATATGGAATTTTATAGCTGTGAATGCATCAGCACATTTCTTTTCTCCTTTATTAGCACATCTGTTTAGAACAGTTAAAAAAAAGAAAAGTTTGAAAAACAGGGCAAAGGGCCTCAGTAGCAGGGTAGGCAGTAGCCACAGACAAATCAATTTAATCAGTCACTATGGTATGCACGGCGTTATCCAATTCAGTGGACCATTTCACCTCACCAGTCGGCAAAGAACCTGCTCAGGGCCTCTGCTTCCACTCAAGCAGCCTCCATCACCCTTTGCATGTATACTTATCAATACATCCTATTTGCAAAATATTGTAATTCCCTGCATTTGTTTAAATTGCCACAGAAATGTCACTGTAAAAGAAAAACTCTTTCAGAAGCAGTTGTGATTAAACTTTGATTTGGCTTTTTGGGGATGTTTTTCTTTACAAATCACGTCAAGCATCTGGGTAAAGTGTCACATTACAATACATATGTGCCAGCCTGGGTGTGCCTGGACTTACACAGGAGGGTGGTATTTATTCAGTTCCTTTAACCATCCATCCATTCTTTGTCAAGCGCTCTTACCAGGACAACAGAGATCACACCTCGCTCTGAAATGCCTTCCCTTTCCAAGGCATTGACACCAAAATGGGACTGGTCAGCCACCTCAGAGCTCACAAACGATGCATGGCATCATGCAGGCATTGAGGTATGGCATTAACCCTTTCGCCCTAAGCGCTTCAGCCCTTTACTCCTCTCTGCTGCGTGTGCTGATGTTGCACCACCATGACAGCTGACAGCACCATGTGCGCACGGGAGCTTGCACGCTCACATCTCTGCGTACATACATACACAGAATAGTTCACAAAATGACTCCTGCCACGAAAACTGACCAATTCTCATTCGACTCTGTTCTCAGAAACTCAGGATTAGTGCAAACACAGCAAATATCCCTTCACTTCAGAATCACCATGGAAATAATGTATGTTAGCTTAAACACAAGATACAAGTTTACATGTGAATTACATCATGAGATGAATAAAACACAAAAAGCCCTCAAATGTGCAATTATAATAGAATCAGCACTTACAAAGAACAAAAGTAAGAAGGATTTGTTAAAATAGGATTGTCTTTCTCACAGTAGGCTTCCATGATTTGCTAGGTAGCTTCAGGCTCAAAAACATAAAGAGATGGCAATTATCCTAACGGGAAATCCTTTCTTCACTACATCACTGACAGGAAGGTGAATCGGGGTGATTTTTTTATACAAAGAAGATGAATATCTTAACAGAGGAACACCTTGAGGAACTTGTCTAGCATTATATTTCAATACTCTCACAAAAACTGTACCATTAACACCTACTAATGAAGAAAGAACAGAGCATATAGCAAGGTTAAAAAAAACCCCAAAATTCTCCTTCACGGTGGATTTATGCACAGAACTATACGTATTAAAGGAAAAATGAAGAAGCAGAAGTGTACAGATTCCAACATAAACAATGCTGTATTAATTGCAAGAAGCTGATGACTGAAATTGATTAGAAGTACTCTATTTCACAACCAAATAATACTATCTAGTCTTAAGATTTTTTTCCTTGTTCCAGCAATCAGATACTCCTACTTAGGAAGCACACCCCAGCCCTAAACTTTTTAAAACAACAATACTCCTGCCTTGCAAATACGTTTTCCTCAGTAACCGCTCAGATGGGTTAAGCAGCACTAGGTAGGGTAAACGTAACTGCTCGCTTCTTTGAGCTGTTTTAAAATATAATTTCGATGATAATCCAATACATATGACAAGTAGAGAATAATATGTGTAGCTTCAGACTGTTATCTGTTGAGAGAAGAAGCTGTAAAATTACCCCAGTGATTGACTTGGGGGAGGGGGAGCAGGGAATAAGGGGTTAACATCTAACAGGGATGGGAAAGGGAGGAAAAGGGGTACAGTTAGAGGAAGGCTAAAATAATTCACCAGGATACACCCCACACCAATTCCTCTTTTGTTCTTCCTTTCGGAATGCTATCAGACAACAACAAGAAAAGATTCTTGGCTAACAATAGTCCATCTTGCAATGTTAATGTCTTGAAAAATGGCATGGAATTCTAACAGCATGTGCATGTGAGATGCTGTTACAACACACTGAATGTAACTGTGCAGTTAAAGCACAAAGGGAATGTTTACAATCGTACCTAAATGTGCTGTCCTTTTTAGCCATTTCTTTCACAACATACCTAAAGAAAGGCAGATGGAACATGCAGCAGATCCCTTCAGCGACTTTATTTTGTTAATGGTTGTAAAGGGAGGTTAAACTATCCATGATCTAACAGAAAAATGGCTTAGACATAACTAAGATTTTCACTGTTTAAGGCTTCAGTGACTTGTCTTGAAAATAAGGCCATGAAACACTGCAAAGGGATGCTTCTCATCATCTGGATGTGACACATAGAAAAGGTCAGGGTGGAGTGTGCTTGCTCAGGCACCACCTGGGACGAGTGAGAAAGACCTCCAACACCTCAGCAGGGCTGAAAGGATCTTCTGGATTATCGAGGACCTGCTAACTTCAAGTTGTCTTTGTTACAGCTTGAAAGGACAGGTTGGATGGGGCTCTGAGCAATCTGGTCTACTGGAAGGTGTCCCTGCCCATGGGGGGAAGTGTGGAACTAGATGGTGTTTAAGATTCCTTCCAACCCAAACCATTCTCTGATTCTATGATAAATACAAGTATATTTTAATGGATTACTTAAATAGACCAGTTACCATTTCTTGGACATCAAATCTGTCACAGCAGCATCCAAAGGCTGGCAGGAATACAACTGATGACCGCTAAACTGGCACTTCTTGTATATTACAGTATTATAAAAAGACTAAGCACTTTTACTTAACAATACTTAATAATATGAACATCCTCCTTGCTGAGAGGCCTGCACTTAAAAGTAAAAAATCCCAAACCAGTTTGAATATTTTTTAAAACAGGCCACTACCCTTATTCCTTAAAACCGTGCATACAGACATCACCCTTTTAGAGCAAGAAATGTTAAAACTAAATAAGAGGCTGCAGTCACTGCAACCTAAAAACAGGCAACAACTGTCCAGGGAAAACAAAAAAGTTTGGTCAGGTGCCAGGGCAATAAGCTGGAGGAGGAGCAGGAATCCATGGCAGGGGAAGAATAGGGGAGATGTTGGGAACCTTGCACTGGACACTGCTGGCAGTTCACTCCTTCATCCGCAACTTTTACTGGGAGATTCCCTTGCAGGCATTGTTTTGGAAGGTTCACACACACCCCACCCACCCCCCTATAACCCACTTTTAAGCAGCATTAAACCTCAGGAAATACCAAGTCAGCCTGTCATTTAAAAAAAATCCTGGGGCACAGAAAGGAGCCTCGCTGGTGTGCAGGGCAGTGCTCCCTCACTGCCGAGCTGTGCCCTACAGCTGGACCACGCTCTGCACCCAACAGGGAATTCACACGCAGAGAAGTGGCCCAGCTTTTTTGTTTTTAAAGGATGAAAACCACTGGTGAGCTAACAAGACACACAGAAGATGAGTGGAATGCACACACACTGCTCGTGCCCTCTGAGAGGGAAACGGATGGAATGCTTCTGCTCACGTGCACATTGCAATGATTTACACCATTCTGGTTATCAACCTTTAATTTTTAAGCTGTAGCTGAATTTAGGAGAGAATACAGGTAACTTTGAAAACACTCTAATAAGGTATTAGAATTCAAAACAGTGAATACTGAAACACAAATGAAATAATAGTTTAAGGTCAAGTGAAATTATCTTGTTAAATAAGTAGAGTAAGGAATATTTACCATCTTCATCAGAGGATTTATGGTTTGTCCATCAATCAGGCTTACAATGAGGCAGAAAACCTTACTCATTTACCAATCCATGGGAAAAAAAATCAGTTTAATTTTAAAACTGTAAGTATTTTTAATCAAGAATGTTGTAAAACAGCATATTATCAATTCAGAAAATGGCACACTGGTGCCACATTTAGTTTTGTGCTGGTCCTGTGAGTATTTGCTACCCTGAACTCCTCGTTCATGCAAAACACTGTGCAGAGGCAACATGCTGGGAAAGTTAATTGCAGGCTGGCATTCTTCAGTGAAATTCAGTTAGAAAATTTCCTGTGCTTTACTAGCTTTTTGAGATATAGAACAGAAATATAATTAAAAAATAAAGATAACCTCTTAAAGAAAAAAAAGATGAAATACAATAAAAATGCTCACCTATCTATTTGTCCTGTGAATCCTACAACTCATGATAATGTACAGGAGGTCCAGGACATTCAGTTTTGTGAGAAAAACAAGGTCCGTCCATTTTTTTTAAGCTTGCCTTCTTTCATTTTACAGATAGCCCCACCATGCTGACACAAACCCACACTGTCTGCAAGGCTTCCAATAACACAGGGTGGAATATTGATGATGTTTACTCTTGTTACAAATAAATAAATAAAAATGCTCTGTTGTAAACTCATCAGATCGACTAGTTTTCTGTGGTTAGTTCTAAATCAATCTATTTTCCCCAGTGTATCACAGAAGTAATATCAATAGGTTACGGTCTTTTGTTGCTCGGGTTTCCCCTCCCCCTTCCCCCCAACAAAGAAGCTGACAAACAACGTGAGGCATTTGCCTGATAAATCAGGCCTGTCAGGGCACAATTTAGCTTCAGTTCATAATAAAACTGTTTAAAATCTGCTAATACAATTTTACTGGAAGGTGATGGGGCTTTTTTTGTTTTGTTTTGTTTTTACAACCAAGAAAACAGTGAAACAGAAAGGTGGTTCAAAATGCACAAAATCTAGCCTTTTCCTCTACAAAAATGAAAAGGACTACAGAGACAGCAGATCTTAAAAAATAACTTAATAACTTCAACAGTGTGGTTTCCATTCTTCCTTTCCATGAAACCTTACCTCTACTATCCACTCAGCTCCCTTTACAGGCATGGAGGAAAATTATTTTTCACATAATCTCACAAAAATCCTTAGGAAATGAATCCTCATGGAGGAATGATTTGGATGTATTTTCATTTATAACAACAAAAGGGTTTTCTCTACATTAGGAGCTAAAAACTCCTGAAATAACAATTTACAAAATGAAGTCTTTTTTTTTTCTAAATAACATGAAAGATGGTTTTGCTCCAATAGTATCAATATGGCATGGAAAGAATGTGTACATTTTAATGGCTTTAACCCATCCAGATAAAGCAGATATTTACACAGCGATGGTTTAAGGAAGTTATGTTTTAAACAGTCATATATCACACATTTCAAACAAGAAATGTCATACTATGATTTCGAGTAAGTCTACTACCATTAAATCTTTTTGCACTATGGAAGCACGCACACAAATACTCTCAACCACAAATTTCCCTTGTAAGCTTTAATTTCTGCGGGAACAATAAAAGAAACCAGTTTCTCAACGAAAACAGCTCCGTATGCAGTGATTTTTTAAGGAGTATGTTCCACAGTTCACACTGGTGGAGAGGCTGCCTGGGCTGTGCCCTGGGCATCGCTGCCCTCTGCCAGGGCCAGCCGGGGCGCGGCGCTGGCCGGAGCCACGCAGACCTCGCTGCCTGTGTCTGAAAGCACTGTTTACAGAAGCCTAGCTCGGTAACACTAGAAGCCTTTCACAGAGGTGGCTTGAGCCTCCTGGCCATGTGGATAAGGATGCACGCTGCATAAAACCGGCTCAGCTCTTTCTGGGTCAGTGAGGTGCTGTTCATGAGCTAAGAGGCATGCCTGACCTTATCTGCCTCTCAGCAGAGCTGGTTCCTGGGTTTCCACATCCACTGATCAGTTAATCCACAGATGAGATAAAAAGGAGTGGGCAACTGGGAATCAGTTGTTAAAAATTGCCTTTTTCATTTTCTTCATTATTTCATCACCAACATTAGCGGCAAATACAACAAATACAGCAAATACAAGTGACACCAACTCACAACAGCAGGAAACAGCAAATGGCATCCTGGAAGTAGGCTGGAGCACTGAAGCACGCAGTGGTAGAGAAAGAGGAGGAAGAAGGTTGCTCTGGAAGTTCATAACCTATTCTTCCTCCCCAAAAAAGTTTAGAGTGGTAGGACTTTAGGTATCTCATATAAATCAGTGCCATACACTAAATTTCAGAAATATCTGCTGACAGGAGTATGGACTGAGATCCTAGCCTTGAAATGGATTCTCTTATTACATACACCAAATTAAATGACCTGCATGAATATAGGCTTCACAAGTGTTAAGGATTGCAGGATTTGACCAGCAGCTCACATTTGCATTTCATTCTTCAGAAACAAAGGGATGGTTACTGTCTGACACACTCTCTACGAGAAGACCATGGCAGCTACCTCTATAGGGATTCTTGCCAGAGCTCATGGCATTGATGAAGTCATGTCACATGAATCACGGAGGGCTTCTTATCCCAAACGTGGAACAAAAGAGTATCAAACATGGTGGTTGGTTTTCCTTGAAATAGCACCTACAAGTTCACACGTTCAATACCCACAAGAACAATTAAATATTTCAGATGCTCTATGGCTACATGTTAATGGTGAGGAAAAATCTGCATCAGACTAATTGCTCTGACTGAGGAAGGAAGCAGTAACCTTATTCACCTTTCTGAACTTGTATCTTAAGATGTCTAAAATGGACTAGCTTCATATATTGACATTATTACTAAATGGCTGAGCTGAGCATTTTCTGTAATACATTTTTAAGAGGCTTTCAGTATCTTAAAGGAAAGAAATTATTTTGAAACTTTTCATATCAAAATGCAGAAGCAACAGTAAAGCGTGAAAAGAGGATTTCGGCTGCTACAGGATTAAGCTTTATACGTTAAAGCTTTTAATTCCCACCTGAGGCAGGTATTCTTGTTGTCCCACACTGCCTGATCCCTGAGAATTAAAAGAGAAATAATGCCATTTTCCACTATTCTGCGCCGCATCACCACCAGATTTATCCTCATCATTAATTCTCACTATAATTGTGTGCATAAGAATAAAAAGCACATTTATGCATATAAAAATTATTGTTAATTCAGAACTTGGTGTTTCCTTTTTTCTCGTTTGGCCTCAGGATGGCAAATCTCATGCACATGTTTAATACTTATTTCTCTGGATATTGTTAATTCTGTGCACAGTTAAAAATAATGGAACATAAATAGTTTCCCTATACGTAGTGAACTAGATCAATTTATCCCTCCTGGTTAGGATTATGCAGATTAAGTGATACCACTTCAGTAAAATTATAACAGTGAAGTTAATAAAAGTTTTCTTAAATATTGCTAGTTCCCAGAAACAGAGCATCTTAATGGTCTTAGTTCTGATCTCAGTCACAAGGGTGTAGATCCAGAGCAATTTTGATGATTTCACTGATCTTATTTTCTGTTATCTTTAATAGTGTAACAGAGAAAAGAATTTCCCACTGTGTACGGATTCTGAAAAGTCACACTGCAGTAGCCAAGGTTGGTTGCAGAGGTCAGGCTGATACAAGCTGTGAGGCCAAGGAGCAATGTAGGCTGAAGCTCCTTCGTTCCACCTGTAAATCTGTGTTTGGTGGTTGATGTAACATTTGAAAGCAGAACACAGCAAAAATCAAAAAGTTGAAAAAAGAAAACCAAAGAATTATGCCAAGGGTAGAGGAGTGATGTGTCTTTTGCCCTTTTTTGCTCATCCTTTCAACCTAAGAAAGAATGAATGATTTCAAAATTAAGGCCAAGAATCAATTTTTCTGGCAGGACTGATGAACTTTGAATTAGGAGATTTGATAAAACAGGAACCCTACACCTATATAGAGTGTTTGAAAGCAAAGAATAACTCAGTTAGTGGCAACCCAGTTGTGATCAAGGCAGGGGAAGAACAAACTACAAGCTGGACATCGACTAAACTGGCCACAGGAAAACACAATGGATATGCTCACTGAACATAGCACAACCAACTTCCTGTAGTTTTGATCAGAAATTCATACCCAAGCCACAACTTCAATTATGGAAGCCCTGAATTTACAATTTTGAAAGCAGCCCCAAACCAGAGGAGTGATTAATGCCAGCATCATGTCTGTGTCTTAACAATTCATCTGTACTCTGAACCAAACAGCCCTCCAGTTATCCAGCAGCACTCACCGTGCAAGGCAGAAACACTGTAGATTAAGAGTGGAAGTGCACGGAGGCAGAAAGGGCAACATGTTTTAATGCAGGCCCACAAGTTGCTAGTGATAAATCAGACCACTGGTTGGGGTGGAAGAAGGCATATGTGTCTCTGCAGCCACTCAGTGAAGCACGCACAGGCCGGCAAGATACGGAATTGGGGAATGGTTACAAGGGGATTGGTTACAAGTTCTTCCAATTTGGAAGGAAAATCCTGACTTCCCGTAAAATAAAGGATTTCTCAGTTATGCTGGTAGCCTGTCTGCTCTCCTCAGATCCGAGGCTCTGGGGCACGTTAGAAGACACAGAAAGGTGACTGAGACATACTGCAGGGGCTAGGAATGGAATAACATGTCAAACCCATAGGACGTCATTAACCTTGACTGAAACTCAGTTTCTTCCTGCTTTAATGATTATTTACCATACTGCTACAAGGTTATGGAGACAATTCTTACTATTCATTGAGCAGTTAATTATTCTAGTGACAGATCTTCTGCAGGAAAAATTGAGAGTATCCTTCTGCCACAAGACCTTAAAATACCACAGCTGAACCAGCTGGGGCAGTGGATTTGAACTCACAGCTAGACAGAGAACTGAATCTATTTTTTATTTTTTTTTTTTCATTCGGGATAAATGCTCAGTGCTAGAGGGAGGAGGGAGTTCACTGGCAGGCAGTGTGAGGGAACAAGGCTTCTCAGCATCAGGCTGGAGCAAGGCCCCTCCCATCCAGTGTCCCCCACTGGTAGGAACCCTTTCTCACAGCCGCTCCTGAGGGGTGGTGGCACATGGGTGCCACAATCCTCAGTGTGTGCAATAACAAATTGTACTGGGTGCTGGTGCTGGATATCTGTATTGCTGCATCACTGTAAAAACCAAACCACCAATATTAAGAGCTGCTTTGTGGCTGAACTCCTCACCCTCTCCACCCGATGGAATCCCAGAGCCTCCATCACTGCCTGTCCTTGTCAGGTACAGTCCCCCCGATATCTTGTGCTGCTTCCATCATTGGGTGTAATCCTGTTGCAACTGGTCACTGACCCCGGTTCCCACACAGTGAAGCTCAGAAAGCCGGGTGTTTCACCTACAATCCACTAACCCTCCTTCAAAAGGCTGAACAACCATCTGAAGATTACAGCAACCTCCTGATGGAGGGAAGATTTGCATCCAAACTTGTCTTTCACACCGAGTGAGGTATGTGGTGAACTCGGGGACCTTTTGAGTAGGTTAGAAGTGTGCTCGCTGGCTTGGGCCATACAAGTGGAGGGGAGAACTCAGAAGCCAACCTGGCAGTTCTTGAGAGGCTCAGCTGTAAAAGCTAGAGCACAGAGTTGCTGCTGTCCAATAAAAATCCCAACTGACACAAGAAACAGACAGCAAGTAAAATTTGGCATTTGAGGCTCCTGGCAGCACCTAAACATCAAATCTAGGAATCAAAAGCCTTCTGTAAGGTTTGAAATAGCCACACCCGAATAGTTTTAGCCATAGAAGACAAGGGACCAGACCTTTAGAAGTCTGTTACTTCCTTCAATATTCCTGCAACAAATCAATTGTTTATTAAACTAACCTGACTCCTGAAAACCTGAAAAGACAGAAAGCTGTGCTTGTAAATCAAGATCCATTCGGGTCTCCTCCTTACAAACCTTCTATTCAAAATATCCAAAATTCCTGGAAATACACAATTCCACATAACCATGAAGTTATGTGGAATCCAGGACTCTGGATTTCAAGCACAGCCCACAAACCTTCCTCATGAAAAGTCTCATCCTTCCCAGGCTCAGAAGCTGTTGATAGAACCTTCCTTCTCTGTCACAGGCAGCCTGTGTGACACTGTTAGCTATAATCAAATGTTTACATGTATTTAAATACCTAAGTCCCACTGACTTCAAAGATAAGCAAGGTCCGCATAGCTTTGAAGATCTGAGTCTGTGCCACTCAAGATTATATCTGGTAAACCAAGGAAAGTTATGGTACAACAAAGTACAACCATATGGTGATCAGGCCATTCATTAATTCAGGCCAAATTAATTGCCATTCACTGAACTAGCGCAGGAATCAAGCACATCCTGAACAATGCATAAAATACCTGATTTTGAAACTGTTCTTTGTTACAGCTATTTTACCACTGTCCAACTATTACAATGAAAAGTCACAGACAAGTTGTGAAAAGTTATTTCAATTACATCAGAAACATTACACAGAAAATGAGGGCTACTGTGAGCTTAATTGGACTTCACATAAATGCCAAAACCCCCTCCACACGCCTTTTTCATTCCCTGTTGGCAGGAAGCACAAACTTGAGAATCAGATGAAGAAAGCACACATTTTCTAAATGATGAAAAAATCCGAACTAGAACGTCCTCTACTGTGCTTAGATTTCATTCCAGTTTCCTGCAAAGCTCTGCACAGTCAGTGCCACCGCTGCTTGCTGTCTTGGCAGCATCAGGAGCAGCTCCCAGGGCGCCCTTCTGTTTTCATACTCTGTACTGCAAAACAAGCCAGCAACAGTGTGCCGTGCCAGGCAGAAAGCAGGAAGTGTCAGGGATGCCACTCCAATGCTGAAAACCATCCAGAACCATAAGCAAGTGACCAGGACTCCAGCTCAGCTATTTTGCATTTCATTCACAGCACTTCCTTGGGTAATGTAAAAATAAGTGGAAGATAATTACTGAGTAAACAGCCCCCTTTCCAAGAAGAATGCTTCCAAAGGCATACGATATGCTTTCAAAAACTCCTAAGATGATCCCTGTGATGATCAATGCAGTCACTAAAATGCTAGCCAATTCTCAAAGGAAAAATTTTCAGTTAATTTACTTACTTTTTTTTCAATTTGTAGCATTTGTTTAGCTTGCTTCATATCACACCTCCAGTTTTGAGACAAAATCATAAATCTTTGCATTGGCACAACTGTGGGTGTGATAAACACTGTCAGGAGGTGGGAGGGAGCGGATTAAGCAATGAAATTCCCATTGTCCTCAAACGCTCTTGCAGAGGAACTACAATGTGGAATGGGCACACTGTCTGGGATTTACCCCGGTCACAGCACAGACACGGCTTTCACACAAACCTATACTGGATTTCTTCCTGGATTCATGAACTTGTCAATATCATAATATTCCATCTGATCCCCACCAGTAGGTGTGTGTTTGTGAAGAGTGGATGAAAGGATCATGCACTCCAAGCCCAGGCACAAGACGCAGATGTTCAACTTAGTTTTGTGTGGCTGTGTCTGAATTTCCTTTCAGTTAGAGACAACGAGCTGGAAAAGAACTTAAGTGACAAAAGTAGCTGAGCTGTGTGCTTTGAGTTAAATATACTCTAAATACAGTGCACAGAGATGCATAATATCCCTCCTCTAGGGAAATAGGTTTTTACACCATTCTTTTACATATTCCCCATAAATCAACCAGCCCTATTTCAGGTTAACTAACGTTTTTTTTATGAACTGTCCCTCCACTCACGCAGAGCATAGCTGGGCCATTTCCCACTTCATGCTTATGCAAGTTGCAGCTGGACATATGCTCACACTCACAGCTGGACTATTTTCCTTCTACCCCTTCACAGGTTCTGCCTTGCTGTGTTACTTTTTCTTCATTTTTCTACTGCTGCAGTGCTTCGTGTGGAAGCACTGCACCTGTCACGGCTCAGCAAAAATAGTTCTATTTTCTTTTTGAGGCTATTGTTAAGGTAGGGCTTCAGTCAAAAGCTGCTGCTCATGGACAGACCAGCAACTAAAAAGGGAGAGGAGAAGGGAATGTCAATGGTTTGTCACCAATTAGCTGAGATGACTTCTTAGTTCAATTTATTTTGCTTGTAGTTACCTCAAATGCAGTGGGCAGGAAACCTTTGAGAGGAACTTGTCAACTTTGACATGCCTGTCAAATTCACAGTATTGTAAATTTGTAAAATTACTGCTTTTTACAATAATCACGGCTATGATTACAGGACTGCTGCATATAGTCAGAAACTCAAGTGTCATGTTTAAGGATATTCCTGTCTTTGCAAGAGAGATGAAAAGGCAGCACAGAGGGGCCAGAAGGGTGGGTCAGAAAGCTGAACAACAGAGTCAGAAGAGGGATAAACGAGCACAGGACCATCCGCACCAACCCCCTTATTAAGGGCACGGGAGGCCATCATCAATGGCACTGGCTCACCTGCTGGAAAAGCCTGGAAGGCACAAAGCATCTGTTCAACCCTGGTGAGGCTGATGCCAACCTTTCAGCAGCACGCTCGAGAGGAAGTGTGCCCCATCACAGTGGTACTGCACAGCTCACAAGGAGGAAGCTCGATATGGCATGAGCTAAAGGCCCTCCTACGCGAGACTACTGACATTGCCAGGATAACTGTGATGTCCGCTGGTTTTATGGTATGCAGGTTTAATTGTTTAACTTTAGGAGCAGTACGAAGTTCTGTTCCACTACTGAACTCACAATTAATGGTCAAAAGCAGCCAGGATGGCCAGATTTCTTGTAGTGTTTTCATTTGTCATCCAGGGCAATACTCGCTCCATTCCACAGAATGCCTTAAACACCTCTGCTGCAACAATAGATGTATCCTCCCCCTGTAAATTACCTTAGCTCTTTACCACAGATTTAACTGCTCAAATGCTTGTCTGACAGATCATAAAACAGCTGTGAAATTGAATTATCAACTTTGATACTTGTTCAATACCAACTGATTTTTATTTAAGAATGGGACACCACAGAGGACGCTTGGGTTCCCTTAAAAATATCTTAAGCTGAGACAAAGAACCTGATTTCTGCAAAATGCTGGGATAATTCCCATGCCTTATTACACATTCACAGAATCACCAGGTTGGAAGAGACCTCTGAGATCATCGAGTCCAACCCATGCCCTAACACCTCAACTAAACCACGTCATCGAGTGCCACATCCACTCTTTTTTTAAACACATCCAGGGATGGTGATTCCACCACCTCCCTGGGCAGACGATTCCAGTACTTCACCACTCTTTCTGTGAAAATCTTTTTCCTAATATCCAACCTATTACACTCAATGACATAGACGTTAACAGGCCAACATACTTCTGGACGTACCATTGCCTCTCTAGGGAAAAAGTTTTTTAAAGGTTATGATCTGCCATGGTTAACTATGCTATTATCTAAGTACTTTGGTAGCTCTGAAAGCAGAATGCTCTACAGCAGAATACACTTATATGTATCAATATCCCTTTTAGCTTCAAAGTGTGTTGAAGTTTTGAGGTTATCATACCAGAAATGCTGGTGGCAGCATTTCTAGGGCCTCTAATTATTTCTGCTGTTACTGAATCCAGCCTCTAATACTACCGTGTCTGTAATTTATTTGGAGTAAACAATATTTGACTGCAGTTCTAGTTTGTTGACAGGATCTTTTAAAAAATTATTAACGAAAAAATCTGCACTTGGAAATAGTACTTAAAAATTATCTAAATGCTACTGCTCTGTAACTTTGAAAGAGCATCAATACCAAACATGCTTACCACACATCTTAGGCAGCTCTTGCCGCGTGCATTTAGAGTGGTGCTCCCATCGGTCTGGCTCCAAAGTTAAAGCATCTGAAGTGTAAATTGTGTGTGACACAGCCAAGGAAACCCACTTTACTTTAACCTTGTTAATGGCGAGCCAGATGGAACCGCTGAGGCCACCCATTGTTTGGGTTTGCATTTTTGTGTAATACCATGGTGTAGGTCCATAGGGCCTCATGAATTCCCCTCCTCTGAATATATACTGCGCTGTTAAAGGCACTGAAAGGATCAAGCTCTGCTCTGAGAGCAGCTGGCTTTGTATTTTTTTAATGGTTGTTAGCAGCAGCAGCAGGTCCATTCTACTCTCCTATTCTTCCTCCGCCCTTCTTAAAATCCTGATCTGTCGGTTCTTGAGGGAAACCAAACCCTAACTCTGACCTATATAGCACATCATACATTACCTCAGGGTCATTACCCCAAATATTCATCAAAAGTCTCAGATTCTCCCTCCCTTGCAGCCTCAGACCCTGCCCCAGCAGTTCTTAATCACACAAGTAATCATCACTGACTTCATCACCAGTCAGGTTGTAATTTCTTTCCTACCGAACCCAGGTAACCTGTGACCACATCATTTTTGTTAATGACCATTGCCTTCTGAAAAGTTGGTCGAATTTCCCCTCTTTTGTGCCTTTAAGATAGAAATGGAAGTAAGAGGAGTTTGAGCAAAGACAGCCCACAGCAGATGACTCAGTCTGAGAAATAAGGGGATGCTTGCAAATTGTTACACACCGAGGCCCGTTTGTACAGCATCTGTGATGTAGAAGATGATATCTCTCAATGCCTGGGCAACGATGCAGAATTGTCAAACATTTGCTGATGAAAAGCTGCAACACATGACTTAACAGAGGTAATAGAAAACCCACAAGACTACAGCTGGCTGCCTAGCAGGTTTCCAGTTGCTGTGCAAGATAACATAATTTTGGGAGATGGGAATACTGTTCTCCTGGTCTACTCCAGCTGTGGTGCATGCTGTTCTGCACATGATGAGAAAAGAAAGCACAAAGCTATCTCTCCAGCCCTTCCTCCCTAATGGGCCTGCCATCAGGAAAGCAAACTGCACCTCAGGAAAAGGAGGCAGCAGCCAGAAATTACTGAATTGCACCACTGAGTAACAGACAATGTGTGTCCCTCTTTGCAGAGGACTTCGACAGTGCGGTTAGCACAACCTGTGAATGGCACTAGAGGGATGCTGCAAACAATTATCTGTTCTTACAGAAACCACACAAAAGCCTTGGCAACACTGATCAGGCTATTAAAAGAGCTGAAAAACCATAATCAAGACTTTACAGCAAATTCCCTGATCTGTTCAAAGTGGCTTGCTTTTGCACTACACTGGCAGAGTAAGGAAGGGAAGGAAATCCTACTACCTGATTCCCATGTCAGTGCCTCATCTGGTATAGGAGACACGCTACTCATTGAAATATATGATACCCCTGCCATTCCCAGTTAGACTGCGTGCCTTTAGGAAAGAGAGCCAAGAGCTCAGCAGTGCTTAGCCTGCTCTGGGCACGAACTGGAGTAAAGAATCAAGGACCTGATCATTTAGCTTCTCTCCCCAAACTGCTCCAGATGCTGTCAGAAGAGCCGCTTCCACTGTTCTACATGCTCCCCAAAACCAGCAAAATGCCAGCCAAACTATTTCCTAGGGTTCGTGTAACCTGACACAAAAACTTTGGGGCAACCATGGCTGGCAGGCAAAGGGGAAGACAAATCTACCCCAATGTTCCCCAATGGCCAAGGGCAACCACAGGAGACACACCAGCAGGAAAGGCAGGACATGACAACTTCTGCTTTCCCACACAAATGTCAAGTTTAAATTCTGTCCCTCATCTCTTTATCTTTTACATAAATAGTAGGGTGCAACTTAGGAAAGTTATTTTTAACTTGAAAATTTCTTTAATATGGTTGTCCTTAAAGGCTATATCTATGGTGGTGCTGGCATCAGTGGGAGATGCTGCATAAGGCACAGAACTTTTATATTCACTGCGTTGCTAAAACCATTTCTAATTCTAAATAATAAATTACAGGGGAGCATGGGAGGTTCAAAACCAAATGAAGCTCAGTAAACTATTTTTCACCCATTTCAGAATTCACGTATTGGACTTTCTTTTAACTAATAATTTTCCCTTGCACATTTTAACAGATCATTTTTGAAGGTCAGGCTACCTTTAGTACATTTCCATTGTCTAAGAAAATTATCTAGTTAACAAAATACAAATACTAGATAAAGTAAATAATAAAAATAAGGCACAATTTGGAACTGATAAACTAAGATTACACTTCACCCACTTTTTCTAATTTTCCCATGTCTTCTCGATTAGCAGGATACAAAGCTGTCATAAATATTTTGAGATTGGACAGGATTGATTGCCACTGCCTGCAGTTCTTATGTCCTTTTTTCAGGAACATTCTTTAGTCCTAAGTCCATATCTCAAAGCAAAAGCTGTTATAACCCTGGACTGATGCGCTCAGTACTTTAGCACGCTAGGATGGAGATTATGTGCCCCCCTTGATTTCAGCATGTTAAGCTTCCTTGAAGCTTTGTTTCTTTCAGAGGCAGCTGTCTGCATTTCCATACCTTACCCTGCCTCTTGCAACCAGAGCTTAAATCACATGCATATCAGTTAGAAAAAATAGCTGCAAAATTATTTTTCCTATGAAGTCTTAATTAATTAGTTCAGCTGGTAACTTTCCTCTGTTGATGATGATGACATGAAGAAAGCCATAAGCTGTCTTATAGAAAGGGAAGTCACCAATAAATCAGGACTTTAGTTGCCAGTACCACACTCTTTGTACAAAAGGAACACTGAATAATATTAATATCACTGTAGAGGTTTACCTTTTTTTTTTTTTTTAATGAACTGGTTGGTTGTTTGGGGCCTTTTTAAGACACCTGTTTAACTTTATTAGTTAACTGAGGGTGATTGAAAGGTTTGCAATAGAGCAGCATTTATGAATGCTTTGAAAACTCACTGATTCCTAGCAAAGACTAGGAAAATACGCATATCTGGAAATACCAGGGAATATATATATATTATTTTTTTTTGGAAGCCTGGAAAACACAACATTGAGTGAATTGTAGACTGAGTTTCACAAAGTTACTGACACTTAGGCCTGCCTTTCAGCATTATAGTACTAATAACTTTAAGTGCTGATTCTATATAATCCTTCCCATTCGGTGAGAACATTTCCTTTGAAGAACTGTCACTAAGAAACCTGAAACATTAATTTCTTCTGTATGACATACAAACACTCTATAATTGGTGCATGTGGTAAAATCAGATGGAAAGAATATGGTTTCTGTTACTGTATGTGAAATTTATGTTATTTTTTTCCTTGTCTTGAAGAAGGCAGGCTATAATTTTAGTACATTTAAGTTCCTAAGTTAAATTGTGTAACTGTAACACAATTCAGATAATATGATTGATGTGAAATAGCAGAACACTACAACAGGAAATGCTCGTTTTAGTACATATCTCCAATTGTCTTCACATTGTTCACAGCACTTCAAATTAACGCAACAGAAGCAGAAAAAAAATTAAACAGATTGTTTGGCGGAAGCTGGCAGGGAAGGAAGAGCTGTGATGACACCACACGCTGACTCCTCCAAGCCTACTGTTTGCATTTTGCAAGTTTTGAGGAGCAGCTGCTGAAAGGCAGGAAGGGAACTGAGAAATGACCACTGCATGCGTACAAAAACGCCAGACTAGAAGTTAACAGTGAATTAAGTCCGAGCACTGCAGCTTTTAAAGGCTGCTCTCCAGCCCCACAGGGATGTCAGGCACAGAGCTGAGGAATGCTGCTTACCTTCCCAGTCAGCTGCCAACTTCCTGGTACTGTACAGTTTCAGAGACAAGTTAATGGTGTGGTGGCACCAAAGCATCTAAAAGAGGTAGGATTGCTTTTCGCATCCTGTTTTCATTCCCTGGCCAGGAAAACCACAAGCTGCAGCCCTGCTAAAAAGCACAGACCATCGCTCTTGTGGGGAACTGTGTGCAGTGGGATCTACTGGCAGTCTAATAGAGGAAGCTCAAATAGAAAAGACCTCGCCTGGGACACTCCCCAAACCCTCTGCGAGGTCTCGCTGATGCCTAATTATACCTCTGGCCTTTTGGAGGCCAAACCCAACTCCCTGCTGGGTTTTGTGTTCCTGACACTTTCCTCCCATGAACCCCGCTGGCTCTTAAATCACCACCTGCCACCAGTGAGGGCAGACTTCCTATCGCTCCTACTACAGAGGCCAAAAAGCTGCCTCCAGCAGGGAATGTCTCCGCCACATTGAGCTGAGAGCACAACATGTTTCATGCCGAGCTGCCCGTAGGGTTTCTCACTCCAGATAAACCCACCGAGCGCGGAGCTGCTACCGAGAGGCATCCCCCACTCTGTCACCTCTCTATCCATTTGCTGCTCAGTACCTTTTATTTTTGCAGGATTCGTTTTTTCTCAGTTACGCTCCCTGGGGAATGTCTCTCTGGGGAATAGATCAGCACCAGCCACCTTGAGGGGAGAGGACCACAAGGCTGGCTGTGGGTGCAGGGGGGCCATGGCAGCTGGCTGGCCAGGGTAATTTGAAACTGCACCCTGGCAGAGACCTGGCTTCAGAGTCAGGGGCAGCATCCCTTTCTTTTAAAGTCACAGTTCCCCTACAGGAAAAAATAATAAATAGGGATTTAATCTGTTAACGCAGTCCAGAACCTTGGAGATTCCCATTACTTCAGCTTGTACAGCGCAGTGCAGAAAAATCAACAACAGCTAAAAAAACTCGTATGTTTTATACTTAAAATTAATGCAGCATTGCTTTCAGAAATTTAAATTATTTTCAACTTAATGGTGCCTCTCTAACAGTTCTGGTTGAAGAATTTTGATGCAGTTGTTGGGGAAAGTTTTGGCAAACTTAGATCAGACATAATTAAACACCAGCTGTGTGTCCCCAAGGAATGTCAACATGTGACAAGGAGAGTCCCAAAAGCCAGATATGTATTAATGGACACAGGCATGAGATACAGAACCAGTGGATGGAAGTTTACACTCTAGATGTTCTATATATGTGATTTACAAGTATATATAAAGGAAAAAAAAAAATCTCAGGGTGTTCAGTGCCTACACTGATAATAACCTAGATATACTCAACTGACTGCACATTTAAGAACACTTACTGATGCAAGAAATTTTAAGTTAACTCCCAAATCTGAGGGAATCTGTCTTGAATACCCCTGAGAAAGGGTATGGCCTAGGGTTGGGCCAAGGCCACCTGCGTATCTTCCCCATTTTTGTCTTTCTTTCAGAGAGGCTCCTTTCCCTTGTGCAAAGAGACTGCAGCATATGCAGAATTATCTTACTGGCATATTCTGCCAAACAGGCCTCCAGGGCTGTGTCTATTTCAGCATCCTCAGGAGAACTCTGCAGGCCACATTGCTTGACCATCTCCGCAGTCTCAGCCTGTGTTTGGCAGTGTCACGAGTGCTGCCTGTCTGAAAACCAAGAGGGTTTAAATCTCAAGTGCCTGTCTTGTCACAGAGAGCCCAGTGCAGCCCATCCCCTTCCAGGAGGGAGCTCCCTGGGACTCCAGCCACAGCACATCTCCAGGGAGCCTGGCTCTTGGCACCAAACCATTGCCCCTTCAGATTTCACACCAGCCACAGCTGTGCCACACATCCAGCAAAATTTTCCCACCTGCTCCCATAGAAAAGGAACATGGTGGAATCCTGTTCACAACACAGCATGTCATTATTGCAGCCGGATGTTTCACTACAGTGATTAGTGTGCATACAGCGTCACAATTAATTTCCAGTACTAATACACCTTCATATCGTTTTTCACTTACAGTCTCAACCAGAATATGTAATTCAAGAATTTTCTGCAGGTTTTTGGAAGCTCTCAATTGACCTTCTTACATAGGCAAGGCCATAGATGATAAAAGGGCATGTGACATTGTTACTCCTGTTGTTACCTGGTCTAATGAGAGCAAGCTAACACAGCGACATTATTATACCTTCATTCTGTCTAATATTATTAAGTCATCTTTCTTTTGGCACCCACTTTCTTCAGTGCAGCTGCGGCAACCTTTCATAAATCTATTGCATTTACTATATATGTGTGTACAACACTTGGGTAGAACAGATTTAGTAATTTTTCTTTTACTCTTGACAATTGAAGTCAATCTTCTATAAAATGCATCTTAACATTGCACTGGTGTAAAGACCTACTATTCTGACAAATTCAAAAGCTTTCAGATTTGACTCATTTGTATTTTATGCAAGGATTAAGCAAGCAATGTGGGTCATGAAGAAAACATATATAACAGCTTAGATTTATTACCACATACTTCTAAAGATTTTATGGATAGCTGTCACCTGAAATAGCTCATAGACAATCATGTTCTCCTGGCAGTTGGAAACAACCACTACTTAGAAACAAAACCAACACGCTTTTTCTGCTGGCTTCTCATTCAAATTAGCAGCTAGAAACAGATGAGGAACACAAACCTCAATAGTCCCTTAAAAAAAGGCCACCAATAATCCAGTTTTCTGAAATCCTCTGAACTTGACTGCATTTCTATAAAAGGTGTTTTCTGATGAGTTCTTATTTTGAAAAGGATGGGGGCAGTGCAGGCTAAACCCTAGAAAGCAAAGCAGAAGTAATAATCTCTTTATGGCAGTTCGTGGTAAGGAAGTGACTCAGCTGAGGCAAATTATGGAGTCCATTTCGAGACACTGATTCCAAGAGCACTGGGGTCTGCAGTCAGGGATCTGGTGCAGCTGCACCACCAGAAACTTCAACCTTCACAAACACATAAGCCTGAAAAATACTATTTGCAGTAATTCTAAACAGTTTTGTCTATCTCTACAGCATTTTTATGTTGTGAAAAGAACATGTGAGGGAACTGCGGATATATTCTCTAGCTATTTCTCACAAAGATCAAGCAAAAACAAAGCAGGGTTGCATCATAAGTAAGTCAAATTAATTTCTATGTAATTCAAACATTGCAGTATAATTTCTTTGAGTTTTGAATTACCCTTCCACAAACTTAGCAAGCAGTCGACTCCGCCCCGCAAGCTATTGCACGTAAAACCTGGAGGCAGTTCTTAGCACATTTAGAACTAATGCCACAATAACTAAGGAATGAAAACCTCCAGCAGCCTGAGAGTGTCCACTAGAGTGGTTTTCCATCTGCAGATCTCAGGTATCTACAGACTACTTTTGAAGGATGGGCAAAAGATATTAAGAAAAGCAGGCTTGTGGACAGGGTGCTTGAATCATCAAACATCATCAAAAATCATCAATCATCAAACAAGAGATACACACATCCAGCAAAAATCCTGGGGAACAGGTCTTCCAGATTAAACAATGTGTGTGTATCACTGCTCTCTTATATTTCAAATAGCCAAGAACCACAATTACTACTGTAATTAAAAACTACAGTGATTTTAAGTATTATATGGACTAAGAAGGACTGCATTGAAGAGTTTACTGTTACACACACAGAACGGAAGGAAGGTATAGAAATGGCTCAGGCAAACAAGAAAGTTATCTTACATCATGTCAGGCACACTATCTTTGTAGTTAACATTTTTCTTTATTAATTAACATACTCTCTATTCCTTCACAAGGATTCACAAGTTCTCCCAAGTGGGTAACCAAAACTGGTCTGTAAACAGAATTAGCTCTCCAACCAGTGATTATTTAACCACAGAGAGTGCTGACAAGCAAGAATCCCAAAATGGCTGATCAGAAGCTACCCCATTTTATCCCAAGAATTCAAACAGCGAACAGACTGCCAAGTTACAATAACCTTCAGGGTTGGTTCTGCCCCTGCAAATGCTCAGTTTCCCAACGCCTGTGGCACTCCTAGGGATGCAGGCCATGGCCAGTTGTGCCAGCACCAGCGAGGATGCAGGACACGTCCAGTGACGGCAGTGCCTCCGGATAGCGGAGCACAGCCAGCCGCGGCCTCCCCTGCAGCTGGCAGAGCCTCTCCAGCCAACCCAGTGAAATGGCAGCAAGGAGACCAAGCAGTGCGTCCCTGGGAACAGTCCATGGGCTGCTGCAGTCCACAACAGCTCCTCCTGCTCTCCCTTCTTTTCCTTCCATGAAAGAACAAGAAATTATGGTGATAGTTTTGTTCACTTTCCCCTTGGATGCAAACCAGGGCTAGTTCCAAAAAGAAGGTTTTAACGTTTAGAGGAATAGTTTGTATAGTTATAAGCTTGCTAAGGGGTTTAAATCTCATATCCTTCACTATCCAAAGAACAATAAAAACACGTGGAGGTTGCACTGAGGTTTACAGATGGCTGTCTGCTTGAGTTTAGCTGTATTATAGTACCTTAATTTAATTAGCAGCCATACCTATAGGAGAAGTACCATATGCTGTTAGTCAGAGCCTGACCTGTGAGGTACCTGTAACTTTTTTCTTTCCTGCTAGGTGGGTTTGCATGCTGAAGCACTAGTCTGGCTTTTGATACTGACACCACTTTCATTTGCTCTTTAAACAAGCAAGACAAAAATGTAATTGCTTACACAAATCCTTGAACTTGCATAATTGTTCAGATGTGGGAAGGTGTCTTCTTCTAGATAATAACATTTTTGAAATGAACGCACAGATGAAAGATGAAGTTGTCACTCTTCTAAAAACACACACTAATGAATTTTGAACTATGTCAGACAAGAACAAAGACACAATGGTGTCTTTTCTTGTAAGTCAATTTATAATCTATAAAAGAACATTTCTTGGTCACAAATTTGTATTGGAAATGAATTCACATTTCAAAAACTGAAACAATGAGAGATGCTTACAAATGACTTTAAGCATCAGAGTTGGAAAATTTTAATATGGGAATAATTTTTCCCTTGTACTGAGAGCACCTGTATTCTCCAAGGACAGAAAGGGGTCTTCAGCAGACTACAAGCAAGTTTCAGGTTCCACAACACTTACTATTGCTGTTTGTAAGCAATAGAGCTAATTAAATGCACACAGACTGTATGAGCAGATCCTGAATTATTATCTAAAAATGTTGCACAAAAGCTTTTAGTATACAAAATACATAGTTCATTTATACTAAAGAGGCATTATGCTTCTCCAATTAAAAAAAATTCTTCAGTGTTAATGTTCTCAAATAATATAAATTGGTTGCGTCAACAAACACAGTACAATTAGCTTGTTACCCTTAAACTGAGTTTAAAATAAGCAAATTGTTTGATGACTTTGATGTTTTCCACCCAAAATGTGCTGGCTAATTTTTCCATTCCAGTTCCCATTCCAATCTTTTAACTGCCTTAATCTCCTGCCCTCAGATGTTGACCTCCTAAGAACAGAGGTCATAGGTTAGCACAGACAGACCTCAAAAGATCTGGACTATCAATTCATGCCTGAAAGATTTCTCTTCCACAAAAGAATTACTAAAAAAGCAAATTCCAAAATCCGACTCCACAGGCTGCATAAAATGTAAACTTGTTGATAAGTTGCATTCATAAATATTCTAAAAAGATTGGATCTAAACAGTCTGAATTAATTTCTGTACGATACAAAAATAAACCAATGGTAAAGACATAGAATAATGACTGAACTTCAAAGATAAAAAAGGAAAGCTCTAGACAGGGGAGAATTAAGAGTCGGCATCTTTAACCACAGATATGTATGTTTTAAATGTTTCTAATCTCTACATTTGAAAGTACCATTTTTCCACACCAGGCACTTTTAAACACAATTTGTTTTCTTGTAAGGGTGAAAGTATGAGATTAGCTGACTCAGAAAACGAAAGAGCACCAGGTTATACAAATTTTACTGATTATTAGTGAGACTACTACCTCATTTTCTTGCAATAATCAACCATACAACAGATTCCTTGCTGCTTGTTTGGTCAATGAGCGTACAGCTCTCATTAAAAAAGATGCCAGATGTTTCTTTTCTATGTATAACTGAAATGTATAAAATTGTAAAGGAGAAAGATAACTTCAGGAGGCTCCAGGGAGTTAGAAATACAGAGATAACAAGAAAGAACTGTTTGATACAATTATTTCTGGGATCCAAGTAAAATCTGTGTTACATAATGTACATAAGGACAAATACTCTAGAATTTCTCACCAGTGAAGTGAGTAATAATATTCCCACCTTTAATAACATAAAACCACATTGAATTATTTACCAAGTAAATTAAATCCACTCTGAGGATTATTTTTTGACTCAGAAAACTAAAGTGCTTAACAGATTTTAAGTAATTATTTAAAGGAGGTGTAGGCACATATTTCTAACAATTACTATTTGACCAGCTAACCATGATTCTTAAAAAAAATATATCAAAACACAAGAACTTGAAAAAATTAGTCTGATAAACAGGAAAGTAAAGATTTTTCATTTACTTACTAGAAAGAAGTGATTTATAAAAACTAGGGAAAAGGAATGTAAATAAAATGAAACCTTTAAAAAGGCAAATTAATAGGCTTACATCTGAGCTACATTCAGCTTCTAATCCTATTGCAACTGTTGGTGGTTCCTTCTCATTGATGGAGGAAGTAACACTGCATAATTCCGTAGTACAACTTGTCTCATGCAGACACACACTGACACACATTCTCTATTGTTTTGTTTTACAGTATTAGTTTAGCATAACAAAAAGGCAGAGATACTAATTTAAAACACTAGCAAATCAGAAATTTAATTTGAAACACTAAACTATTTCAGCTTTTCATATTGGTGAGAATATATTCATTTATCATTAAAAAAATCAAAGCATTCTGGTTAAAGTTTGATGCAAAGGCTGTTGCAACATTAATTGAGCAGTCTGTAGTTTGCTGTTGCTTGCAGAGCTGTCTAAAGTAAATTAAATGTTTAGCATCTAAATTTCCCAGCAGCTAAAAGGGTAAAACTCCAAGTGACTTCTAGAGTAGACAGAGCCACTTAACACAAGACCAGTGCAATTTAAATCAATTTTTGAACTTTCAGCTATTCATTGTAAAAGCTCTAGTGCCAGGAGGCTCAACACCAATAAGATTATAAATGAATGGAGATCAAAGAAAAGAAATTGTTTAGCTCACTCCAATATTTCACAGTGAACTTTCACAACTCTTTCCTCCTTAACCATTCCACTGTTACTGAGCAAACCCAGCTCCCTCTTCCCAATCAATTATGCCAAGCTCAGCTCGCTATTCCTCCAGCTTGGCCAGAGCCACCTCTGCTCTCTTGAGCAGTGTTCCATTTCTTCCCTGAAAGTCTCCTCATCCTTGTCCTACAGTGCAAACAAAAACTAGTCCAAATCCCCAAGCTACTGAGAGGAGTGTGCAGGCTAATTTCTACAAATCCCATTATCTACCAATTCAGTATTCAAAAGAGAAGGAAACAATTTACACTGCAGCAACAGCCTCTGAACCCACATGTGAGTTCTCCTATATAGCCTTTTCTCATTTGCTGCATGAAATACAAGTTACTGTATTCTTCTTCCTTAGCCTATTCAACTCTTGAATTCACCACTAAATCCAGCTAAATCTTGAACGTGAAGCATACTGATTTTGGGGCTCTCACTGAGATCTCTTCATACATTACAAATACTAGTTACTTTGCAATGTCTCTACGAAATAATGCGGTTTAATTGGTCTCAGAGAAATGTGCAGGATTCTGGAGCACAAGAAAAAAGCCAAAATAATTTTCCAGAGGAGCATTATTCTAAGTGCCTAATTTGAAATACCAGTGCCCATGGAGCACTTAGTGTTTTATAGCACCTGATGCATTTAAGGCAAAGCTCAAACTGAGCAACTGTGAGGGCTGCATTTGGTGGTTCTGCAAAACAAACTCCAGATATGTTACATTTGTCACCTGGTAAATGAGGAACACACAGTTAGAAGAATGCTGCAGAAAGCTCCAGATCCACCACCTGGAATCACCATAGTTGTTGCAATGCTGCAGAGCAGGAGCTCGAACACCACCTGTGCTTCAGCTCCCTGTGCTTTAGCTCTTGACTTGCAGCAATCTTTCAAATTGGAGGAAAATTCAGTTGAATTCCTGTTTGTGCCTGTGGAGAGATTCAGGTTTTTCTGCAGTCTCTGAAGAGTGGCAGAACTACCAGCATTGAGGTAACCATTTGGAGCCTGGAGAAGATCTGGACTTCTCATATTGCCACTGTTTTCAGTGGTTTGTCCTCCCCCAAGTCCCTTCTCATCCCCCTCCTTCCTCATCTTCCCTGTGTTTGTTTCCCCATTCCTGCTTCTTTCTTATCTCCACCCTACCGCTTATCCTTGAAATACCTCCCTGTGACCCTGCCTGAGGGATCCTGGACACCACAGGAGCATTTCTATTTGAGCTCCACTGTCTCTTCACTGAACAGCTTGTTATAACCAGAAGAAGCAACTGCAAAGTCCCACTCAGCCCTTCTACTTCTGGATGGAGGATGCCACACTGCTGTGCAGGGGTGGCTTCAAGTGGTACGTTTTTCCTGAAATAAGCCTCCCTTTCCTTGTGTAAATATACCCTTAGAGACTCATGGCTTCTTTTAGGACATAGCCTATGCCTCATTACCTGCTGGATAAATGCTCTAGCACATTGCAGGTGCACTTTTGGGGGGTTGGGGGATGCACAGTGGGAAGAGCAGCATCGTGCCTGCACCACCACTACGGAGATGACTACCTCCATGACACATTCCTCTTATATAATGAGCTGCTGAGCTTCTTGGCAAAGTGAGATATTGAAGTAAATTCACATTTTAAATTATTCATATTTAAGTAGGTTTGATCTTTAAGTGTCAAGGACAGAAACATGAAGCCACAGCTAATAAAAGAAACAGCTGTAGTGATTTGGAATTACAATACTGCACAGACTTTATTAATTTGAAGTTAAAGGGCTCCAGAACTTTTATTCCTTCTAAAGAGCTTCAGATTCATCCACAGCGGTAAATCAAAGGCAACGTTTCGGGAATATCTGATTTAGCAGATATGCTATAATTCATTTTTCTCCAGCTTTGAAGTTTTTGGTATATTTTTCAACAGGCCAAACTATATGACAATTTTTTCCATCATCTGGGATCACCATTATAATCTGTCCTCAGTGTTGTATATTTATTCATGTTTTGAGTATGTTTGCTAGGTGATGCTGGAATGCAACATATCCAAAAAAAAAAAAAAAAAGCAAGGAAATGCAATTGTTTTCCTAAAAGAAAAGATTTGGGGTTTAATTATCTAATTACACTGAATATTTTTGTCATAAAATACAGCACAGACAGTGTGCACCTTTTTAAAAGGCAGTTTATCATGTGAGCAGGTCTGTTCCCAGTTCATTGATAGCTCTAGCATGTCACATGAGCAGAAAGCAGCACAGTCTGTTGTCAGGATCAGTATCAACTTAAAACAGAAGTTTTCACAACTGGGAAAATGTTTCAAATAATACTCTGTTCCCTGCTATTTTCAAAGCACAAGATTAAGTATTTACTGAGTTTGGTCCTGAAAATGTGTGCATTTTTTTGTTTATTTTTGTCTACTTGAAAATAGTATCGTAGTAAGAAATTTAACACTGAGAAACAAATTTGAATTAAAGAAGATGCCAGTTATATTAGGAAGATTTTTTAGAAACAGAAGGATTTTTTAAAAATTATTTACTGAAATACTTTTAACATATACTCTATTGGATTTATGCATAATGTCTGTTAAATTGAGCAAAGTTCTCAATTCTTTTGTGTTTCCAAATGCCTTCTGGTATGTGTAATCATTTGCACAGGTAAGAATGCAGGGGGATCATCAGGTACATCAGTGCAGGCAAAGGCCTGTATATACACTGAGAGTTTACTGTAAGTGAGAGAGAGCTCAGCCCTTGATGAAAGAGAGTGGAAGAGTCAGAAAACATGAGGCCTAGAGAAGACATCCAATTAAAGAAAAATATTCTGCATTCCAAAAACAGTGTATGTACTTAAGAAACCCATCTGCTGTACAGAGACAGCTTTACTCCACATGAGGCTGCATAAAAACGACACCTTCCTACTCACTTCATCTGTTCCTGGTACGTTTTCAGAATTGAATCAACTTACTTTAGCATCAAATTTGGATTTCTTATTATAAACACTACGAAAAATTTGGGGCCTCTCTCTTCTTAACTGTACATGCATACAAACAGATACCAAAAAACTTTTTCCAGGCTCTATTCTGCTCTTAATACAAGCTTGCAATGATGAAAATCATGCTTGGATATTACTTAGTGGTATCACGGCTACCAGGTTCCAAGCTCTTCCCTTGGCATAGATATTTGCATTTACTTGAAGCACATGAAAAGCCCCACCAAAAGACACATGATGGAAAGGCAGCACACATTTTTGCATGTTTTGATGATTCGCAGGCCTAAGTGCAAAGCCCAATTCCTGCCTGCAGCTGAGTGAGCAGGCTGCAACACTGCATGGTCATACAAGTTCACCAGCAACAGAGGATCTGAAAAGAGACCTTCCTTTAAGTGGTCTTGTGATGAATTTGGTAGTTAAATTGTCTGAAAATGGCCTTTCAAATGAATGAGGAATTGCTTGTATAACCACCCAGCACATTACAGTCTGCCAGGGTATCCCAAAATACCTAACTGACCTTGGATCAAATTAAGCTTTGTAGCCTGCATCTAACTACGGGCACTTGGCTTTGAAAAGCTAACCACGTTCTACCCATTTAAAATTTTGAATGGGATTTCTTCCACGTCTTCTCAAAGACAAAACTTTTTATTCAAATATTATACAGGCTGTTATGCACAACTGTAACCATTTCTACATTTTGCTCTAACACACAAGCACTGATCTTTCAGCTCTGCATCCTGGCTCCTGACTGAGCTACAGAATTACAAAAGAGAAATCCAGTATCTTTTGAGAAAGGCAGCTCCCAGTGCTGTATGCTGGAGCCAGGGATAGAAGCTAGCCTAGCTGTGGCTTGCTGTCTTCCAAGAGGTGAGGTTTTCCTGCTTCTGCTCTCACCCTGGAACAGCTTCCCATAGTTCCCAGGCATTTCAGGAAGACTGGTTTAGCTACACCCTGTGCCAGAGAAGAAATCATGACACACAGCGTGTGGTCCATAGCAATTGGGAGCTATACACACCAGGCAGTGGCAGTTGTTTTCTCCTTTCTCCCTTAAGCCACTCTCTTTTCATTTCTTCATGCCAAAAATTCTTGGAGATCTGATTCTGTTCTTATCAGACTGGACGGACCAAGTCCTGGAAGCACACTGGGTGTTTGCTATGCAGGAGGGCTGTGGCTGCTGAGCTGCCTTTAAACACAGATGGATGACGTAGGTTTTAACAAGGGCAATCTAATGAATATATGCAGTAACACTTTTCAGAGGCTTCTGACTTAAGACTTGGATGGGTCTGCACAAAGACGAGCAAAGATAAACCTCCTGCCCTAGAGATCCATTTCCAAGCCAGCTTTCAAGCCCCCAATCCACAGCACCAAGTGGCAGCTATTTTAAAGTTACCTACTTTTTAACCCTACCAACAAGGCCCTCTACTTTTCTGGTTTTATCTCACTTCTGGAAAAACCCAAAATGCTGCTAAAACACCTAAAGATTTGTCAGCCTGAGAAAAAGTGCAAGGATGAAAAACTTTGTCCCTAATGTTTGTAGTCCCATGAAGACATAACCTTCTTAAAAGTACCGGAGTATTGCAGAGATCTCAGGGGTTTTTTGTTTTGTTTTTTTAATCCAGAATTCTGCTGTTTCTGTGACACCGGTTTAGTGGCCTATTATGGCACAGTCAGCAAATATCAATCCTAAAATTACATAAAGAAGCATATCTCAGAGTGGTGTTTATCCCCATTCTAGCCTATTGTCTAAACATGCAAATTGTTAACACTATAAAACTCTGCACAAATAATATCAAGCTTTGCTTGAGGATTCAAAAGGAAATTGTATCCAGAAAATTCAGGTACTTAACACTTCATCTAATTGTCTTTTACAGATTAGTTGTCAACACTGAAGGAATGCTTAAACCACTACTGCCAGAAATGGAAAGCTATACCTCCCTATGTTTCACAGGCTCTCCTTAAATACATGGCCTTGTTGGAAAGATGACAGTAGGCCAGAGTAACCTCATTTCACATGGCAATTTCCACATAAGAGAACAAAACAATGGCTGTCTTTCCATTCTAAGTTTAAAAAGTTGTCTCAGACATCACTGAAAAGAGCAACTAAACCCTCAACAAAATCATTATGATGCACGGAAAGACCAAACAGGCCAGCGAATGCCCTAAGCTTGAAAAATGGGAAAAGCAAAAATGAAAACTGGAATGAAGAAATTCTTGCCATCTAATACTAGGCGAAAGGGAGTCAGGGATGAGGTGCTGATGTTCTAATTGCTGAAATACCACCCTCGAGTAAGGTCCTTTTGCAAGGCTGTATTTCTGAGAAACTGGTATAAAAGCCATGCAATTTTTGCATTACTTGTGTGTCAGTCTCCTCTTTAGAAAATGGCAGATCTGGGAATGCGATCTACGTTGAAGAGGAGTAGGAGAATTTCACCCTTTGACAGTAACATGCTGACACCGTTTTGTTCCAAAGGCTACAACTCCCTGAACTTGTCAACCATTTCCCTGGTTGGATGACTCGGTTTTTCTGCTCCCCATTTCATCCCAGTGCTGCTCAGGACCTGCCCAAAGCGGGTCCCTGGGGCTGGCCAAGTGGACGTGTCCCCTTTGTCGCAGCTGTGTGCGGTGACCACCAGCCTGGCCTTGCTTCCTCTCAGGAGAAGGGACTGACAGGCTTTCCCCTCCCATCTGCTAAGCAAGGGTTTTATGCGCTGCTCCCACCTTGGTACTAGCTCAGGGCTCTCCTCCCCAGCCCACACAACTCCCATTATTCACATCTCCTTCACAAAAATCTGCTCGGTTCAAGCTCTAGGAGGCTTTTCTATGAAAGTTAGATTATACACTTGAGTATGATTCAGTCAGTAGAGATGGAATTGATATAATATCAAGATTGAAGTAACTTAGTATCATGTAACTTTGCTGTCCTAAACTAGCTCTCCTAGTCCTGTTAACTTTAATTCAAATGCCCTCCATGGCATGCCACCATGTGTCATCTCTTCCTGCATCATACCAGCCTGCTGGTTGTTTGTGCACATCACGAGCTTCGAAGAAGCTTTCCTTTAAGATTTTCTTAATATAGTCTAACTTCAGATCATCCACAGAATGTCTTCAGATATTAAAACCATTTTCTGTCTGACTCAGACACTAGTTTTAAGTGACAGTTCATCAGGGGAGAATTACATTATTTAATTACAACCTCCCCCTTCCCTAAGTGGCTGTATTTCCACCCTGTCGGTGGTTTAGAACTATGTTTTTCTTCACTTGAAAATTACTCTTTTGGTCACATTCAAGAGTTACTGGTGAACACCACTTATAACATATTAACACAGAAACACTTCTTTTCTAATTGTTCCTCCTTCATAGGTATCTACACTGGAAAAGTTTTCAAAGTGTTGTATCCATGCTGCAGTACTCATTACTGTTTAGCCAGCTGAGCTGGATATACACGGCTGTTTCACCAGTTGTATCCCAGGGTGTAATTCAGCATCACCATTTATCCAGTGGCAATGGTTCGTTGAGCTCCATCATTTTAAGCAGCTCCCAAATCCCTCCCCCAGTGTTTACTTGCAGGGCTGCACTATACACCAAGCCAGTGATATGCTTCATGTTAACCCCCAATCTCACAATGTAGCACTTATTTATTACATGTTTAAATCTAAACCACTTACTGACACAGGTCACCTGTGCTAGAGTTTCCCTGCCACAAGTGTAATGTTAGCAGAGGGTATCAGAGGACCCAAATGACGTAAATTAGAACTGGGAGATAGAGTTTTACTCCTAATTATTTCTTCCTTGTTCCTTCTTTCTTTGTTTTACTGCTTCCATTTTGGTGTAAAGATTTCAAAACCAAAAAAAGAAAAAAAAAAAAGAAGAAAAAAAAAAGCTGTCAACCTCCCCATCTCCCTCAAAACATTTCACACGAAGAAAGTGCCAAGCTAAGCAGATACAGCATAACAGATACTGCTGAAAAATTATCCAATTTGAGCTCCTACTAGGAATATTTACAGACACTGGGTAATACCTCTAGATCCCCAAGACAACTCTAGCTTCTAGTCCTGTGAGCATCATGCACCTTTATTAATATTGTGCCAAAGGTCTGTGGATCAAATTATTTAAATGTACACTGCACTAAAGGATATTCTCGCATCTATATAAATAATTACAACTCATAAAATGCTCCTTTACCCGGTTTCATTTTAGGTGGCATAGAAACACTGGGAGTACTTGTTCAAAAAAAAGAAAAAGAAAGTAGTGTCATTTTTTTGCCTTCTTCCCTTTTTCCTCTCAACTTTACTCTGAGATGGTGGATTAGGTTCTGATTTCATTTATTCTACTCTAAATCACAGACTTGTCTACAGCGTACTCAATACTTGATTAAGTGTGATTTCACAGTACTTTATCTTTTCTGCATCAGGTGGTCATTCCTAGAGAGCAGCATAGCATGCTTTTGTGTCAGCTCGCTGCCAAAACCGAGCAAAACACACTGTGTTGGCATGTGTTAAGAGCTCCTACAAAGAGAGCTGCAGCTGGTCACAATGCAACTCCTCACAGATTCATCCTCTGGTTTACTCAGGCAGGAAGAGACCAGCCCCTCCACTGTGCATCTCCGCCATACAACAGCACTTCTGAACCCAGAACCTGTCAGATGAAAATCCCAGCTGAGCTTCATTTAGAAACCTCCCCGCTAGCCCAGATTTCTCTGGATACTGTGAAAAAGTACATACATGTACTACAGTAGATTAAAGTAAGGTCTGAGAACCTGAAGCCTGCAGGCTGCTCAGAGCCACAGCTTCATTCCACATGGACCACAAAATTTCCCTTCCTCACATGCGCATGCACCAACACGCTGACTGAGAAAGAATGACCTCATGGCCGATACCACTGGTGACAATTTCAAAGAATTCCCACTTACATTATAAAACTAATGTGGCCCACAGTAATGCCAAAGGGGAAATATTATCAAAGCAAGGTCCCCACAGCAATAATACTTCATATTACAGGGACCCTGAGTCTATCATGGAAGCCTTACAAAATCTACCAATACTGACACTAGCCTCAGTGTCATGGCTTTTTTTTCCTCCCTGTCTGCACATATTGCTGCTTTTCCCTTTTTTCCCCCACCATCTTTGCTAGCTCTAACTCCTGTCAATAATCAGAGTAACAGAATCCATTCAAATGGGATCCAGACAAAAAGATGCTATGAAGCTGTGCTCTCACACTCTTACACTGGTAACATAAAAAGAGATGAACACAAGAAGTTGGAATTAGCCTTCATAAATGGAGGCAGTTCTCACAGTACAACAGCAACCTTCAAGAAACTTTTCACTACATGTTGGAGGTGCACCTTTTTTATTGTCTAGGCATTCAAAACTAATTTTCCTTCAAGTAAAGACATTGCTTTTCACTGAGTGATAATGTCAATGCTACTTCAAACATTTCAAATTTCAGCCTTTTTTGGTGTCTTATGACTTAAGCGTAAGAATTCTGAGACAGAAGTGGGTAGACGTTTTTGCCCACATTTTCACATTCAAATTAATTCAAATTAATTTTGAATTTTCCCTTTTTTAAAAGGCAAGTGAACATTAGAGAGTACACTGTCTCATAGACCACCTCCCTCCGCACTGTTTTTCAGGGTATATCTGTTCAATTTTTTCTGTGTTTCAGCTATGAAAAAACATGATTGAAAGCTGAATTCATCTCAGTTCACTTCACTTTTAGAGACTTGTGACAGAAGCATCTACAGGATTGGAGCTAGGATCCCTTTCTAGTCCCTGAAAAGGAGCAGCAGTAAGGCAAGATTCAACCCCAACATTTCAGATGCTTCCCTAGGATGAGATGAATTGCACTTGGAAAATCCTGCTTCCCCCTGCCCCACTATAAATTGTTCAAATCCCTGCCTCTTTCAGTATGTAGTCTTTCCTGACTACTTACAACCTGCCCATTTAAGTTTCAAGGTTTTTGAAGCAAGGACTGCCTTCCTTCATATACATGTGCAACAAATAGGTCAACAGGATCACACCAGCACGACTGTGGCCTTTATTTGCTGCCACAGTATGAAGCATCAAGAACAGTGGAAATCCTAATACCCTAAACAGATTAGCAATTACAATTCATGGAAAAAACAATGATCTAAATAAGAATAATATTGAAAGCTTATAGCGAAATAAAAAAAACCCAAAACAACAAAAAACCAGCCATTGCATGGAACATGACTCTAAAAGGACAGATATGGAGAGCAATCAAAAAGAAAGCTTTGTCCAGCTTACAAAGTCTCTTGCTGTTGAGGTTATGGACTCTGATCTGTTACAGTAGCAATAAATTTTGTTTATGGCCTTCAGGTTTTACAAAGAAGGTGAAAGATGGACAAGTATCATGTTGTCTCCATTCCTTAACAACAACAACAAAAAATTTAAAAAAGAGACAAAAAAAAGGCCTTTTAACAGAGGTGAGGACGAGTTCATCTGTAGCTAGTAAAGGCTTCTGATACCAAATTTCTCAAAATGGGCTACATTGCCTTTCCACGTGATCCTATCTTTCCTAAGCTACTCTTTGCTTCAGAATGTGGAATGGAAGAGAGCCATCACCTCTCAGTCATGCCACACATTAAATACTGCAGGAAAACCTGGCTGTTCAGATGTTCTTACTAGGATCCTCACAAAGTACGTATTCCACTTGGCCTCAGTCATTAAAGCTACTGGGCTGGGCAATAGCATGAGGAAAAAAGGGTGACTTCACCAAAATAAATAAATAAATAAATAGATTAATAAGCTTTCAGGCAGGAAGGCTGTCCTTGGTGAACAAGGTGCAGGTGGCTTTGTAGTGAAGAGGATTCAGAATTTCTTCAAGCCACCAGAAGCAGAAAGTAAAGTGCAACAGTGCAGGCCAAGTCAGACTGCTGCACATGTGTAGAGAGGAGTGCAGCAATCAAAATTAACCCGAAATTTGTAAAGGATTATTACAACAGTCTCCCAGACCACCAGGAATTAAAGCCTTTGGAAACACCTTATACTCTGTTCACTAAGTAAAAATATAATTAAAAAATATAATTAATCAAATGATATACATCTCAACTTACTGCAGCACCTACATTTTTTCATATATAAAACTACTGATGCACAGTTTAAAACTCCACTGCACACGATAGTCTCTTTAGCATGCACAATTCTCACCAAAACATGACATTATTTCACCTGTATTCAGACTGACCTCTCTCTCCAGTCTAATAGCAGCATCTTCAAAATAATATTATATTGCTTTGCAGACTCCCTCTAATTTAATAAAACCTTCTCAAGTAAAACTAATCAGAGAGTGATTGATGTAGTTGTGTATAGATACAGCTTTAATTAAATTACTAAGCTACATGTAAAAGCCAAATTTGCATAGAAGGGTTTCCTTTTACAAACAAATAAATGCTGAAAACATAATTTCAAGAAAAACTTGTAAAGAAGAAAAAGGGGGAATAGTAAAGTAAGGTAATTACCTATCTCCCTTTGGTTTTCTTTTTTGTACTGTCTTCCCTTTGGGTCGTCTTTCACTTCCTAAACAGGGGCTCCCACCAGGGCCTGTTACCCGTATTGATTCAAGGCCTTTGGAAGATTTCTTAAAAGTAAATTCCACAGGTTCTCCTTCTTTTAGGCTTCTAAATCCTTCCATGTAAAGCTTGCTCTGTAAATAGGAAAAATACTCTCGGTTACCATTGCCTTAAAAACAGTATTTGCATTTATAATCAACAGGACAAATTACCCCGTCTACCACCCTACAACACATACAAGCTGAGTAACAGTTTCACCTGCGTGAGCTGTAGCAGAGGATACTACAAATTATAGTCCTGGATACACTGAAAACCCTATTCAACACTAAACAAGTAACAAGAACCTATTTTCAGTATCAGCAAAACTGAAATAACATTTTCCTTTTCCGTGATGAATGCTATGGATGAAGCAGAAGAAATGCTGTATTTTTAAAACTCTTAAAAATTCTTAACAGGTTTCAGGAAGTGAAAAGGTCTGGAAAGTGACCAAATGTTCACTTCAGAGCAAATCAATTTATGATCAAAGTTTCAATAATTTGCATTCTTTATATCTGAGATATGGGTCTGCTGCTGTGAAAATGAATCAAAGATACAGCAAGCACAAGAGGCATGAGGAAGGCACTCTGAACAAAGTCCAGTGACACGGGCAATTCAAATATCCCTAGTGAGCTGCTGAATTTCTGTTCACTACACCAAAAATCTTATCTACTCAGCATGATTTATGCATGGGTTTCTATTTTCATTCACAGAAAAGGAAATTTTCATCATCAGGGTAAGCAAAGTAAATACTGATAAATATTTTAACATTACACTTTAGTAGCAAAATCTTGGACAAGTTGAAGTCAACAGAAGCTTACCACTGATTCTGATACAAAGAAAATTTTCATCATGATTCCAAACAAATTATGTACAATAGTAAGTCTGCATTCAAGGACAAATCTGATTAATCAAACTCTTAAATAAAATGATCATCGGGTTAAGTGACAGGGAGGCTTTTGGGGGTGGTGGAGATAAAGTGTTTGCAGTATATTTTTGTTTTAGGAATTACACAATACATAAATGAGATCAGTTGGACTCACAAAGAATGTTACAAAATTCCTCAATTTACACACATTTAGAGTTTCTTCAGGAGAGTTATAACACATATTTTCTTCCTTTGCTCATGAATTCCTCAGAGGAAAGAGAAAAAAAATGTATCCTGACTGATTCTTAGTCCATTCTCTAGCATCCACCTGGCTGAACCATGGAGGCAAGAAGGAAATCTTCACTGCAGGTGCCATCCCAAATCAGCCACATGTCAAAAAAAGCCAAGTGACACACGACTCTAGATTGCACGTGTTACCCGACAAGTGCAACCAGGAACACGTACAAATCGGATGGCAAATCGGAGCCCAGACATGGGCTCCCTGTAACCATTTTCGGGAGGTCTGCAGCACCAAGAACTGTTTTAGCAGAGCCCAAGAACGGCTACCAACCTACACCGTTGATAGCCAGCACACAAAGGGACAGCCTGTCTCGTCACAAGGACGCACAGAGAACAGGACCAAAAGCAAGGGCAGCTCCTCCTGAGCTACTACAGAGCAAACTAGTTTCAGACACAAAGAGAAAATGCTCACTGTAAAAAGAATTAAACAGGGAAGCCCAAAGCAATAGTTCCCTTTGCTGGAAATAGTTAAGACTCATCTTACCAGGGCACTTAATAACCTAATCCAAGGCCCTGCTTTCAGCAAGAGGTTGAACCAGATGAAATCAAGATGAACCTTTCAGCCTAGGCTTTTCTGTGATTCTGATATCCTAACCCAGTGCTGAATCACGACTGGTGAGACCAGAGAACAGGACTCCAGTTCCTGGTTCTGCAGCAGAGCTACCTTGGGGGACTCCGTGTCACTTAACTTCTCCCTGTTTTTCTGAAGAGGGGTGCAAAGTCTATTTTTCACAGCACTAATGGACTAAATTATAAAATAATTGGGAATATTTATTTTAATGAAACCATGTGAAATCACACATGCCTCAGCTTCCTGAAACCCCAACTTCTCAGTGTACCCAGCAGCAACCATTCATTGCACAAGACACTACCAATGCTGCTCTGAGTGGCTCAGGTGCTTATAATCTTTTCAGCAGCCAAAAGTAACCAAGAACACAGGTTCACTCATTAGGACAAAGGCTGGTTTTGCTTATCCAATTGTGCAGTTCTAGTAGACTCGGCTCTCCCACCAAATGTTGTAACAGTGTAAAACACGAGACAAATCACTGGTTTTATAGGCTGGAGGTTGAATACTATTTAAAAGGTGGGGGGAATAGCATGGGAGGGCTGTGGGACACATGAAAGAAGAAATATATAACATCTGTTCCCTGAATAAATGCTTGGCTTTTTCAAAAAACGGAAATTTAAGGCATGAAAAAATAAATATTCAAGTGTTCTTACTAGTGCAACTAGAGGACAGTAATTGTACGTAAACCAATGAAACAAACCACCCAGGAAGGCAGTATTATTTCAAACAAGCCCTCCACTTTGAAATGTCTGTATAGCAATAAGGGGATCTTTGTCACAATGAAGAAACGTCCAAGTTCAGAATATGCCCAAAGAAGACACCACCACTCATCAGCTCAAACAACAGACACTGCCTGTGGCGTGAGCCCATCTCTAGGTCCATTCACACCTCTTCAGTCTTCAGTGGCCACCAGGGAAATCTTGTTGAAAGGAAAGAACTGAACAATGTGTATTCTGTCCCAAAATAAGCACACAGTTGAATGTTCCAAAACTAGACAATCAGTACAACACAGATGGGTGCTAATCACAAAGGAACCTCAAAGGCATAAGCCCTTATTTTCCTGAAATACTGAACACAACCTGGATGCTTGTCTACTTGCTTAACTACAACTTAATGAAGATACAGTTAAGTCCCAGTAAGAGTTATGCATTTTTTTCCTGAGTTCCACCGTTACTAAAAAATGCCAAAAAGTTAATATCTGATACACATAACATCGTCTTCTACTTTACCTCAAAATAAAGACTTGCTTAAAAAGTAACTTAAAGTGGGGCATTATTAGTATTCTAGAATGTTCTTATTTTTCTCATTTCACTGTTAGCAACAGGACTTGATTTCTAAACAAAGCACTCTATTTACAAGAGATTTTGAAACATATTTAAAAGCCTAAGTAAAGCAACAATCATGCTTTCATGAATCACATGTTACACAGGTGTACATTTTTTGCATATGTGGTTTTTTTTGGAGCACTTTTAACAACAAAAAATGTTGAAAAAACCCCAATTCAAGTGACTTGCACAGTTCTTTCCTTGAATAGATCTCAACAGCTTCTGAATGTTAGAGATAGATTTTGTGCTGTCTGACTTACTGTGCAAATGTATTGCTTATGGTGAGATTCTCCAAGGGTGCAGCAACAATTCAAAGCCATCGTGAAAAAATAGCATTTGGAAACCAGCAAAACAAATCTAAAACCGGAATCCCTCTTAATTTGTCTAAACAGTTAAGACAAAAAAAGTCTGTAAAGTTGATAATTTAATGTTGAGAGACTTAGCTCAGTATTTTCCTCACATTATTTAAACAACTAAAACTGACACAATTAAAAGCAGCCAGAGTTTCAAGTCAGTGAACCATTTCTAGAGCCCTGAATGGGGTGTATGGGCACACCGCCAACAAACAAAGAGAAAAACTTAAAAGCAACATGCTTTTCCTTGTTGCTCTCTTTCAGCTGTCAGACTTTGCTGTTATTTTTACCAGCAGTCAATACAGTGGTTACAGACCAGACCTTTTTAAAAATTTTCTCTTTTTTAATTTGACAGGACCATTTATGGTGGGTTTTTTGTGGGGGTTTTTGGTTGGTTTTTGTTTGTTTGTTTTAATAGATATCCTAATGTAAAATCTCGCATATCTCTGTTATAAGCAACAGCTTGGTCCAAAATGCTGGCAATCTTGTAGTAACATTGGCAACAACAAACATGAATAGAAAACTCCCTGATCACAAGTTCGTGGAAAGCATTTCCTACTACAAAACAAAAATCAGAACTTAACAAATATAAACTGTATTAGCAAAATAGTAACGAATCAATTCCTGGGCAGTGTCAGGGAGTGCTTACAGCTCTCACCAGGCTCTACAAAAGAAAGGAAGTTTGGAATTAAGGATCATTACAGGGGCCCAATTGCCTCAGATATGTGTGCATTACTTTTAATAAGTGTGGGGAGTAAATGCCTCATCACAACTTTGCCATTTCTAGTCAGAGTTGTGAACAACCACTGCTGCAGACATTAAATCCTTTAGAGGGATGAGGAGGGAAAAGTTATTTGGTGGCATTCTGCTTACATCATTTATTTTCTGTAGGTCTCATTTCTGCCTCTTTTTATCTAGTGATTGATTGATTGCTTAGTACAATGACCAGACGCCACCAGTATGCTGAGTTTCCCAAAGTAAGAAAACTGTTTTCCCTCCAAAATGATCTACAATTAAATCCAGACATGAAGGAAAGCATAGCCTAAAGCCCAACCACAATAAAGATTGTAAGAAAATCTCTCCAAAGCAACCTTGTACAGTTCCATCAAGAGCCTACTCAAGCCTCTTGCTTGAGTAAGGTAAGAGAACACAGTGAGAGGACCCAGCAGTAAAACAATTTACACTGGATGCACACTAGTGCTCTTCCCTGCATTAAGGCAAAACCTATGCAGAATAGTATCAGTTGCATGATACAAGTCTGGCTATAAGGACTTTTGCTGTTGACCAGGAGTTCATTATAGGAGGTTTGTGAAGACCATGTATTTTTGCAGGCAGAATGCTAAAACAAACAAAAAATTCACTACCCTGAACAACAGCCCCTCCAAGGGCAACGTGCAGCTCTGCTGCACTAACACAGGATTTGAAGACTGGGCACTCGCAAAACACCTCAACACTGCTCCTGCTGACCCTCAAGGGCTTGTTCCTGCTCCTAGAGGCTTATCTTGCACCAAATCTGGCACTTCTTTTGGTCCTCTCCCCATAAGCCAATTTAACTCACTAATCTGACAGGAAACAAACTCAGTTTAAAAAGAAGGGGGGAGGATAAGAGGAAGAGGAAACAGAGATAGATTTTTGTTTTTCCAGTGAGCTAAATCTATTCACAGAAAAGTTCAACGAGCTCCAGGGCACACACAGTGGAAACGGCAACTTTTGAGATGAGAATGTGTTCCGTAATATTTTATGTAAAAAAGAAAATGCTACAGCATTACAGGGGTTTTTTTTAAAGCTCAACATAACACAAAGTAACTTTAAAAATAAAGCTACAAAACACTATTTCTGAAACATTTGCACTTCAGCTCTTAGACAAGGAAGAGCCATGTACACTGCATGTATAAAAAATGTATGAGAAAGGGTGAGCTACTGCAAGTAACTTTACAGTAGGGAAAGAACTGGTACACAGGCAGCAACCACAACACAGCTGGTACTCTGCAATTTCACACCTTTATTTACTTGGAATTTGTTTCTGTCTTGAATTTCCACCATGACCGCAGTCATGTTCATAACCTTGTTTCCATTCATCATCCTGTCGCTGTCCCCACACTGTTATTTTTCTTACTGAGAAGTGTGCAAAGGTATTTATTTAACTTTTGAACAAAAGGCTCTCTCTAATTCAAAACCACCCTCCCTACACAACAGAAGGATTTCTTTCTCAATTTATGTATCTAAAAAAACTTCTATTAAATGCTTCAACTTTTAAGAAGTTTAAATGAATTCTAATTCAGCTTAGTACTTTCAGTTCTTGTTCTATCACAACTTCCACGAAGTGACTTCTTTTGATAATCTATTCCTTTTTTGCATTATCTTTTCTCAACCAATATCCCTCCCAGGAAAAGGTTCTCTGCTAGAAGGATTACCTTATTTGCCACAATTCTCCTTTTCCTTTACTTGGGGTTCAAGTTGAACCTTTTCTCTATTTAAGTCTCCAGCACTTCAGCTCACCCATGTTCACTAATCAGTTCTCTTAATTTAACACATATTCATCTCAAAAAAATTGTTGCCAACTTTTTGTCATTCCATTTAACTTAAACCAAGTAAACACAGTTCACGTTTTATCTTCATTTTTTAAACAATCATGTTTTCTGTAGGGCAAGCAATTCCTTTCAAACCCAAAATAACACAACTTCTATTCCAAATTACTCTTTTGGTAAGAAAACTATTAATGGTTGTGTACAGAAAAAACACATCATTATATCACAGTATTACATACATTGTCTAAGCTAGAGATCTACAACAGGTCTCTCATAATTCTTTCCCAAAGTGATTTTGGCCAAATAGATTCCACTGTGTCTATGCTACTCCTTATTTCTTTACGAGGTGCCATTAACAACACTTTATTAATTCTCTGCATAATTTTTTGTGTTCAGGCCATGAATGCTATTTGACCATGTTTTCACTGTCTCTATATCTGGTTACACATCCAGCAGCAGCTGTTCTAATTTTGTATACTAATAAAAAGAGCCTGGATAATAAACATATCTTTTGCTTTTCCTCCCTGACCTAACCCTCTTTTCCTGCCATAGTAAGTGTAATTTTTGTTAGTGTAGCACCTATACAACTAGTGTTCTGCTAGTAGTTTTCATCCTTTTCTCCTTTGCATAGACCATTTATGTTACTGCATATGCAATTCTCATTTACCCAGTGTTCCTTGTTCTGTGCTTTAATACCAGGTATGAAAATCAAACCAATCTTTTCTCTCAGTTTCAGTACTTTCTCATCAGTCACACTAGGCACAAAAGAGAATTGACTCACTTCAGTCAGTTTCAAAAGGGCAGTTCCTCTTTTCCCACCAAAGCCTCATAGTGACTCAGGAAGAAAATAGTTTAGATCTTCTTGGCAGTGCCAGATTTCTGCTGTTTCTGCTCTCTGAATCAGTTCTATGCAGTCAAAAAACCTACTAGCACACCTCAAAAGAAGCCTTGCGAACGTGCAGCCATGGCAGGTAAGGCTGTCCTGTGCAGCACCTTGCCAACACTTACATTGCCTCAGTGATCTCTTGAAATCACACTCTTAGTCCCAGACAGTTTAATCTCACACTATTAATCCCAGACTCTCAGAAGTTCCCCCACTGAGAAGCATCTTCTTCTCTTGATGGTCTCCCAATGGTCAAATACCTCCAAGCTCCCTCCCCTCAAGTGCTCCCTTGCTACCAGCTGACCACACTGCCTTTAGGAGCCCCACGGGTCCCCCAGGATGGGGGCCCTTTCCTTCCTTCACTCACCACTGAGCTATTCCACCCTCAGGCAAGTGCACTCACTTCATGCAGCTGAAACCACCTCATTCTCTGTTCCAAATACTCATCTGCTGTAATGCAGTTTTGCAGAAACCCAAAGGCTCTTTCTGCAAGGATCAGGAAACAAACAAACACGCCCTTTTATGCAATCAATAAATAGAGCAGATTATCCTCTTTCTATTTTCATTAAGATGAGGCTCTATCTACACGCCTCCTCCCCCCCCCCAATCTTTTTTATTCTTCCAGAATATGAGGCCCTGATGTCCAGCTGGCCAGACTCTCCAAGGCATCCTGATATTCAATCCATTTTAGTGATGTTTCCAAGTGGAAAACTTCCCAAGAGGGAGGAAAACTATCATGACTGTTGGGTGTACCTCTTCCCCTGACAATGTGCACTAAACCGAAAAATTCATGAGCTGCATACTTTTGTAGTGTCCACCTAGGCATAGTATTTTTCAAACCTCCTCTCTGTTAAAAACACAAACTTCCAATGCAGAGGTCAAAACAAGCCATTCCTGCAGCTCATCTATCACGTGGAGAAAGGAGGTATTGTACAGAATCCTAGACCTTTTCTCTTTCCCTTCTGGGAAAAAAAAAAAAAAAAAAAAAAAAAAAAAAAAAAAAAAAAAAAAAAAAAAAGAAAAACAAGAGTGGGCCACCAGAAAATCCAGAATACCAACAAGTCCAGTTCACCCACTTCTTCAGAAAGGATACAAATACAGCGAAACCTGCAAGATGGACTAGGCTAAGCTGTCTCCTGTCAGGCATCTCTCCTGTAAGTTTAATGGTGAGGACAGAACATAGCATGGCTATGCCTGACCCATTTTAAAAAGCATGCTGAATATACTGAAACACAGTTCTCTTCTAGCAGATCTAAAAATTAGCCAACTTCAATGTACATCATTCCACAGAGGTGGAAATCAAAAGCACAGGAAGGCGCAATGTACAACCCACAGTCTGCTGCATTTTTCAAGTGCTGAAAATGTACTCTGGTAGAAAGCACAGAGTCAGTGGTAGAGTTATGCCACCCAAACCACAGTTTCCTCCAGATACACTACACCTTTTTGGTGTCGTTAACCACATTTTCAGAAACAACTGCAGCACCTCTATTTTCCATGCCTGCCCTAGGATGTCTGTGAGCTTTATTTCTGTGCTCCTCTATACACCCCCGTGCACAAGAATGACAACCCCCTGTGTCAAGAGATGTTTAAGCTATATAAAGGTTTCTTATCCACCTCCCTTACCACCTCCCACCATCCCAAGACACTACATATAATTAAAAATAAATTAGGCAGAGATTGTGATCTGCTAATTCAGATGTAGCAGGATCTCTCTCTGCACATGCACCTTTCTCTTCCTCTGTATAAAAGCAGCCTGAGAGTCATCTTTCTTACTATAGACCCTTAACATCCATCTCTAGGGGAGGTGGTCTTAACTTTTAAATTGTATACCAGGTACAAAATATACCAGAAAAATTCTGAGAAAGCAGTTCATCCACCTTTTTGTAACCCCTCACATGAGAAAATTAAGCGGTTCACATTTCACTGGTAAACCGAAGAATGGCTAACACTGTGGGCAGCTACAGGAGCCACAGGCTGACACTAAAAAAAACCCTGCCTTTTAAACAAATGATTCAGCAAATCAGCATATGTATGGAGTCCTGAACCTTCTCATCTTGCCCTATTGTCACTGCAAAACATATCCTGATTATCCCGACCTGCCTCTTTCTTCCTGAAGAGCAGTGCAACAGATAGCCACCAACAATTCTGCAGTCCAAAATGGGAACAGAAGGTTAGGGTGAGGGTAGCAGGGTTGTGTCGGTAGATACAGGCTAATATACAACCAGGACAAAAAGAATCTTACTTGTAAGCTGAGGTAGGACTCTGGGGTGGGAAGGATGGAGGTAAGAGAGAGGATGGTTGGATCCTGATGGAACTTAGCAACTGAACTTTCTCAACAGGCAAGGGACAGGGTGGTGGAAAGGCTGGGTAATGCCAAAAGACCAGGGCTGGTACCTTTCAAGGTATGGGCTAGGGCAACGGCCTGGCTGAGGACTGAAGCTAAACCAAGCTGTGAAAAAGAAGTGGCTGATAGTTACAGCACCTACAGGTTCTCAAAGCCCCAGACAAGCCAACTCCACCCTCTTCCCTGCCAATTACTGGGAGCAGAATGAAGATATACAGGCCAATCCTGACTTGGGCCATGCTGGCAGTCCATCCCTGCCCCTACCTCCTTTTTTCTCATCCTCCCCAGCTACCTCTGGGATGGAATTTGAAAAACTGTCCTCATATCACTTCCACCCTCTCCAGGCCCTGGGCTGAGAACTGGAGCCTGCCAGCCCAGCACAGCACCGTGAGTGCAACTTCACCTCAGAAACCCGAGATCATGCTGCAGAGAATGCTTCCTGAAAGCTACCACCAGCTGCTTTAGTGCAAAGCCCCTCTGTGCTTCAATGACCTCTTCTAATTCTTCAGAGAAAAACGCTGTCTGCTTGAAAGCTCCTGTGAGCCAGGGAGTGAGGGAGTAAGTGAACATGCATGGTATTTTAGCCAACTGAGAGCAACCATGCCCTGAGCAATTCCAAGATAAAAATCCATTATCTTGTAAACAGACACCTCTCTTGAACTGTTCACCAGCTTTTGGGCAAATACAGTTTTTACGTCTATGGTACAGTGTCCTTGCTTCCCACCAAGGGAAGCACTCACGTTGCACTGCGCAAGGTCCTACACAAAAGACAAAAGCAGCCATCCACAGGCAACACATCAATGCTGCTAAATCGTTTGGAGGATCAGAACCCATATTTACCATCTATCTTTTAATTCCATTTACTTAATATGCCGATATACAAGCAAACCACAAAAATAAAATACTGATTAGAGTATTTGTTTACTAAAATCAAAGTCGCCATGCACACAAGAATAAAACAAGAATACCTGACAAAATTGGTGGGGTTCAAATGTTGTTGCTTATAAAACAAGTCATAAATAGGCTGAAATTTTTATTGGGGATTGTTAGTTCTTTTCACAACATTATCTGTACTGTAAAATGAAAACCCTTTTCCTTTTACAATAAAAGCAAAATTAACAGCAATTTATACTATATTAACAATTCCTAACTTATGATTCAAGGTCTCTAGTACTTCTGATTCCTTAATTAGGGCTTCCTTAGCTATTCTTGTACAGCAGATTATACACATTTACTCGATTTTTAATTCTTTTTTTAGAACTAGATAATCTAGCATGACATCAGCTTCAGTTCTACCAGCTTACAGGCAGCTACATTTTCATTTGATACAATTTTATCAATTTATAATAGAATTACAAGTATCTATTAGGTATGCAGATATCTGAACAAAAGAACACATTTGGTTTGGATGAAGAATGAGCACAAGGTTATTTTATACTCCAAACCTTAATTTTTTTTTTTGAGGGAAGGGAGTGGCAGATGATCTAAATACATGACAGTCAAGGTACTAGATAGCAGTGAAACTAGCAATAAATGTCTAGCTGGACGTAACGGGAAATGAGTGGGTGACTTCAAATTAAACTATTTTTTAGAAATACACAGCAGTGGAAGGAGATAGCACTGAGGATTTAAAAAGTGACTTGACCTTAGCAGCACCTTCAGCTTAGTATTTGGGAGAATATTCAATTTTTAACCTTACCATGAACTAGTTCCAAAAACAGCTGTATTTTAAAAACTGACAGAAATTGTTGGTTTGGAGCTACTTCTGTTATCAAATTTATATTCTGTTACAAAAGACACAACCTGTATTTCAATGAAACACTTATGAATTCACAGTGATAAAAATGAGAAACAGCATTTAAGGCAAAACTATTCTCAAGCAAATGGAAGGCAGATTAAAGTGATTTTTATGGAAGAGGACTAAGGATTTTAATTATAAAAGATAAATATTTTAATGTTAGCATAGGTATTGGAGAGGTACTAAGAAATGCTTGAAAAATTTGCTTTTAAATATTGTTTCATTACTATGGTTATGATTACGTTTATTTAGGTATGAAGTAATTGTGAAATTGGAACATCATGCATACAATTGCATCCATCAAATAACAGTAACGTTGGCTTCAACTCAGACCGCAGAAAATACAAGACTACCTAAATATTATTTAAGACTCCATTATTGAATCTGTCATTTTTATGTCCTAATTTTAGCATGCTCTGGCAAAGAATGTAAATGTTTTCTGATGCCTCCTGAAAGAGGGTCAGAGTAGCTGCAGCAGAAAGACACAAAGGGGTTCCTTAAGGACAAGTCCTTCCTCTTGCAATGTGCTGACATAGCTCCCATCAACACTCCTGGAGGAGAGCAGACCCAGAAGTATCAGCCTGCTAATTCTGAATGTGTTTGCTTTGTGGGCTGATTACACCTCAGACATGCCAGACACATCTCAGTATGAAACCCAGGCAGATGACTAGTTCTGATGCAGTTGTACGGCAAACAATCCACAGGAGAAATCCTTCCAAACACACATTTATGGTTTATTTGCCTCACCTAGTAACATCCTTCCAATATCTGTCCTTCTTTCAATACTAGAAGCCTGTTATTTCACAGGGCACTGGTGGATGTATGGCACACTCAGGTTTCCCCCACCTGTCAAGGGCACAGATCCTGGCTGACAAAGGGAGCACAATAATTGAGTATATTCTCTTCCAGATATCCCTTCCTGGCCAAGGGATGACACCACCAGACTTTGCAATAGTTACGTGCTTCTTAATTTCCAAGAAGTTTATTTCTACTGTACCCATCTGCAGTAAGATTAAATCAGTCATAATTCTATTATTCCTCCTAGTTCTGGCTGAAGACTTTTCTTCTTCATAACATTATACTTCATATGGGAGAAAAAACCAGAACTATATAAAATTTTTCACTACAACATATTGATGTTTCCTTTCAGTCTTTTGCTGCATTAGTGTAATGGTCTGTTCTCACAGACAGCCATAACATCAGTGAAAGCTTCCAGCCCTCCCCTTCCCTACCCACACCAACAGCTCAGTACCCCCAAAAAACTGAAATCCATAATAAACAAAATGCAGCCTGAAATCTCTACCATCTATATTACCCCTTAACAGGTCCAATAAAAGTGGCCTGCTCCTCGAGCTGTTTGCTTTTAATACCAGAAGTAAACAAATTCCAGGCTTCATTTTCATTGGACTGTTTGAAAGAAAAAGCTCCAAAGGCTAAAATCAGAGCTGCACCATATAGTAACTATAATGCAAGAAACCCAGCTGAGTTGTGGGAAACAATAAATTCTGTGCACTATTTCTTTTTCTAGACTCCTTTCAGTGACATATGACCATCCTCACAACTTTTGTCTTCTGGCTACCATGTAAGATGCAGCCATTTGCAGCTGAAAGGACAACACACTATGGAATGGAAGGGGGCAAGTAGTAGGTGATCATAAAATTCAAGTGAGTACAAATTAAAGTGAGAGAAATAAAAAAGGGTTAGACTTGTCAGGTGTATGACTTCAGCTTCAGTATCATCTGTGTGTTCCTCCTTGACTGTACAAACTCACTACTCCTTTACCCCAGGTCATGTACATGTGTATGAGCATGTGAAAACACATATGTAATTTAAAGCCAGCTCCTTAACTTAGTGTCATCAAATCGATAAATCAAGCAGCACCCAAATTAAGCACCAGGCCACACAAAGCGTCCATTACAAAGTACAATAAAGTTAGCTAGAAAGCTTCGGCTGCCAGAAAACATGATTAGTCAGTAACTTGAGTTCTGCACATCTCTTGTACATACTATGCTATGGCAGAACAGGTATGTTGCAGTATTTAACCACGAAGGCTTTTTAAATCCACGCAGTACCTACACTGGATGCCTGTGCCCAGCAGTTCCTGCAGTAGCAGCTCCCACAGAGGTATCCTTTGGGAGAGGAAGCAAGCAGGATCAGGAAGAAAGCTACAGGAGAGGGAAGACTTCTGAGCCACTGCTCAAGCACTGGTTAAATTAACTCTAATGATCATCAGTAGATTCACCTGAGCATGGGCCAACATCAATTTGTGCAGTCTTTGACTCTCAGTTATGGCTATAAACAGCTGTGAAGGTGCAGGCAAGTAAATCAGGAACAATCACCTATGTGTGGGGATGACTCAGGCTTTGGTAAAAGATGTTAGGTGAAATTGTTATGTGAAATAGCTGTGCTCTATTTCCACCAGGTGTGGATGGCTGGAGGACACAGTTTTTAATCCGAGTCAGAGTTTGCACACTCATTCAAAAGCTACCCCTATCTTCAGGTGGAGACTCAAAGCTGCTACAGATAAGAATGGGGATGATCAGAATCTAACAGTTCTTGGGTCATCCAGGCTCCATGCAATAAGAGGGAGGAAATACAGATTCTGACTGTAGGACCCCCTCCTGAAGCGCAAGAAGAGGCCCGAGAGCCATGGCATTGTAGAGGGGGTGCACAGGGATAAGGGTGAGCAGACCTGCCTGCCTTGGCCACACGGGAATGTGAACAATGGAGAGTCTAATTTTCTCTTATAGAACAGATATAGGACAAAAGGCATAAATAGATAAGCAGTTAAAAATTTCACTGACCAAAGACAATGAAGATATCAATGTGATGCTAAGATCTCCTCTGGAAAAACATTTCAGCAATTTTGGATAACGCAATAAATATGTCTAATCAGAGAGGCACAGTCTAAGAAAATATTCTGTGGCAGAGCTCTTGCAATTCTGTTCACTATGCTGACAAATTGAACCCAATAAATCCACTTTTTGGGTGTTTTATAGGCTAAAAAAATATACTACTAATTTTGCATCCACAAAGAAGCAATGCATTAATTCCAGAAGCTGACAACCACGTTACACAGCAGGAAGAAGATGACAAAGCTTTGCACTACCTCTTCAGTGTCAGAGAACACAATGATTACCCGAGAGTGGATATGAGCCTGCATGAAGCACTGCACGGAGAGCTGGCAGGCTGTGCAGCAATGCACCCACAGGCACTGTGACACAGTGCAGCTGGTCAGGAGACTGCACACCATGGGCGTGAAGTGTACTTGGAATATGTTTCCAGCCCAGGGAAAAACTAGCGTAGAAAAGTAACCACAGACAAACCATCTCCCCCAAGAACAGCAAGTACCATGGGCTACAGGACCGTAGGCTTGGTAAACACTCTGCTCATGATAAAATGTGCTCACGGACAGAGACATGGGAGAAGAAAACCAAACCAACCGCAACTAAAACTACGAAACTTAGGATACTGACTAATTTTGAGACTGGTCTGACGTAATTTATCTCACTTTCCTAAACAACTCAATTCAATAAATCTTAAGGACAAATTAGCAAACTAGCTTTTTTTCTTTATAGCTACATGGTACTTTTGCACATCCCAGACCACTTAGGTGTGACTGCTACTTCACGTGAATAGTTATTTTAAGAAAGCAAGGAAATCATAAGATTATATTCATGATTAGTCACCTGTCAGGTTTCTGCAGTTCATATAGCACGTGGGATTCCTTATGGCTGGCTTTGCTCTGTAAACATGGGAGTATTTTTCAGAGTATCCAGGTGCATAAACATCTGTTATATAGACAGGCAAGGTATTTTTGAGATAAGAAATTGAAAAAAAATGTTTACAAGAAAATAGAAAGTAAAGACTACAAAAAATTAAGGCCTTAATTGTTGGATTTTTTAGTTACTACATATTAACTTGATTAATCACACTCAAGTGTTTCCAGAGAAATAAGCCCCTGAAGCTAATAACAAACATGGGAAACTTAAAAGTGAGAGAGGGGACAGCTCCTGGCAGTTAGGACATCTAAGTACATAGAGAAGAGACACCATAAAAATAGATGCAGAGCTGGAACATACACAATTTCCACAGACTCAAGACCTCAGGTTTCCTTCCTGTAAGCAACTAAAACTAGGAATACCTCCTTATGCAAGAATTAGTTCCATATCAGTAAAATGCTTGTATTTTCAACTCAGCTGTTGATTTAGAAGAGAGTTAAAGAAGTAAAGATCATCAAAGTGATATCACAGCACAGCTTTAAGACCTGGTATTTTTTCTCAAATAACATAACCTAATGAGAACGAGAAGCCTTCCTAGAGAGTAAAAATGGGAACTGACTGCTTTCCCATCGATGCAGCTTTCAAAAACTAAAAATCTTGCTGTCCTGTCTTCCAAAGGGCGCAGAAGAAAAATGGGCATCTAAAAACTTTTCTTTCTCGTCAAAGAAAACATACTGTGAACGTACTCACAGATAATTAAGTCACAGGTATCTCTCCTGGGAAATAACACTTATCCAATCCATTTTTCATTGCCTGATATGATAGAGAATGAAGGCTTATCACACACAAAATCAAAACCAGTAGCAAAACCATTTGTTGTCTGGTGAAAAGGACACAGAACTGGCTACATATGATCAGTCAAGTAAGCACATGGCCAGGACAGTGACAGAGCTCTCCAGCAGTGCTCTTAGAACAGCCCAGCAAAGCAACATGCAACAACTGGGACAAATCCTAGGCTCCAGGATAAAGTAACATGGATCTTCTAGTTGGAAAAAGTAAAAATTAACACTGAAGAATGAGAAAGGTCATTCCCAAAGGAAAGGGCAGGATCACTGCTCAGGAACTAGAGATATGGACAGGCCAAAGAGACTTCATCGCAGCCATCTAGAGAAAATGGGTGTTACTTAGCCCAGGAAATTACACAGCACTGCCCTTCAGTCACATGCTCTCTGGCTTGTGGATTTTAAGATGCTTTTCCCTCTGTTGCTTTTAGTTCTATAAAAATTATACTTCTGTTTGAAGGTCATTTCTGGTCACTGATTAACACATCACTGCTCTTAAGGGAAAAAATGGCAGTTATGAGCCCAGTTGCACTTGCCGGGCAGGAACATCACAGGATCCTTTTACAAGAGACAGGATGACTCAGGGCCAGGAAGCAGCTGGGTCACGGATTCAGCCGGGGAGAGGCTGGCCAGGTTAGCAATGCAACCTGCCTCAGTGCTCACTAACACATGATGCTTCCAACACATGATGCTTCCCTGTTTAGGGAGCAAAAATTTTGCTGAGGGGACAGGCTTTTGAGTATTGCTAAAAGTTTCTGTAAATACAGAGCCTGGAGCTTGCCTGCTGAAGGTCTGGATTGCATGCACTTCATACGTTGCTACTTTATTTCAACACACAAAGTCCCTCTCCTTGCACTGGTGCCTTCGGTTTTCTGCCCTCCTGCCCCAGTAAGGCTTTGTTTTATATAAAGATTCACACAGGGCTTAGTCTCAATTACAGTTGATGATGTTTGAACAACTATCCAAGCTCTTAAATTCATAGAAAAAGGTATCTTTTTTGGTTGGTCAAAACGGCTCCATGCTTCAAACCAGGATAAAACTCAGAGGAGCGAACAGGAGCTTCAGTCACCAAATCTCAGAGTGTAAACTGTCACTACTAGATAGACGGCCATCAATGGTGTTTTTTCAGAAATCTGAAGAACTCTCACCCACCAGAATGCGCTGTTAATGACCTGATATATATAAAAGCATTCGCTGCACCTGTTTTGTGTTTTTCTTCCTCAAATAGTAGCACTGCATCATTTCTGATACAGCCTACTCCCAAGTCTTGAAAACCTTCTGACTCAATCAGCTAAGCACCTAGACTATTTTTAGCTTCCTTAACATGCTTCAACTTCAGGGCTTAACTGGAATTTCTAATAAAGAAATGGTAATATGCTTAATAATGTGCTTAGATTTATAAGATATACTAACTGTATTTTGTGCTGTAACAACCTGTAATCACAACTATGTGGAATATTGTGGGTTTGTTCGTGATATTTTTCTGCTCCATTACAGTTAATATAGGAAGCACCCAGGCAAGCTTTTGGCCAAATATGACATTTCAGTTCTTAAAAACAAACCAACCAACCCACTGCAAATGAACTGTCTATAAAATAAAAATAGCTGGCTCTTTAAACAGCAGCCTGAATCTACAGTATCTTACAAAATTCCATCAGTATGTGTAGACAAAGACAGGGATATGGATATCTATGTGTAGATGCATACAGAGTATCCTATTTTCAGAATATCCTGTTTTCAGAAACTGAGTATTTCTGACATGACAACACAACTAAAACGATATGAACTCATTAACATAATTTTTAATTTAAACAGTGGCCTTGTTAGGAGAAGGGAGAAGCTCCCTTCTGCTCTTCCCTGCTGGAGACGCAGATTCTTTCCTCCACCTAGTGTACCAGGTTTGGCATTCATCTGAGTCATCACTAATTTAGGTAGCAATGTCCACTCAAATGGAATTAAAAATTTTAAAAAAGTGGACTTGTGTGGGCTTTGTTTTTAAAACAAGTTTAGCTTGCTGAACTGCTTGATGCTGAAGCCTGGGCCAGCACAGAAAGAGCAAAGAAGATAAGACTGCTCCTTCTGATGCAGCAAATCTAAATGTGCTAAACTATGTCAAACCAGACCCTAAGAGTATCCATTAAATTTAGCTTTTAAAGATAAATAAAGTTTAGTAATTAAAAGCAATTTCAGGGTGGGTTTTTTGTTTTTGTTTTTTTTTTTTTTTTGTGTGTGAAATATTTCATTTAGGTATTTACACACTGTGGTCAGAACTCAGAGGGACACAGATGAACTCTTCATGGAAAATTTGGAATTTGTCACAAAGCCTTTCTATCAATAATTACAAAGACCAGTTCAGACCTCTAAAAAAAATATAAAAATCCAAAGTTTACCTTGCACTTCACTGGGAAGTAAATTTGTTTGTATTAACATAATATACTGAATCTATACAATTAAGATCTGGTAAGGTTCGTCACTGATGAGCCAATCAAGACACTAATTTTTTTCAACTCCTTTCTCATGTCATCTTCACACTTCTATTGCCTCTAAAATCATGGATTAGTAAGTGCTAACATACTGAATTAGAGATGGCAAGTCATGTTGGATTAAGTCTGAGTTAATAGTTGAGCTTCTTAGCAGCTAGGAACTAACATAAAGCAGGAATGAAAAACATTTCTGAGAAAAGATCAAGTTTGTGGAGGAGTGACCCACAGAGCTTTGAAAATTATTGCTATGAGATCCCCCAAAGAGCAATTAAGTGACAAGAAAAGACATTTCTATTTCAGTATCAGAACTCAGCCTATAGAGAAGCTGATAAATAAAGTGGTCCTGAGCACACTGTGCTGATTCCTCCTGCTCTGCAAAAAGTGTATTATTGATAGCTCACACAGTATTTGGAAAATACACACAAGAAAACAAAAATTACCATCCTAAGTTCCGCTCAGACTGTGGATGGGGCTAAAGTTAAGCACATTCTTCATTCACCGTCTTAGGAAGAAAAATTTCAGCCTTCTGCAAGAAACAGTAAACCTGACAATCAAATATGTACTCACATTTTAGACTGTAACTGTGGGCTCATCTTCACTACTGTTAAATCAATTGTACTTAACTCAATTACAGTGAGGTAATTACATTAACATGAGTCAGTGCATCCACACATGGCATTTGCACGTGTGCTGAGCAAATTGCTGTAACCTCCCACATGGCACAAGCACTTTGCTCAATCACATTAAACAGGACACGGCTCAGGACACTTCCACCTGCAGTTCAAGCCACCACACCACGCTGCTGTCCAGTGCCTCTATCCCACTTGCATGGGGGAGACCTATTGCACAGCTGCCCTTAACCAGGTACAGACTAACCCCTGCGTGGGTTTACCTACCTGCTGTAGTGCCTCTCATCTTCTAAAATTTACTATGTCCTAATCCTTTTGGAAAGGGAACAAAAATACCCATCTTTGCAATCTGTTATTATTAAACCTAAAGTCAAGGAGAACATTAACAGTAATAAATAATTTTTAACAAATCAACAAACCTCTGTGAGTTACAAAGATTTTACCACAACCACAAACAGGGCGATTCACTGGCTCCCGACTGCATCTGCTGGCAGACACATGTGCACCCATTTCCAATCTCTGTGGTCTCAAGCTACATACATGCCTCTAATTAACAGCTTGGGCATCGTTCCCTGGCTCCGAAGCAAGGTGGCACATAATTTAACATTCATCTGGCAACATTCTTTCTTTCTCCACTTCTGCCCCATTCCCAGAAGACAGGGTAGCTGTGCTCTGACTGCTGGTGGGAGCAATGCCCTCCTCTGTGTGCCAAATGCAGTAGCAGTTGCTGTGTGGAGGGGAAAAAACCAACACAGGGAACAACATGCAACCTCTCACACGATGGAGGATCACACTGCACTGCCTCAGCCTGCTCCTGACCCGGGGTTATTTATCACTGGATGCAGCCTTAAAGACCACAGAGTGAGCAGTACTGGTTTGTTAACCGGAGACTTTCTGTTACTGGTCAGGCAGGTGTTTGCAGAAACTACATAAAGCTGGCCCCTGCCTTAATTTAAGCAAGAACCTGCACCCTGGTATCTGTGAGCACAGCTCAGCAGCGCTCCTCGCCCATCTCTGGATCCTGAGAGAAATCTCTGCACTACTTTTTAATATAACTGATGATCAGTTGCCAAGAAACTGAATCCATAGTCAGACATGTAAAAATCAGACCCACAGGTACAGCAAAATAAAGTAATGCAACATGTACTTTCTCTTAAGAGGCTTGCCTGAAGCCACTGAACACAGTAATAAGGAGATTCTTTTATCAGATACTGTACCTAATTCCCAAAACTTGTGAATCCCTCTCCTTATTGTAGGTAGAGAACCATAACTGATAAACATGGAAATGAAATACCGATTGCAGAACACATTCCCTGGTGTTCAGGTGCATGACAAGGTTAACAAATGATAGTGTCAAAATCCTATCAAAGGGAAGATGAAATCAAACTAAAGGTGGATATGACTTTGGAGACATAAGGACAAGAGGAATGAAAGTTTCTTATGCTTGTCTCAAGAAGCACTTTCTAAAACACTTTTGAAGAGTTTCATCATAGGCAGGAATAAGCATACTTTATCACAAAAATACAAGTACCTTCTGCTTACATTCTGTATTTGACTACACTATTCTACAGAACATGTAACCTAGAATAATAATGCCAAGAAATAGGTTAAATATATTAATATAAGGTTCTAAAGTATCATTATTACAAAACATGAAGTTAAGATCAACTTCTGAATAAAAAAGTATATTTATACACAGATCAAAAATGTAATTTCTTTGGAATAAATAAAAGGCATTAATTTGCAAGGACAAATTAATATTTAAATTGTGTCACATGGTTTTCAAAGGTTTATCTTGGAGAAACTTGCTTGAAATGGAAAAAAAACACAAAGAAAATAATCCTTCTATTTGGTTCTTGCTTGTCTTTTTAGACTGACAGTGCTTATTTTCATCTCTCTAGTCTTATTTTTTCTGAACTGTAATAACAAATCACAAGAGTAAAAACAGATCTTAACGAAATCTATTTACAGATTTTTCACAAGTAGCTGTGCTTTCAAAATTAAATGCCAAACAATCTGTACAAAACTCGAACCCTCTTTTAAGACTACTGCATTTTATAGGAAAAATATGCAGACCTCCACTTTCCTTTTGCTGCCTTTGCAGACTCCTTCCTGACTTGTGCACTCTTGTTTTAATCTAACAGTAGTATTTTCTGATCTTGCCAGTGTCCTGTGTGGCTACAAGCTCACACAGTGAGGTCAAGAGAGAGCACAACCAGAAAACTTGTGAAAAAGGAAAACAAAATGGAGGAGGGGCACCCGCAGGAGATAAAGGAAAGCCAGCAGAAATGCCTACAGTGTACAACTGCATTTTTCTCAGCTCTCATGAAATAGCATGTTCTTATCACTACCTGAGAAATAGTAAAAAAAAAAAAAAAAAATTAAAGAAAAACTCTTTCTTTGCCAATCGCCAGAAATTTGCAGCGACAGTTTGGAAATTATATATTTATTGTGGGTTACATCCTATTTGTAAAGACATCTAGATTTTATTGTAAAATGCTGACTCACAAATGCTAAGCTGATGGGACAGAAAATAAATTTATACAGCTTTCTCTTGAAATTTATAAGTGATTTATATATGTTTGCTCAGAAAGGGTAGACGTTTCATTTCGTTAAATAAAAAAAAAAACCTGTGCTATGCAAATACCTTTAAATGGAAATTAAATTTACATTTAATAGCAGTTTTTCAAACATTATTTTCACAACTGATACTCCCTTTAAAAATGTTTTCTCACATGCAGCTTATTCTTTCTTACATTAAATTTTCCATTTGTTTGCAACATACCCTTCCCCAAGCCCTGAAAAAAAAAGACAAATTGCTTACTGTTCATGTCACTGATGTAATTTATTATAACTATCTGAAATTTGGAAATCAATAATGATTTGAAGAACAACCTACAAATAAAGATAAATGGTATTTTGTTTACTTAACTCAGTCTTTGCTAGAATAATTTGCCAAATAATTTAATTTCTTACAATATGCCAAATACTGATATTCTCCTGATCCTTATCTGTGTGCCAGAAACATCCATATCTGCTCTGGTCAGCCTTATATTAAGGCAACTTGTGATCAGCTTAGACTGCTCATGTAATATCAGTGCACAAAGCACACAGATTATTGTCTGCAAGAGAAAGTGCCAAATTACTTTAATCAACCATTAATCCACACAACAAATGAAGGTTACTGAAAAGTGTAAGGATCTTCTCAGTTACATCTTGCACTAGAACAGAATTTTTTCAGTTTAGCAGGTTTTCTTTCTAAAATAAATACCTAAGTGCATTTATAAGAAAAGTAGCTACAAATTCAAACCATCTGAAATTTTATATATGAAAGACAACCTCTTTGTGAGGAGACTGATCAAATGGTATTAAACACAGATTTGCTACTGGACAGGCGCCATTCATCAGTGGTAATCTCTCTGTATAAGAGAAATATTTCCCAAAATGTCAGGACACACATTTTGCTCAATTAGAAACAGCTCCTACGCTGCCCATCCCAGTTGCCTGAGGCCACTCACTTTGATAGAAATTACATATATATAAAACACATATAATGGAGGATATATGTATATAAATAAAGGCTCCTTCAATTTATTTACATCTGTATTACCTCCTCAGCAATCTCCCTGGGGACAGGGGTGAACACTAACATAGAGTAAGTAGAATTACGCTGTATCTGTAGTACAGTGCACTTTAGCCTGTCACAGCACAACTCGTGCCAATAAACAATCTCAAGATAACCATTCTTGCTTTTTATTAAATACAACATCCTTCTGACTTCATGTTAAATTAGCAGCAACCAGACCTCAAAGTTCTAATGTATCTACTGAATTTGCCCACATTATGTGTACGCAGCACCCAGCATAATTTCGTTGTCCCTGTACAGACAGAACTCAGTTCCAGCTGCTCTCAGACAAATTGAGGACCCATCCTGCAACTCGTCACGGAAGGGAGTCCTGCGTAGAGCTCACTTCAGACTTCACCCATCAGCATCCAAATCCAGTGAAATCCAAGTGACTTTGTAAGGCTGGCACAGTGCTTTGCAGCACTGAACTTACACCATGAATGACAAACAGGTGCATGTACATGAGAAGTATTTATTTTAAAACATTTTAAAGTTCATTCAGGACAACTCAGGGGTTTCTTTCAGTGAAAATATTTTTCAAATGTCCTTACAAGAAAAATGAAAATTACTGCTACAGCTTGCTTTGAAGCAGTTTGGACATCAGGAGAGAAGCTGTTCATGGCTGAACCTTAGTTGAAGTAGCCACTGAGATCAGCTAATAAACATTACATTAAGTCTACTAAGAAAGTTCAAATCATGGAAACACTTCCAGGGAACTTAACATGATCCTCCTGTACTATTCAGAAAAATATGTACCCAGTAAAGCAGACAGCTCAATCATACCTGCTAGTTACACACCAGAAGGGCAGTCAGAAATTAAATGTCACCAACAGGAAACTCACTGTATTTTTTAAAAAGTTCCAGAAATAGACACATCCACTATTTGCAGGACTGGACTCTTAACATCTCTTTCTGAGAAAATGAATGCCAGACCAAGCCCAGCACTGATATAAGGTGCAGTCACGGAGAGCACACACCAAAAGAGATGGCAGCTCTGTGAGATGCAGTTGTGCGAAGTTTCACCCTGCCATTTTTCTCCTAGCTAGCAAGTTAAATCAAAGAGAGCGACTTGAAGTTTGGGGAACAAGACCTCCCATTTTATTTTGGCTCAGTTCCTCAAAAATTACACTCCACCACTGCACTGATACCAAATGGAATGGTGTATTCTGCATTTCCTCAGGCTGCATGCCTCTACTGCTTTCCTCAAGGTAGCTCAATTTTCCATGCAGCAAAGCTGAAGTCCTGTGAGTTTCCTGATACAAATGAAACCCAAACATGAAAAATAAATTACTAGTTTTCAGCTTGAAGAGCAAAATACTGTAACTCCTGCAGCTACAAAGCAGTGGAATTGACACGGGAGTCCGGGTGGGAACATGAGGTCAGGGTGGAGGAAGGGGTGGGAAGGATTGCCTCTTCTAGCAGAAGTCTACAGTTACGTGCTTAAGGCAATAATGAAACTGCAGGGTTGTAACAAGCATGGATTTCATCCAGGAGAAGAGAAAACAAAAACCAAAACCCAAACCAAACAAGCCAGCACAAAATCAACAACAAAGAAAGAAACTAAATCAAACCAAACAACCCCAAAAGCCTAGCATGAATCACACTTTCAGCAAACAATTTTTTCTTCAAGATTAATAGAGATGCTTGCTTAATTTAAAAATAACCATGCAGATTAATTCAGGGGCTCACAGCAACAGCAATGAAAAGTTTAATGTGTATCAACCAAATGTAATTATGCACTGGTGTATGGAATAACAGTTACTGGGCTCTCCAAGATTTCAGATTTGTGAAAAGCATTTCTCCCATTTGGCATTGTAAAAGCAATACTTAACATTAACCTTCAAAACAGACAAAGAATTTTACTCAGAAAGGTTAAAAGAAGTAGCTAATTCCAAACAAAACATCATTTAAATATTCCAATTATCTAACATGTATACTAAAAAAATCTGTACATTTTGTAAAACAACCCTATGTTTAACTGAAAATACGTAAATACAAGGCACGCGTGGGTTAATTAAAACTACAGAAAACCAACATACCTTCTACTGGAAACATTAAATACTTCTGCTTGAAAAACACTTCCAAAAAAGCACGTGCCACCTATTTGAAGGCAGCAATAAAAGTAAAGCAGCCTTTAATCCCAGTATTATTTTGAAACAACCAAAGCAACCTTAGGGTTCTGTCTGTAAAAACTCCTTTCATAACATATGCATCTAAAAAAATCGTGTGCAAGTAAAAATGTTATCAGAAAAAACCATGAGATTCCAGCAAGCCGGATGCTGATGGGGGAGGAAGGAGCAACTGACACAAATGGATCAGAGTCAATGGCATTACACCAAATTCATCCCATAGGAGAGACTCTCCCAGAGGGGTGAATCATTAAACACCACTGACAGCCTAGAAATACATTTTATATTTAGGAATGTAAAAAATACTGGTTTTAATTATGCTGTTATAAACTACAGCCAGAAAACTTGTAAAAGCTTTACACAACTCACCCACAGAGACCAAAAAATCAACATATTGTGATTTGCATCGGGAAAGATTGACTTTATTTCCATTAGAGCAAAACCATTGTTGCGAAGAAATATATGTATTTCATCTGTAGTATATAAAGTATAAGTATTCACTAATTTTTGTGTTTTTATAAAGAAAAAATCAATAGACTATCAGTTATTTTTTCCAAAAATTATTTTAAATAGTAAAGCTGTAGTCCTAACACAAGGAAAAAATATCCCCTCAAGTCCATGTGGAACTTCACCCAAGGACAGACTAAAGCAGAAGACCATTTAGTCATAAAAGCTGCATATTTAAGGTCCTAATCTTGAAACCCTTATTTACATGAACAGGTCTTACTTTAAAGAACAAGTGTTTGCAAGATTGGAATCCAGCAATCATTAATCTTGTTGAAAGACTTTTTAGCATGAAGGACTTTGCTGTCCTTCCAAATAAACAAAAGCAGATAATTCTGCTGAATGTTTTTCAAAAGTTCTATCTTGTCATATTACAGCACTCAGAAGTTAAAAACAAATTGTAAGATGTGAGGTAAAACACCACTGCAAAGTTCTAACAATTCAAGAAAAATAATTTGTTACTTAAAATTTATTCCCCTTCAAACATTTCTGTAAATATGACTGCTTCAAGGTGGTGTATTATTTAGTAGTATGATTTGCTTGATCATTAGGAGGGCAAGCCCAAGAGGTCACAGAAAATTGTGATGTGCCCAATTTTTTGTCATCTTAGCTGAGTTGGTCAAAGCAGGGTGATGACTAAGACCAAAGGCTGTAGGTTCAATCCCCATATGGGCCATTCACTCAAAAGCTGGACTCGATGACCCCTGTGGGTCCCTCCCGACTCAGAATACTCTGTGATTCTGTGACTGCCCAAGTTTAATTCTTCCTCTGAGCATCAATGCAGCAAACAAATGGCTCCTTAAAGGGAGGCCACATTTCTCTCCAAAGCTGTTCTTGATGTCTCCCCTGCCGCCCTCTTGGTGTGCGGCACCTCCTGCGGGCCGGGGAGAGAAACGCAGGGTGTGGGGGGCACGGTGAACCCCAGCTTGGCCTCTTCCACACCCCAGTATGGACGGTGCTGCCACAAATGGTGGCAAAGCTCCAGCGAAAAGTGTTTGCTCCATAGTTCTTTTATTCACATTGCCTGTGTATCAGTGTGCCCTGTGGCTAACGCAGACTGGCCGTGGCTGATGTAATACCCATCTCTGACCCTGAGATCAGTGGCACTGACCTCTTCTCTCTGGCAGCCAGGGACAGGACCCGAGGGAAGGGCCTGAAGCTGTGTCAGGGGAGGTTTAGGTTGGATATTAGAAAAAGATTCTTCACCCAGAGGGTGGCTGTGCACTGGAACAGGCTCCCCAGGGAAGAAGTCATGGCACCAGCCTGACCGAGCTCAAGAAGTGTTTGAACAAGGCTCTCAGGCACGTGGTATGACTCTGGGGGATGTCCTGTGCGAGGCTGAAAGCTGGACTCAATGATCCTTGTGGGTCTCTTCCAACTCAGAATATTCTCTGATTCTGGTCCTTCAGCATGGGGAGCTGTGACAGTTCCAACACCCCAGCGGAGGGCACGGATGCGTGTTACTGCCAGGGAGATGGGGCACACGCAGCACTAAACCTGTTAGCTCCAGCAGTGCTGCCCTTCAGTTTCCATCTATCATTATTTTGATCCTCCCAAGATATTAATCCGCACTGCCAGTTCTGCACCGTGTGCCGAATTAGCTTTTTTTTTTTTTTTAATAAACAAAACAAAACAAGCAAACCGAACATTTAAACCGTATTTATAGAGTAATAAAAACTTTAAATCTCTCCTATCAATCACTTCTTCGGACCACAGTCAGCTGCCCGCGGAGGACCAGGCTATAAATGGCCCGAGGAAGCGATAGGCAATGAATAGCCCTGACCCTCGCTTCCCTGCTTCGGTCGGGGTTTGCAACCTGAGCCGGGAGGGGGCAAATTCCTCCCGCTCCCGCTCCAGCCGGGCAGGGGAGGGGAGCGGAGGGCGCCCTAAAGGAGGCCCCGGCCCCTCCTCGGCGCCGCCGTGGCACCCGCGCCCCCAAACGCCCCCTGCCCACCCAAATTCTCAGCTCCCTCCTACGGCCCCTCCATCGCCCCAGCAGCCCCCGACAGCTTCTGCAGCGGAAGCAACCTGCCCTGCCTGCAGCATTACACACTGGTCCCGCAATAAACACATCCATGCGGGAGAAAAAGCAGCTTCATCCCCCGCCGGACCAGAGGCTTTCCGCCACCCGCGACAACTGCAGCGCAGCACAGAAGTCAACAGCTGACGGGCAAATCTTGCCAGCAAGCAGAAAAATTAAGGCCCAGAATGTTTTCCTTTGGCCCCTCCCAGATGCCAGCTACATGGGCTGGTTTCCCCTGCACCGATCAGAAGCGAACTGGCAAATATAAAAACCATGGTTACAGTCGGCATCACTCTCTGCCATTCCTCCGCGCAGCAGAACCCAAACTGACCCACACTGTTAAACCTGTTTCCCGAATTAGCATCTATTCGTAATGAATATTTCATTGTGGGTTTTTGGCATCATTTCTAAATTAATTTTTCTTATTTAATTTCTTAATACTAGAACGTAGTTTTTTAATAGTAACATTTTAATTGCAACATTGCTACCAGGAAGTTTTTTATAAAATTTGTCAAATTAATGGAAACTTGACATTTCAAAATCTTAACATTCCTTTTGACACAAAATTGTTTTGTTTAGTAAATGTGTAAAAATTACGTTACAATAATGTAATCACTATTTTTCAACAAACCAATTATTAAAGGAAGCAACGATTAATGTCATCCTTCTGTATTTAGCATGTCTCTTACTGTTTGATAATTTACTTCCATACAGATTTAATAAAAGGAAGCAATTTGCCTTCTGTCCATCATCTTTAAAAATTTGGCAGTAAAATGTTAGTGTGCCCAGAACATATGCTTGTAAGACATAGAAATTCAGATTAACTTTGTTAAATTAAACAGTAACAAAAAAATCTGTACTAAATTTTTCATATGTTCACTTAAGTGGAGAAAGTCGTAGATCAGTACACATTTTTATTTTCTTACATACTATCAATAAATAATTATCTGCCAAGTCCTCTTTTACACCTGAAATGCCAGGAATTTCAAACTTGTCTGCAAAATAGCACAGCTACACCTGAACTAATGAAGACCCTGCTGAATATGCTGCATGAAATTCAGATGAACATCGGTGTATGATAAGTTCATACAAATAATACTGTTATATAATTAGTTTTGAGGGCCTTTTAAAGACTGCAAAGCTCTCACAAAGACAGTAAAAAAGAAGTCCACTGAATGATAGTTTATACACACAGACCCCCCTTTCAGTTATTTAATCAAGCTTTTCTGGTCTAAGTATCTAAGCTTCCAAATTAAACTACCAGAAGAAAAATCCTTGAGACAAACTGTGCATATGCACTGAAACTCCTTGGCAACTATTGCACTGATTTCACCCGGCTCAACATTTCATCTCTTAGTAACATGTGGTCCTTGAAATGTAGTTAAAACACACCGTACTTTCAAAATGCATATCAGATGGAGAGAGAAAACAGAAACTAAGCTAAGTTTTACCAGTTTTTAAGAATTTAACAAATAGATTATATTCGTCATCCTAAAACCAGAAATACTGCAACAAAATCAATCATTTTATGCTATTAGTTCACTCAAGAGAATATAATATACTATAGTTGCATTTCATGACACCTATTGTGCTCAGTGCTGGCTTAGATCCCTTGTAATGGACATACAGATAAAAGGAAATCAAATTATAACTATAAAAACATAGTAGTGTTTTAGACATAATTTTTAAAAATATACAGATTCCCATTAAAAAGGTATTAATATGTAGATCACAGAAAACCTTAAACATTGATTATACTCTCTAATAATGAACACTGAAAATAATTCATCTTTCACCAAATGCTCCAACTGTAGCCACTTCAACAGTCTAATCTTAGCCCATTTACAGCTGTCACCAGTTAAGGAATGATCATACAAAGAAGAGGTACTGCGTGAAGATTAACAATAAACCCACATAAGCATGGAATGGACTATCATTTCCCAATAAACTACTGATGATTATCGTCAGTAAAAAATAAACTATATTACAAAAATAAATTGATCTGCCATTAAAAAAAATATGTAATTGCGCAATTAAAATAAATTAATGAAGATTAATGTGAAAATTCTTTGGGGAATCTGGATCTACCAAATACATTATTAAAGATAAAGAGATGTTGCTCAAAGCAGACTGCAGATTAATTTAAAAAGCATCTGCATTCTTGAAAAATGTAATTACTAAATGTAAATACATATAAAATGGAATATGCATTTTTATTTTTTATAAATGTCTTTAATAATTTCTGCTGAAGACAATGTAGGCACAGATCAAATTCAGAGGAACTTTCTCAATCAGTGTCATGAATTTATATAATTTTAAACATTTTCAAATCTAGTAGATTGTATTTTGGAATGCTGTAAACTTTTTTTTAAAGTTCTTGAGGAAGAGAAGGCATTGTTAAGAGCAGAATCTGATAACCCACTTTCTTAGTGTAGCTAATAGACTGTAGTCCAGGATAATTAAGCACTCCTTAGTGAAAGATGTGGTAATTACTGCTCTATTAAGTGTTCAAAAAAGCAGGAACTAACATTAACAAAATCCTACTCCTGCAAGTCTAAGCAAAAATTTTATCTTCAAATGTACTATATTTCTGCCTAAAAATCTTGAATATTGTTTTCATCTTAACAATGCACCTTTAGAATCTTTTGCTCTCTTATCCTTTACAGTTCAATCCCCCAGTCCTCTCTCTGTGACTAGTCCTGCAAAGGTAATGGTGACATGTAAAGTTCTCTACAGTATCAAAAATGAGGAGTTTCTTTGCTTGTTAATGCATCTGCTTCACATCCAGATCAATCACCCTCAAGTAATGTCTGTCTTTAACGATTATCACTAATTCCTGAAGCCGGTTAAACACACTTGTAAAAATTATTTTATCTTCTTTTTTCTTCCCAGGTTGCAGTAGTTTCTAAACCAGAATCACACACAACAAACAGGAGGCACTGTTAGCTAAGATCAGCCTGCATGCTAGAGTCACACAGACCCCTACACAAGAAACCACCCATTCCTTACAGGGCTCACTTCTACCCTACACTTCCCACCCATTAAACAGTTTCTGCAAATCATGCTACATGAAAACATCGAACAAATGTGATTTTGACTCATATAAAACAGCTATTACAAATGTAATGTGCTTTCTTTAATTAATACACACACAGAGGCACACAAACCTCCAAACCAAACAACAAAGCAGGCAAACAAAGCAGATTTGGCACAGCCAAATGAGAATTTATTCACTGTACTGGAGACATGTTGAGCACTGTGGTGAAATGGAAACTTTTTTACTAACCGCATTTACAAATATTTGAGGACTATACTGTGTTTCCAAATCTGTCAACTGTCCACCTGCTCCTGTCTGAGCAGGAGGTTCACTACTTCCTCCTCCCCACCAGCCAGTGCTCTCCCTCGTCTCTGCGTAGTATCTCTACATCCCTTACATCAGGGCCTGGGGAAGAAGACAGATCCTGAAGGATCCCGCCAGTAGGACTCCCATGCTCTCCCTCATCAACACAGATATGCAATACTGCAAGTTACAAGGTTTTAAAAGAAATTTCCCAATACCTACTGCATCCCATCAGCCCTGCTAGAAATCAAAGGCCCTGCAGAGGGCTCAGTAAGTGTTCAACACCCCGAAGGCACTTTCACTGCAAGGGTGAACCACATTCACCTTCAACAGAACCTGCCTGTGCCCACAGTGAGGGGTCTTTGCCACACTGGGAGCATTTCACATACTTCTTCTACCACCTTTTCCTGCTGTGAGGAACTTATTTGGGACTGAGCAATTTTTCAACAGGAAGACAGAAAAACCCACATTATCAGCATGAGACCTCAGCATCAGAGCAGATTGGTAGACGAGTGGTCAGGTGAATTTAGGTAAGACATTAAATATTATACATTCACGCTAGAAAAAAAGTAGTATGCTGGGAAAAGTATATACAAGTTACATACATAACATATGTATGCATGAACTTGAGAGGTTGTACCACTTTTAGTCAACTTTTAATTAACCAACAGTGACCCAAACCCTGTTTACTACTCTACATTTTAGGCGCTGTAGAGACAACAGCTCAGATCACAATATGGCACTCATGTTTTCGAGCACAAAATGCACACTTACAGCCTTATGAAAACAAAAGCCTGTAAACCACATACTTCCAGTAAAGGCATTCATATAAGAGACTTAATATCCACTTCTAATGCTGTCCATTTTATTGAACAAGTTTCACAGGTCAGGAGGACCATTTCATGTGAGAATACTGAGCAGATTTTGGCCCATCAGGTCTGTAATATCAACAAGAAGAAAAGGGATGTCATAGTTCCATTACATTAAGGAAGAGGTTGTGTTCACTGTTGAAACAATTCTCAAATTTCCATTCACTTGGATCTAATTCCACCTTAGTGTCAAAAATGGCTGATTCTCAGGATGTGTAATCTGCATGCCTCAGACCAGGTAATTAAACCGTGTGAGATAACAATATATATGTTAAGTGGAGGAGGCAGTTGGGGGTCTAATCCAACATCTACACAAGTCAGCTTGGGTCTATTTGGTACATTCTATACTACTACTTTTATATATTTCTAGTATTTCCAGTACAAGTCTAAAAATATTCAGAAATTACTACACATGGTCAGCAGAGGCTTTTTAAACCCCCTTATTTCCCCTAAGATTGTGTTATTACTAATAGCTCATAAAACCAACCAAGATTTTGATTACTACCTTGCAAAACACAGCTGTAAAATGAAATAAAACATTTTTTAAATTATAGCACATGTGCACAAATAAGAGATTTTAAAGACACCCGTACTTTGAAAAAAAAAAAAATTATGCTTATTCTAGTCTCCCTAAAGTACACAACGGCTATCACTTTTACTCTGTTTCAGACAAGGGTTTATTTTGGTGCATATATTTATATGACCATAAACAGAGAGTTATAACACCAATGTTAAAGTAGCCTCACATGGCACTATAATAAAAACAATCAAGAAAAAAAATTCTCTTAACACTGCATACCTATAAATTACCATGACTAATTAAAAGAAGGCCTCTCTGGGAACAGATTATCTTTGATGGGAAAGCCACTATCAGCTAAATTGATGAGAATTACACATTTATGAATGTAACAACAACATTTGTGTTTTCTGACAATGCATAAGATCTGCTGTAGTCATGAAATATTACTTTGATTTTGTAGATAAATTCATACACTCCAAATAATGATTACATGTGCCTTTACTCATATTTTACATGGTGAACAATTTTAACCAGTGAAAATACTAACTTACTATGCTAAAAAAATGAATCCAAACTTTTCAGCCTTCCTCCTGCCAAAAAATGCAATTCTAGCACCAGATCAGAACTTTGGAACAGAAACTGTGTGATTTTCTTGTCTCCTGCACTAAGAATAAGAATATTCTACAAACTCTCACACAAATAATCTCAAACGCTTTGATGCATTTAATTTTCAAAGTTGAAATTCCATACATATGGAATAACTAGGAGCTGTACTTTCCAGATTATCAGCTAATTTCACTCTCACCTATCTGCTAAAGATCTATCCAAATTATTATGAACATGCCCTATAAATGTGCTTATTTCTGTTCTGTAGAAGAAAACGCCCACATATTATTTATATGAATCAAAAATTCCCTGGGTTTTTTTTTTGACTTATAAATAGTGCGTTTTTAAAACTGCAATCAATATATTTCAGTGCCATTGCTGAACTGTAATCACTAAACAAGAAGAGAAACTTGAAGACTGAAGTGTGACCCAAAGATTCCTGAAACATTTCACTTCCAGAGAGAGCTCAGATGCTTGTAACTCATTCCAATACCCTCAAGTGCCCTTTTTCTTGAAAAGTCACTATCACTTTCATTGTCTCTCCATCCCCAGCTGAAGGTAGCAACCCGAGAACTCTGCTATTCTGCACCAGGAGACTGCAATTTCATTCACATTTCTGTGACTGTAGCTTCCAGCTCTTTCCTCCAACACCTCCACCTTGCCCTGGTGCTGCTTGCTTGCACCCTTGGCCACCCTTCCATGGCGCCAACACTGCCGACCCTTATTTGTGGGAATTATGGAGATTCTCTGATATGAAAAATGATACAAAAATCAGAGACAAACCCAAACATTTCCCCAGCTGAGTTTGCAATGCAGTCCCACAAGCACTTATCCTAGTCCAACACTAAGTGATACAAAAGCTCTTGACGCTTACTGAGGCAGCAGCACTGCTGCCAAACGTAAAAGTCAAGTCATGTCCGTAGGATTCCCACCAGGAAGGGTGGCTGTAGGAGTTTAATCCTGCATCTATTCACCCCTCACTGCTACTACAAAGCCTTATTTGGCTGCTTGCAGAGCAGCTGATGAACTGCTGCATGTTACAGCTTTGCATGTTAGGAAAAAATCAAATTCAGTGCCAGTTTTCCATAGTACAGCAGACTGTGAAGCTTGCAGCAAGGTCCACAGCTGCTCCACAAGCAGCCAAGCCATCTCTGGAGTGAGGATCTGGAATTCCCTTTAGCCATCTCTCAAGCAGTTAACCCCTCCTCCATTTTAAGTCAGAACCAGCCAGACTTATCTGAGGAAAAGCCTGGACACCAGTTTCTCCAACTAAATAGGCGTAAGCAATCAGAAGCACTTCCCCACCTTCCATGCAGAGGTGTTTAGTGATACTCTGCTGATGTAAAAGCAATTTAAGGATTTACTGCTTTTGCCAGTGATATCCATCAGGCAAAAGCCAGTCCAAATCTGTCCTGAAGAACTGTCCTTTAAAAAGAGCCAAGCATCACATAATACCTCCAAAACAGTCCTGGTTACTTGCAGCTAATTTTAAAAAACGTGAAAAAAAGCACCCCAACATACGGGGAATTAAAAACGTAAACAGAATGTCCTTATTTATTTGTGCTGGTTTTAAAAAACATCATAAATGGTCTTTACCCTCTAGTTTCTACTTCTTTGAATCTCTCTTAAATGACATCTTTACAGTCACTTGTATACACCTTTGTAGAAACTGGTGGGCCTAATTTTGCTTCTGTTGATAATTTGTAGGGAAATATGCCTGGCCTTCACTGCAATGGGTCACTTAAGGAAGATGAATTAAACAGTATTTACATGGGAGTATACTTTGCAAAGAGCGTGAAACAAAACTCTGGACGGCTCTAAATATACCTACTACCTTAGTAATGTAGTTGCAAACCAGAACAAGCAACAATAACAACACTTTTCCCAATCTGACAATTCATTTCCTTTTAGCTTCGGTTCATGTATCTGCTTTGATATCTTATGTTTGCGCCCCAGACAAAATATCCTCTTCCTTCCAGTATTCCAACCCCTGTGCACAACTTCCTCAGTCTTGGAGAAAAGGAGGATAGCATGCTCTGGAAAGGGTACACTTACTGCTCTGCCAAAGAGGGAAATACCTCTTACGACAGAGTTGTCCCACTGCAGCCATCTGCCTTTGGGCCACTTGTGATTTCTGCTTGTTAACATGCAAGGTTTAAAACTCTTCAGCAAAATCTGATCTGAGTCGACACTACTTAGGTTTAAGGGTATTGCCATTGACCTAAATACTACATAGGTTTACTAATAAAAATTTACTATGATGTTTGGGTTAGATGTAAATAGATGAAATCTGGAAGGTTCAGAAGACGGCGGCTCCACAACTCAAACAACCAAATGACAAGTTTCTTCAGACAACCATCCTAAACTATCAAGCTGTCAGTGAAGTATTTTGCCATCTATGTGTCCATACACTATGCTAATTTATACATTAATTAGTAGCCAGAATAAATAATAATAAAAAAAATCCCAATGCTGTAGCGCTCCACACCACAAATCAGTGGTGCCCATCACTCTCTGCAGGCTGCAACACAGCTGGTGTGTGCCAAAGCTCGGCTCCGGGTCTCCAGCAGCTCCATCCCGTTACGGATGCTACACACACGGAGGCTGCTGAGCAGACTTTGCCATCCGCGTCTGATCCCTGCCGGATCTCCCGTACACATGCTCACTGCAGACACACATTTACTGCCCGTTCGCTTCCTTCCTCAGCCTCCCTCCCTAAATCCTGCTAGCCACTTTTGTTTTGATTAGGACTGGGCTTGCCTGGTCCCCAGCAGAAGTCAAAGATGACAAGTCTGTAACAGCATACTCTGCATGGAGACTTCTATAGTCCAAACAGGCATTCCTAGGTAATATTAAATATAGGGAGCAGTGAAATACTGATCTCACTTGCTTGCCCAGGACTTCAAGTTATCCTGAGCAATTAAATAGTTTTTAAAGGCTCACAATAAAACAAAAGTGAAAAAGGTATGCTAGATGAAAGAATTAATGCATCCTTGAAAAAGCATGGGATCACGTGTGCTCACAATATAAGAAAGCACTGAATGTATAACGCCATGCCCTACTCTGTCCTAGAAAAAGTAGTTCAACTGTGCCTAAAAACTAGGAATTCAAAGAACAGGCATCTGATTTATCATTGAAAAGGATAGTTGGTCACATTAAGGGAAAAGACTGCTCAGATGCTGCTTATGTGTCTAATTTTCCATTTATTCTGTTTACAGTCAAAATAGTCTCAGTAATTTTTCCTCCTTCTTTTGTTAAAGGTACTTGACACAATAAGAACAATATTTATAATACACGAATGATAGTGCAGTGCAGAAGCACTCAGTGAAAGAAAAAAGGGTGTTTTCCATTTTTATCAAATTTTATAGTAACAGTAACTTGTAGCAACAGTAAGAAAGTTCAGATGAAAGTGAAAGATTTCAAGCCAACTATGTTCCTTTTAATGAGAAAACAAAATACACCAGCTCCTACATGCTGCTCCTCCCTTCCTTCCTCTCCCCATCTCATAAAAGAAGATCCCAAAAAAGGATCGTGTTTAAGGTCCCAGTTCAGAAATCCTGTATCAATCCCTTATTGTGCTATGAATTTTGGACCACAGAGCCAGGTCCCAGCAAACTCCATCTAAACTGAACAATCCATCTCATCCTGAAAAACCACATTATTGAGAAACAGACATAAATTTATAACCCTTGATACTCACAAATGCACATTTAATTGCATCTGTTTACGTTCAGCACCCTACAGTTCATTATCATCTTTAACATCTGGGCTTCACGCTAGGCAAAGGAAAAGAGACTTAGTTTTAACTTAGTCTGTACAAAATGTGTGCAAAAAAGAATATGCAGCACTTTTGCTTTACTGCCAGCATCCAAAAAAAGTAGTACATATTTAAGTTGGGTACAATTTTGAATGTGTAAAAAAAATTTTAACAAACATTATCCTTACGTGATTCTATGAGAACTTCAGCCCTTCTTAGTTCTCTGCACTGAAGACTTTTTCTTCATGTGCACCACAAAAGGTTTCCCTCACTTCACCTCTCCAGTCTGTTTCACCTTTTGACAAACAGATCTTTTTCTAAAATTTAGTAAGAGTCACTCACACATAACTAGGTCCAGAATTCACATCACAAAAGAGAAACAAGCTGTTTTATTCATTCCATGGTAACCTATTAAGAGTACATATGACAATATTGAGCTAAATTCAGTAAGGTGCACATTCCTTGGATTTAAAAATGTTACAAAGGACTATCATTGCTACTCTTCCTCTTTTTTTTTTTTTTTCAAAAGAAACATTGCTGCATTGAGCATGGCTTCTGTTCAAAATATCAAATAGTTTTTAGGGCTCATAATTTTGGTATGACCCCGAATGACTCAAACACATGACTAAAAGATATAAGCTGTATCAGAATAAAGTTAAAAAGGAAAAGAGTGTGGGCATGTGTAAGTGTACCAAATTACACTGTAGACACACAGATGCACATATATAATGGCTGACGTGTTTCTACCTTAAATAATGCATCCAGCTCTAGGTACCTCATTACCAGAAGGGTAACAACAGTCTGAAGGTAGTTCAGAGAAGATCAATCAAAATGATTAACACCAAAGGAGGGACTTAAAAGGCAGGGTTAAAAACTCAATACTGCAGCTGTTTTGTGAACAGGACTTTCATTGGGTGAAGGGGAAGAGAAGTCCAAACAAAAGCATGGTCATCTAAAAATATATCAATATATACAATTAGCAAAGCACTGACTTTAGAAAAATGTGACTACAATCCACACACAGCTAAGGGAGAACTCCAAGAAGAAAGCAAAATTGTTTATTTCAAGCTCAGAAGTCTACGTATAATGAGCTTAAACTATTACAGGAATTCTGACTTGACATACAGTAAGTTTTTGCTCATAGCAAGATCTCATAAACTGGGCTTAACCTCACCAAAAAAAGGTAAGATAACAAAGTAAAAATCCTGTTGCAGGGTTCAAGCTAGCTTTGACAGGACTTTGACTAAGTAAACTAGAAGCTTCTATCCCCTGCTCAGACTGCCTAATTCTATAAAATTATGCTAGTAGCTATAAACACTGCAGAATGAGTGAATGAATGCATGCAACACTATCTGCACACACTTAAATGATGAAGTGTTTTCAAAGCAGTTTTCAACAGTAGTATTTTTTTTCAACAGATTAATAAACTAACATCTTTGCCTTGAAAAGGACCCTTCACATGACAAAATTCCTCAAATTAATGAAACTAATAGGAATAGGGTCCAATCATTGTGCAGGCAACAGACTCTGCTGTACAAGCAGCACTGCTAAATAACATTACAGATTTAAAGACATTTTTATGCTCTGGCTGCTACTGCTAGAGCTGGTCAGCTAGTTAGCTAACACAAAGCATTCTACGTAGCAATATCAATGATCTAAAACGTACTCGGAAACACATTAGATAGTAGTCCTCCCCACTACGTTACACACAAAACTCATGGAGAGAAGATTCATGTCACCATGCAGTTTATATAGATATACCTTAGACTTCATCAGAAAGAGAATGATGAGAAACATTATTTTCTTTGCTGTAAGAAAGAGCAATTCATTGCAGAACACTAATAATAACTTCACTCAGGAAGACATATCTCTAAGTAAACTCAAAATGACTAAGGTGCACAGTTAACATGAAATGAAACATGGTATTTTTCACTGCATTACACTGTGGTATGTCTAAGAAACCCAAGGGTATGGATAAGTTGTAGATTATTAAACTGTAATAAACAAACTTGTCCAACATTTCTTTCTCTTCCCCTCCTTTAGGGGACACAACTCAATAGAGACTCCTCCAAATTTACTACTACTTTATTATTTTCTATGACTACTTTCCATTATGAAACCGAAAACCTTGTCTAGTATTACTTAAATGTATCAGGTTATCACACAGTTCAATACTTCTCTATTTCCACAGCTCTAAGAATATCTTGGTTTCCAAATGTGTTTTTTATTAACAGCACTACTATGTTTCAAACATTTGTCGTCTACTATTCAAGAAGCAAAAAAAAATTACATACATTAACGCAAAATTACATTAAGAAAAGGGGGGTTTTATCTTTAAAGTAAATGTATAAAGCTGTAAAGAGCAACTTCATGACTTAAAAAGATACAAAGAAAGGAAGAAAAGGGGGGAAAGGGGGCAGACTGCTCCTTCTTTGATAAGCGTTTCATTCATTCAGTTCCAAAGAGAAAAAGCAGCAGCAAAGAGGGGGCAGCTTAAATGCCAGTACAAAGCAGGAAGCATAGGAATTCAGTGAGTTCACTATTGGATTCTATGGTTTGCACATAATTCCAAATGCAACCAGCTATATTGAAGTGCAGGCCCTTAGGTGCAAGGGCACATGTAAGGCAGCAAGACCAGAAACCCACCCCGCCACGTACTGCAAGGAAACAGGCCACAGCAGCAGTTCCTTTAGAAGTTTCAGCCACCCTTATACTAACCTAAGCAAAGGTGTATGCTTTAAAAAAGCCTGCTGGAAGTTACTGCAGAATAAAGCCAGGCCAGCAAATGCAACATTAAAAGGGAGTCACTATTCAGTCATGGAACACCCCCTTCACCGTCACTGCAAACGTCATAGAAAATGGACAACCACGTAAAAAGATCCCTTTTGCCTCCCTAACATGGCCCTAGCCAACCCCAAAATGGTCTCTTTACCTGATTCCTCTCTTCTCTTCTCTGATCACAGAGAAGGTGGGTGAAATTCAAAATAGCATTGTTGCAACTGGAGACTTAGAGAAGGACCAGGGAAGGTCTACACATGCTCCTTCTTCAAAAACCACAGTACAGATCTCGAATGAAGTTCCCTTACCATTTTCTACCTTCTTTGCATCTGAAACTCTTTTGCATGAAGGCATTCATACCAATTTTCATGTTCAAAACATGAAACCATCCATGCTGCTATGCTTAAAAATAAAATCATGGACCATACACCCCTTGTCTCCCCAAGAACCTTACAGAGACACTGCTTTTGGTCTGAATACTTACTCATTAGGGGTTTTTTTTCTCCCTAGAAAGGAATAATTAAAAATCAACCAACCAAACCACATACATGCTTCAGACTATCACCACAGGGACACTCTCAGGTCTGAATTACTGCAAAATAACACTATAATTATGTCTTAATTTCACTAACTAATCTCAGATGAGCTTTTAAAAAGTAATTCGAGGTTTACAAGTAAACCGTTTAAAACTGTACTCAAACGTTATCTGAATGAAACCCGACATTTATTTATCCTTTTCCCAGCCTAATTTTAAACAGTTTCCAAGGAAAGGCATATCTGCTCTTGATCAGTCTGGTGACAAATGATAAACCTTGTTAAAAAGTGTGACATTTGAAAATAAATAAAAACCACAGGAGACTTTTCTAACCAAGGAGGAAGATACGAAGAAACATTATCCCCTTGCACAAATCACCAGCCACAGAGACTAAGCACAATCTAACGACCTCATTTACTCAAATTGTACACTGCCAACAAAACCACTACCTAAGGCAACTCTTTAACTACAGATGTACTTAAATACCTAGAAAAAATAGGTTACTTCTCTTCACATAAAACCGGAGTCCCACTGAGCTCAACCAAATGCGGCAGGTTAGAGATGGAAGACAAAAACGGGTCTTACTTGGTGTACAAAGACATCAACTGGAGACTCCAAGGGGCTTCCCTCTCGGTTGCTCATGGAGATGAACCCGAATCCCATTCTCACATTGAACCATTTGCAATGGCCGGTTCCGTGCAAAACCTGGGATTCCTCCTCTTCTTCCTGCTCCGGCAACTTCCCGGGTTCGTCTCCACCTTTACTCGCCCCTGCTGAGGAAGAGGGAAAGGCGGGGGTGGGGGGGGTGGGGGAGGAAGGAGGGAGAAAAAGAAGGAAGAGAGGGACAAGATGCAAAGCAAAGAGTTAAATTCTGGTAACATCCTTTTGCCGCTGTATAAAGGAGTTACTACAAACGGAACGGGAGGGGAAAAAGGGGGCGAACAAAACAAAATCAAAAAGCAAACGGCGAAAAGTGCGTATTTTTCCTAAATCCTAAAATAAACAACCTTCTCCCCAAAATACGTTAAAAAATAAAATCACCGGAGGTTACAGAGAGGAAACACTGCGCACGGAGGCTCTCCCTCTGTCTGAGCCCAGGGCAGCCCACGTTTCTGTACATACGTGTATTTTTCCATTTAACTCCATCTTTCAGCCACATTACAGCACGGAACGCGATACTTTACTTGAATATTGCTGGTTTAAGACCGATCCCATTTCTCAACAGAAATTCTCAGCCCAATTAGTCTCTCCTCGCAAGGCGCAGGACCGGGGGGGCGAGGGGGGAGGCCGGCCGAGGAGGGGTGGAGGAGAGAGAATAAGCGAAATTGGGTAGATTGCACAACTGGCTATTGCACATGCAGCGCCGAAACCACTATTTTCCAAAGTGTATCCATCCCTCCTTGGAATAAACTTTCGATTAAAGTTGGGACAGGTGTACGGCCGTTTTCTCATCCCACCACTGCAACTGTGCTTAATCAAACAGGAACAATTCAAACAATAGCCCCCTGAAAGCTTTTCAAGTTGTGAATCGGTGTGGGCGGTACGGAACAGTTTCTGAGCTGGGTAACAATGGGTTTGGAGAAAGCCCCCTTGCGCGAGCTGCTAAAAAAGGGTAATGCATAGTTGGGTTAAAAAGGGGTGGGGGGAGGGAGGAGAGGGGGAGAGAGCGAGCGAGCGAGCGAGCGAAAATCATAGTAAAACAATAGAAAAAGAAAATTAACCTTCGGCCATGTTGCCCCACGGGCCCTCTGCTCCAAACTCGTGAGATGAAAACTTTCCCTGTGGATCGAAGTGGTCTTCTGCATTAATCTAACATCCTGATTTTGAACGATCGCAAATTTAGCTCGCATGGTCTAATGTGCTTTCCCTCTTTTGATTTTTCCCCGTCTCTCTCGCTCCGTTTCTGGCCCCCTGCGCACACGTGACTCGGTCAATTACATGCTTTCTTGCTACTAATTTCGCATCGGATCCTTAAGGGGTTGGCAGGAGGCAGGAGCAGCCAATCGCCATTTCAAGTAGCCTGACACACAAAAATAATTTATGAATGAACAAGAAATTTCCAACACGGCGCTTTTTTTTTTTTTTTTCCCCTTCCTTTTCGGACAGCTAATCTGCACGCTTCTTTACGGGAAATCGAGATGACGTATTATTCTGGGGTTTCTGCCCTCCCGTGCATGCACAAATCCGTAGGAAGATCCGTGTGTTTCTAGATACAGCCCACTGAACAACAGCTGCGTGCAGGGGCGGCCGTGCGGAGGAGATTATGGGGGTGTCTGTGCCCACCGCAGGCGGGCTCCGCGTACGCGCAGCAAGGCGAGATGCTGGCGGACGAGGGACACACGTGTGTGCAGACACGCACGGGGAGCGCCGGCAGGCAGCTGTGGCACCCTCTGCGCACAACGCGGGCAGATGCACGAGCGGATCGTTAGTGATTTCGCATTCAAATTAAAAGCGCGCCGGAAACGCGATATCACCTTAATATGCCCCAGAATGTGCGGAGATCTAGCGTTTCACAACATTTCTGGAGGGGGGATGGGGCGAGGAATTGTACTTCACAGGTTTCTCCGCCATCTCTTTCCGGGGGAGGGGATGTGATTAATGACTTCCTAAATAAGAGCGCAGTTTTCAAGCCGAGAATTTGAGTGAACCTCAATCAGCAGTTGGGAGAGGACAGACAGAGAGAGGGATTTACTGGAGAAGAGGGCGGAAAAAAAAAAAAAAGCCTCGGGGAAAAGAGGACAAAGAAGGGAGAAATAACGCTGACTGGGTACTGCTGTTTTAAGTCTTCACTGCCAGCGGGAGGGGGGATCCAATTCGGAAAAGAAATGTGTGATGTGTAACGGGCTTGGTAACAGCCCCTTTGCAAAGGCACTCCCCTTCTGCGCTCACAGGTACACAGCTATGGCCCTGCCTTCCAGCCCTTCTCGTTGCTGGACGCACGGCCAAAAGCTTTTAAAATAATATTTTATAAACGTGAAAAACAAACAGACAGTTAGGGGACAATTAGTTTTATTTTCCATCTGTCAATCTCCTTTAGTGTAAAGATACATATGAAAGTATTCTGTCCTCATCACCATCTACTCGCATTAACCTCGCTTTCCATCCGGAAATATAAATATAAATGTAAATATCGATATAAATATAAATATAAATATAAATATAAATATAAATATAAATATAAATATAAATATAAATATAAATATAAATATAATGTATCTCCTTTAAACGTTGCCCATACCTTGTTAAATCTTGGACTCTGACTTTCTTATTAGTCCCCTCCCTCCTCCCCCAAGCATCCTCTCTTATCCCAAGGACACACAAACAAAAGCCAAGGCAACAAACTGATCCCTGCAGAACCTGAATGCAAGCGGCTTATGCATTTGCAAAGCACTTGCTGTTGTTTGGGAAGTGGCGTCGATCAGTCTGCCCAATTAAGGGGAACGCCTTTGCCCCCATGGGCCTGTTTACTCCTTTTGTTGCCTTTCAGGAAAGCGTCAATTCCCCCGCTAGCGCCTCATTTCTGTGTGAAACACCAAGGTGGGGGCTCCGTGTGATCGTTTGCAAGAAAGAAGCGAGGGTGGGCAAGAGTGTACAAATACAAGAACCCTGGCAAGTGGAGCAGAAGCTTTAAATCCTGAAATTCCTTTGCAGTCTTCAACCGTAAATTTCCTATAGGTTATTTCAACAGTGAGGTCGACTTCCTACACTGACCTGCCTTACGCATTCGTGCAACATACCACTGCTTTTGGCTCATAACCTCCCTGCCCCCCTTACAATAGCGATTATTTTACAATATTAAATCTCCAGTAATTTTATACGCTTGGATCTTACGACCCGGACGATATCTAATATATCATAAATGTACGAGATTTTAACACACGTGAAACCTCAGTTATGAGCAAGAAATTAAGGTACCGGAAGAAATCAATCCTTACACCTCTTACTTGAAGTGCCCAAGACTACATTTCTTGTGGCAGAATGGCACTTTTATAAAATTCAGATCTCTCTGCCCCCCCACCCCCGAAAAGACAGAAAATACCCGTTTAATAAAGTTTTTTAAGTCTTTATTTTAAAAGATTCATTTATTTTACCGACATTTGGTATAAAAAAATCCTTAGAGGCTAGAATACTGGTTAAACAGACACAAACGAGTTGATTGAGTTCATTAAATGGACAAAATATCGTTAGCAAATTTCAATGAAAAAAATTCAGTATAATATGTTCTTCGATGAATAAATGAAAAGCTACAAAACCACGTAAAAAATGAATGTAAATATATTGGTTGCAAAGTTTTTCTTATGTTGCAACATAAGTGCAGATTTTGTAAAATGGAGGGGGGTGGGATTTGCAATGTGTCTTTCCTGAGATTTTCAGGCCTCCAGTATTAGTGGAATTAAGGTTGGGGTCACTGGACTGGTCACTGGTGTCAGATGTTATCGACTCATTCATTTCCTGCAAGGGACATCAGCCTTTCAAGTTTTGTGGAAGGTAGAGAGCTGTTACCAGCTGGGAACTCTCCGGGAAAAANAAAAAAAAAAAAAGAACCCCCACCCCAACCAACACCCTTCCAAAACCAACACCCTTCCAAAATTCATTCTGAAAGAAGGGGAGGGGGGAAGAATGAAAAAAAACCCTACGGAACAAGCCAGTTCGTGGAAAACAATAGTTTAATGGCAATGGCTTACTTATTAAAAAAAAAAAAAATCTATTTCTATCCTTATATCTCGCTACAGAGATGCTAATTTTGGTGAAGACAATTATAGGAAGCTGGAATCATTGTCTTCCTACATGCACAGCGAGAGCTCGCTTGAAACTATGTAACCAAAACCAGTGGTGTTGGATTTCCCATTTGTCACCTTCCTAAAACTTTTAAAGTCCTAACTTCGGTTTCTTCTATTCCCCTAAACAAAACCAAAACAAGACAAAAACCTCCCACAAAAACCCCACTACTCGCCCCCTCAAAAAGGACTCCCACCACAAAAAAAAAAAAAAAAAAAAAAAAAAAAAAAA
>VYXC01006220.1:1592559-1882832 GCA_013397175.1 Platysteira castanea
GCCCCCGGGAGCCGCCCGACAGCCCCTCCGGAGCCGATACTTGCCGAGGGCCTCTTCCTCTCGGGGCCAGCCCGCAGGGCACCGCTCACCACACCCAGCCAACAGTCTCCTTTCCCAGGCACCTCCTTGGGTGCACATCATGGATGCCGTTTGGCACCTTTGGTTGCGTCCGGCTCCGCCGCCCCGAGGACTGGACTCCCCAGCTGCCGTATCCTCTTGTGCTGCTGCTCACCCCCAAACCTGCCTCTGGCAGGTGGGATATCGCTCCTGTGTGGACGATCTTGCACGTCTTAACAGCACCTTAACCAGCTGCAGCCACGACCTGCAGCTGGTGGGTCTCTTGGTGTTCAGTCCATATCCACAAAGCAGGCAGGATTCCAGCTGTACAACTGGCTTGTCCAGAACTTGTTGGTTCCTAGTGGTCTTGCACCATGATTGGTTTTCTTTACTGGCATATGAGACTTTATTAATCTCAAAGTTTCGTTTTTCTAGCTTGTCCTGACTCATCCACAGAATACCCCAACGGTAGTTTACATACTGTCATACAGCCAGCATGAACTTTACCCAAGGGTATACTGTTCATTGTTTTAAAAATAGCAGGGTTAACAATGTTTGGCTACCTACGGACCAATGTTCCACATCCTTTTCCTACCAATCCACTCTACACAGGCTCCAACAGTCTCCACTGTCCACATGCACTAGCAAAATGGAGATGGTTCTCAGCGGTGTGGTTCCTCACCAGGTGCATGTACTGAGGATTAGCCAACTGGTGAGTCAAACAGTAGGTAACTGGTGAAGTCACACCATCTTCCATCTGGAGAGGACTCTAATTAGCAGTCTCATTTTCCTGACTGCTGGTTTTCGTCTTGACATGTAATATTTTTGGGTCTTTTATATTCAATTTGGCTGAAACTGTGAAAAGGGTTCAAAATTTGCCTGAGAACAAAGAGATGGATAGCAAATGCAATTCTGTTTCCTTAAGAGAACAAGATAAAAACGTGGCCTGTAGTGAGCCCAGCTCGCTGTATTTTCTATCATTAGGCATTAGTATGCTTGCCTTGAACTTCTCACTCTTGGGCTTTCCTTTGTAGATTTAATTTTTGAGGGTACAATCAGGCTTTCAAGAATTTATTAGCACTTTTTGGTGTAAGTAAGTGCAAAGTCAGCACTAAAATACTTACCATACATAGCTTTATAACTTCCTTTTAACAGAAAAAGCTTTACGCAGAATTTTGCTATGTGATCTTAGCCTGTGATTAAAGCAGCTGTGGAACCTCTCAGGACTTCAAATACTGTGCCTTACTTAGCTCAGAAAGGTTTTGTGTTGAACAGAGATATTTCGAAGGCTCAGGAGGGAGTCTTCCAAAGACCAAATGACACTGTTTCACTTAGACTTATCTAGGGACAGCCATAGAAAGCTGCTTCATGTTTCACAGATGAGATTTAAGTACCCACATTTATCTAGAGCCCTAATATTTGACTCTATTACCTAAAACTTGGTGCACACTCTGTATGTATATATATAAATCTAGCTTAGCATACAGCTATATTACCTTAGCACAACTTTAACTGTATTTGGCTAATAGTTTGGGACTACATGATCTTTTCTGAAAAACAAACAAAACCAAATCATGGTCAGAACTCGTTTTTTCACTTAATTTTTATTTATTTCTAACAAATGGGGAATAGTTCCTTCCTGGTGCCCGCTATTTCTGCTGAGGTATTTATTTTTGCAGAAGAAACTTCCCCACCTGCTTTGTTTTGCTGTGCCCTCAGAATATGATGTAACCTTATTTTATAGCAAGTTTGTATAAAATAAATTATATATGGAACATAAACAGAATTGAACTCCTTCAATAAATCACTGAACTGCAAACAGGCTGTGAAAACACTGCACATTTTTTTTTCCTATTACTTTATTTTTTCCAGCTTTTTTCCACTGGTCTTGTTCATAGGGTTTCCCCTGAGAACTTGCTGAAAAATTCGTTTCTTCCTATGCATATTAAACAGTCCTAGGCATTTTCATGAGCCATGGCATTTCTTCCTAAGGTGACCTGTTAAAGTGGCCTGCCATCCCAATCCACATTTTGCAGACACACTTCTAAATGATTTTTTTTCCTTCTCTGCTGCATTCACAGACCCTTTTCCTCTTCCTTCTTTTAGCCTATCCTATTCGCCCACTAACTTCTCATATTTTCCTCATGGTCTTCTAGTCAGTCTCCCCTGTCCTTGCCCCTCACAATCAATAGGAGAGATGCTGCTGCTTCCTGAAGATATGTATGACTGCTCTTCCAACCAACAGTAACACTGATCTTCATTAACTCATCTTCACATATTGAAGACTAAGCTGTGCTGGCAAATAGACATGCTGATAAGACTGAGATGCTCTTGGCAGCGAGTCTGCCTCTGCTTCCCAGCTTCAGACATAGCTTTTTGCCCCTTGAGCTCTGATCTCAGGAGACTCTTCCTGTTAATCTATTTTTTTCCTTATTCTGATCTTACATTTGTCTTTTTTCTGTTTGACTAACAGATTTATTTTTTTAAAACCACGTCAAATCTACTATAAAACTCAACCAAAAGAAATTACTGCACTTTCAAAGCTAAATGTTCCCTGCATGCTGGCAGCAAAACTGATATGACGTGCTATAGAAGGATCCTGGTGAGGGTCTTGGTTTTTTTCCCCCAGAAATGTTCATGGTCCCAACTGTTTCTTAGCTGTCAATGGCTGTGTGCAGTTACAGAACTATCTCTGTCCTCCTTTTAGCCATTAGTCTTGTTCTTTGCCTTTGGGTTTGGTTTAATTTTTTTAATGACCCAATGAAAATGTTAGTAACAGAGGAGTTTCCTATTTTCTGTGTGTCTTCCTCCTATTTTATTTGCGTTTGCCAGTGGGGCAAAAGAAAGGAAGTGATTTCTTTAGAAGTTTGTTTGGAAAAGCTGTGCCAAAAGATGCTGTTCTGCTTTATTTGTGGCTTTGTGAAAATTATGCAGCATTTTATGAAGCTTTAAATTTTAATGTAAGATTCTCAAGAATGTTCTATTTGCAAACCTAGGCAGATATCTAAGCACATGAACATTCAATATGGTAATCAGAGAAAATTATTTTATCAAAAATGGCTTTTTAGGCATTTATTTAGTTGCAGCAAAATTAACTTATTACACAGGCACACTCAGAGTGCTCTGCCAAGCAAAGCCTTAACTGTTCCTTATCCACACCTTTTCCAAGCCAGTATTTACCATCTTTACAACACTGCACTTAATTCCAAGGCAGTAGATATTTGGCTTTCTTCAAATGCTCAACCATTTCTGTCCTTGTTCAGGGGCTCAGATACACTAATTTGAAAGCTGACGTTATGCTTCTTGTTTAAACTGGTGCAGAAACTGAGCTGTGTCCATCCAGAAACTCGCCACGACACCAGCTAGAGAGGGGTTCATCAGGAAGACCAAACCAAAATGGAAGCTGTGAACCCCCTCAGTGAACGCAGACTCTGCTTTTCGCTTTTTAGGCCAAGGCCACATATACAACTCCAAAAAAAGTGTTGGCTTGAGCTTTCCTATTAATGGGAATGAGCATGCCATGTATGTGTCACATAGGTACTGGTTTTACATCAAGGAAGAAGACAAATATTTTGCTCCTGCCAAACCAAGTATAAGGGACTACTGTTCTCAGTTTATCTGTTCCTCTCATCATGTTTTGTTTCATGGATGCAAAATTCTATGCCCAGGTCCTCACTGCTGGCTTGCTTGCTCAGGGATATGGAGACTCCCTGGCCACCTCTGAATCAGCAAAATGAGCAGGGCCAGGGCAAATGCCAGAGCACTGATTGTGCACAGTCCGTGAAGTGGTTTAGTGCCAACCAGACTTCACCAAAACAATAGGTGCTAGGCTGTGGTTGAGGAACTAGCATAGGAGAAACCCAAGCCCTAATATGTACATCCCTACTGGCCTGGTTTCAGAAACAACTGGTTAAAACTCATATGGTTGCGAGATGTGCCAGGCTAGTGAGCCACAGTGTAGCAGAAAATGAGCCCTGGACTGTTTTATTCACTGGTAGAGACATGGCCTTGACCCCACAGTGAGTTTGGTGGGAGGAGGGGAAGAGGAGAAGGGGGGGAGCAGAGGAGTGTCTAATATGACAGCCCCCTTTTTAAGAACCTCTGAAAAGTCTCTAAAAATGAGACTCATAATTGAGTGGTTGCTGGTCTAAATCTCTTCCATATCTTACATTATGCCACCATTAAAGAAAAAAGTTAGTAGGGAGGAAATCAGGACTCAGGTCTCCTTGTGTCCAGCTGATTACCCAAAGTGGTAGTTTGTGGCCAAGTTTTTAAATGTTTGTTCTATTTCTGATCCCAGGATTCAGGATCGGTTCGAACAGAAAGGTTTCAGCATGCTGCTCTTCAGAATAATTAATAGAGTGGAGGTTATTGCACTTTTTAAAAAAGGGAAGTAATATGGAGCTTTTCATATAATGCTTATCAACAGCAACAGCAAACAATCTGAGACAGGATGAGGGATTTATGTTGAAGCTGAATTAGTGCACAAGATCTTCACACTTGAACAATTACTGCAAAATGATGACAGTCATGTTCAAATACTGTTTTAGGAATTCAGGGACATACACTTGGTTAACCATTAATATTTAATACTTTTAAAATCAATATGTGTAGCCTTTAAGAGAACGAGCATAAGAAAATGTTAGCTTAACATTAGGAATAAATTTTATGTTATAACTGAGACTGGTCCGTGGGTTTTATTGCATTACACTGGATGTGGTTTTCATCAGCTGAAACTGTCTGGCTCTTTATAGCAGCTTGATTTAAGGAGTTTGAACTAGTTTCCTCTGGGAACTGCAGGCTCAAAAAATTGAATTGTTAGCTGGTAGAAAAAATTACAGAACATTTTTCAAAATGTACAGTGGTGAAGAAAGGAAATGATTACTTGGAGTTGGGGGCGTAGAGTGAGAAAGTGCCTGCCTCATGCATCTGTGGGTGGAAAGCCACAGTTGACTTATACATTTACTTTGTTTCTTCATCTACCATTGCTCCAATCACAGGAACTAATTACAGTCAGGTCAGCATTTCCCTATTCTATCAAATTTTGAAAAACCAAGCAGAGCAGAGAAGTTAACGTGATTTAGAAAGAGCTTCTCTGCATTTCCGCTGGACTAGAATAATATGCAACTAGAATAATAATGTCCAAGCCTTCATTTGCAGCACGACTCTTATTGTTACTCATGAATTTTAAGAATGAAACATTAATTGATAAGCAAGGCTTAAACTACTCGAAAATATTGTCTCAAAAGATTTTGTTTCACTCCTGGCTTACCTCTGCCACTTCAGTTTGAGTCAATCAGGATTCACTCATAGGCTAATTGCAGAAATAAACCAATTGCTAAAGGGTGAACTGATTGAAAGTGACACTGATTCAAATGGAGACTGCTTTGATACAGGAGAGTCTTCCTTCATATTTCCCATACCCTTTAAAATAAATAAATAAAAAGGATGATGGATACAGAAGCATGGTTTTTAATAGATTTTGAGGTTTTTTTCTGACTAAAAGTCAGTATAGTTTAAGTCCCATTGTATTTGCTGTCAGAAGAAATTTGGAAAATTTCAATTAGGCAGAGTCTAAGGTAATATGTGAGTGGAGAAGGAAGCATTGAAGGGAGATCTTTGCAAATCCTACTTATTTATTCTTGTAGATATGCAGAAAAAAAAAGGGTGACAGCAGACAGAAATAAAAATCCCAGAATGAAAAGAGAAAAAGAAGGGCTCCTTGGCCAAAGTAAAAGCTGAGCTAGGAAGTGGAGAATCAGCTTTCCGTGGAAGCAGAAAGATCTCACAACTTCTTCCAACAGATTCTACAGTATAAATAACAAAGGCATGTCCGAGGCTCAAAATAAAGGGAACAAATTTGTTAGCTACAGAATGGCGACAGAGGCAAAGATTCTCCATGCAATCAAGGAAGAAATACTGATGATGGAAAGGAGGCCAGAGAAACTGGAGCGTCAAAAATGTGACAGTCACTGAAGGACCAACTATGTGAGTAGCAGTAATATTTGGCTGGTTAATGAAGCCACTGAAGAGAGGACTCCATGCCAGAGCCAGGTGGACATGGAGGAAGAAGTAAGGCAGGACTGACACTCAGCAGCTGAAAAGTTCAGTGGTGAACTGTGAATATATTAAAAACATCTTTTTGTCTGACATTTTTCTCTCTCAGGAACAGAATGCTGCCATGAGCTGACTGAGACTCTGAAGTTACCAGGCTTAGTGATATTGGATAAATCCACTGGTAGAAAAACTCCATTGCAGGCACTGGAAGTATCAAAGAATTGGACCTCCAGTGCTACAATTTATATAGACCAATATGTAATTAAGTTGCCAAGCATGTACCTTCTAGTTTTAAATATTGTCCTTTTCCCAAGCAGTTTATCTGTACTTCAGCAACATATCCTTAATGTAGGGAGCTGAAAGTTGCCATTTTTGTGTGTTTCTTTAAGTAGTATGCTTTACTTCCATGTGATAAACTATCCCTTCCTAATCCTAGCTCTATAATTTTTTCAAAACATGTGGACTCAAGTGCCCCGTTCCTCTCTTATTACCAAGAGATGAAAATGGACGTGAAACAAATCAGTGGGAAGAATTTTCCACCTCTACATGTAAGATTGATTTTTTCATACTGGGAAATTTTACCCAATGAGTAAATGTGGAAGAACCTAAATATTTGCGCGTCATTTTGGTGAAAGCACATTAATATATAATTTTCGGGTTATTTGTTAGCAGTGTCTTCTTGTGACCCTAATTAAAGTAATAGTTGCAGGTGACCTAACAGACACAGAAGAATGATCATTTCCTGTTGCCCAGTTTAATGAACGCATTATCTCTAAACCTAGATTTCTGCATTGGGAACAATAACATACTGATGCTGTCTAATGAAATCAGCCTCAATTGTCATGACCTTTCGTTTACTTAACCTTTTGCTTCCACCGTTAATTATATGTGTTTTATAGTTAGTATAGAGGGCATGATCGTTAGCAAAACCTATCAAGCTTGCTTTCTTCAGAAGAAAGAGGAAAAGCTAACAAACAAGCTTGGAAAGAAGCAAAGGGATAAAGCATTCATGAGAGAAGAAAACTGAACGCTTTTCAGTGGCAACATACAAAACAAGTAGTGAGTAAGACATTCTCATAAAAAGCAGAAGATATTTGCTGGCATATGCATGGTTTGTACTTGTTTTGGTTTTTGCCTTGCATAATCAAGGGTTACACCAATAAAAGATTAAAAACTGACAATCCTCTGAAATTAAGAATCAGTTACATGGTAGATGCAACATGGGAAGTAGCTGGGTTCTTTCAAGACACAAATATCTTTTCGGTTCTGACCTAGAGAATCTGTTTTCAAAAGCAAGACTATGATTTGGAAGAGGGTGTAGTCTATATGACATGATGCTTGTCTCAGAGGTAGATGTTTGGTTTTCTCCCAGGTCTGGCCTCTTTTCATAGCCACAGCTTCTCATGCATCAAGACTGGATCCATTCAGTAAACTGAAAGTGCCATTGAAAAAAAAAGTATTCTACCTCAAGCTGATTCTGGCACAAATGGTGCCTTCCTTCACTGGGAATTGGCCTGGGGAAAGAGCATGGCTCAAGTATATATTTTTTTAGCTATATATTTTTTACAGGGAAAAAACCAGCTAGAGAAGTCATGGGTCACTGTGCAAATGAATGAGAATGAGTTGGGTGGGAAGAAGGGGAAAACAACCCCACCTGTCATGTCTGATTTAGTCCTTGACTTTCTGGTTGAAGGCTGCTGTGGACATAGCAGACTCTGAGCAGTGACAATGGCACGATGAGAAAAAGACTTGGGTGAGTGTCAGAAATCTCTTACTTCATTCTGTGATGATGCAGCTGCTACTCAGTCTCCCTGTCAAGTAAGACAGTGTAGCTGAGTAGCTTGGAGAGGTCTTTATGATACTTTAAAACTGGTCTTCTGTGCTCCTTCAACAAAAAGTCCCCATATATGTTCACAGAATGGTTGAGTTTGGAAGTGACCCCTGGAGATCACCTATTTCAGCTTCTCAGCTCAAAGCTGTGTCACTCACTGCAGGGTGCTGAGGGCTATGTTCAGTCAGGTTTTGATATCTCCAAGAATGAAAACTTTGCAAACTCACCAGGCAACCTATGTCAGCATTCAACCACCCTAACAGTAAAATAATTTTTGTGTTTAAATGCAATTTGCTGTATTTCAATCTGTGCTTATTGCTTTTTGTCCTGTCACTGGATACTAGTGAGAAGGGCCTTCTCCAAGCTAAACAACCTCAGCTATCAGCCTCTCTCTTCATGGTAGGTGCTGCAATCCCTTAATCCTCTTCGTGACCCTTTGTTGGACACACTCAACTTACTGTATATGCATACAGGCCTATAACATCACAGAAAATAGTCACAGCTGACCAGTACTTTTTAGAAACATGTGCCTTTCCCAAGTGACACTCATCTGATCTAACTGCATATTTAAAATATGTGACCCAGTTTAGAGCTTGCAGTGCCCTTCTTACCCTTTCAAACATACTGATATCCTTCGTAGCTTCAGAACCTGGTACATATAGAAATTAAGGATGTTGCTTTTTCCAGCTTCTCTTCAAACATCAATTGTTTCTAGAAGAAACTAAAAGACACTGCAAATACCTCTTCCAAAGTCTTGGTCTCTACCAAGTTCCTTTGAACCTTCAGGACTTTATTTAAAGATTCAGTTTAACTTTTGAAACAGGATTTACTAGGACAAAGATTTTATTTCCTTGCATCAGTTAGCTTTCCTGGGCAATGAAAGACCCTCGAAGGCAGATTTATAGCTTCCAACAATCTTGTTTGAAGAACAGTCCTTCCTCCAGAACTAGGAGTGTATCCCAGGATTGACAGGAGTTGTAAACTTGAGATGAATTCTACAAAAAGGGACAGACATAAAGAAAAAACCCAACAAAAATATCCTTTTTCTCCAGAAGGCTCAGGGGAAACCTGATCAATGAGTATAACAAATGCTTAATGGGGAGAAGGAGAGAAGATAGAGCCAAGTTCTTCTCCGTGGTGCTCAGTGAAAACACAAGAGGCAATGAACAGCTCAGTGAAAATGGAATCTCCATCGAAGAGAGGAAAAAATATTGGAAATTCCATTTAAAGACACTTTGAAGATGATGAAATGCTGACGTAGGTTGTCCAGAGAGGTTGTGGAATCTCCATCATTAATGATAATCAAACTGTGACTGGACCCAGCCCTGAACACCCTGCTACAGGTGACCTTGTTTTGAGCCCAGGAGAACTGGATGACCTCCAGAGATTCTTTCCTCAGTGACTCTCTGATTCTGTGATCTCTGAAATAAGGCATGCCATGTAAAAGATATCACAGTAGTTATGATAAAAAATGCTAACCTATGTGAAACCTATGTCTGCAGTTCAGCTGGAGCTCTATGGAGCTGCATGGGCTCACTTGGGTGGAACAGCTTGCAAGATCAGTGCTCAGGTAAGGCCACGTCAAAATTAAGGAAACTGAAAAAACTATAGTTCTTCTTGACTTAGGACATGAACTCATCTGGTCAAGTACTTGGGTAATTCCAAGTAGAGTTTGTCATGGTGGAATATGATATAGAGTTAGTGCAATTAAAGTGCATTGTGCAAATTGGAGCTGATCAACTAAGAAATAAATTGCTTGCTGAATCCAGACAATGGTTTTAGATAAGTCTCTTAATGTATTTTTGGAAGCAGAGGCAACCAGTGTGGCATCTTCTCTGTCTCTCGGTTAAAAAATAAAGGAAAATTGGAAAGTCCTTTGTTTTCTGAGCATCTGCAAAGTGCAGACCGGAGAACTTTCCAAAAAATGATTGTTGTAGAATGGGAAATGTTTCCTTCCTTAAATCTGTTCACATAGAACAGTAATGTACCATATGTTGTGGTATGCAGATCTGATTTTATCACCAGGAAATGTATTCATCAACTAAGTCCTATGAGCACAGAGAAAATAGTGCATCTCAGGACTAATTGGCTCCATGTCTTTCTCTGCCTCTTGGACAATTGACTTGAGGTAGCCAAGGTCTGTAGTATTTAACTCTATAAATTTCAAAAAGTGGCCAGGTACAACCTCGTAATTGGAAATGGTGCCTCCTCTTTCTAACTTGGGAGTTGTGCCCTACATTGCTGAGAAAAGACCTAATTGGTTCAATGTTCATGCAGATGAGTAAGTTCCTGTGTTCACACCCATCTTCTGTCACTGTTTAGTTTACTACTCTATGTGCATCCATATGTTTTTCATCCCAGGATCTGAAAGCCTCGTAGCCATTAATGAATTTTATTTCTTATGACAACCATGAAAGAAATAGAATCGTTCTCCTAATTTTACAGATAGGTGACATAGACTAAAATAATTTATTTCCTTTTTATTGCTGATGGCTATATGATTGAGTTGAAAAGCGAGCTGCTGTCACTTTAATTTCAGCTTAGTAGCCTATTCATTAGACTACTCTTCTTATAAAGTAAAACCTTAAAAATTTAAGTAAATTGAATTTGATTATACAAATGTAGAGGTTAATTAGGCCATTAACAAAGCTGAAACTGAACTTTTAAAGACTTACTATAGATCATAGAGATCTGAGTAAATAACACATCAACTTTGAAAGCTTCTCTGAGAAAACATGGGAGTGCATCATGTGTAGAATTTTACATTTAAGGAAGTGTTCAGCTTTGCATTAAGTCAAAGGGAATCACAGATCTGACCTGATAAATAAGCACAAGTTTCCACAGCTTTCATCATCTTTCAGTTTAAAAAAATGTGTGTACATATGTTTACATATTTTGTTGCAGCTTCTACACCACTGATTTACTGAGTCAACATACAGTAGCTATTTGAGGTTCTCTGTAGGGATATTGTAAAATCAGATTATGATCTGATTTGAGGTAAATCCCCCTAACAGTACGATATAAATTTAAAAGAATTGTAAAATTTACAATGCACTGAACACAAACGTATCAAACACAAGATGTCTTACTAGAACAGGAATGAACACCACTGTAATTACATGAAATAAATATCCTACATCAAGGAAATTGGGACAAATATTCAACCAGTTTTGAAGTAAAATGTCATTTTGAAAAAAGGAAGGTATTCCAAAGTTGTAGATTAGGTGTAATATAACAGACACATACTCATTTACTTACTAATAGTAAGTAAATTCATTACCCTAAACTCATCTCAAATAAGTGTTCATTTGGAGTGTTTCATGACAGTAATTCAACAGTCTTTGAATGACAGAATAATTTTTTGGTGGCTTAAAAGGTTCTTTTCTGTTTATTAGTTACTGGTCTAAGATCATAATCAGGTAAGATCAGTGCTCTCCTAATTGTACGTGTTACACAATGTATCAGTGCTACTTGTCACTTAGCATACTTCTAGTGAGTTATTTTTGGTACTTACAAAATTGTTAACCTCACTCTAAGGATACAGAAATTAAGACTAAATTGTACAATGGAATTTTGGGGATCTAATCTGCCTGCTAAAAATTCTTTCTCTGATGGGAATAAAATTCCCTCACTTTCCCTTTTTACAGCACAAGAATGAAAACAGCTCTTAATGAAAGACTTTAGAGAAAAGAATTTTCCACAAAGTTTGTTAACCACAACTCTCACTGCCTTTCTAAATAAAATAGCTACCAATCTGAGGAAGAGTCAGAAAGCCTGGACAACTGTCTCCCTCAGCATATCATTTTCTTAGCATAGGTGACAAATGCGGAGATTCACACACTTCAGCTTGGTGACATGCTATATGTGTTACTTGAAAGTTAATAGTGGAACCCTCAGAGGAAAATTAAATGGAAACCAAACTACAACAAGGAATTTTCTGTAACTCATTATTACAGATGAAGGTATAGATATAAATATAGATATACATACAGAACACTTCCATGTAGCCTTCATTATAGCTTTTTATGGGTTTGGATAACTAATTCTGCTTAAAAATCTGCCATTCAACCATAAACTGACACTTAATAAGGAGAGACAAGCCTCATTCAGTTCTGTAGAGCCATCCTATTGTGCTTAGCCAGACCTGGGAGCATGTAAATAAACAAATATGCTAACACAGCTGGAAGCCTGAAGTAAAAAGGATTCCCCTTTTTCCTTTCTTTTGTTTAAATAACCAGTCAGCAACTATGAAGGGGTAAATAGCAAGAATTAGGAAAGGAGGAGATAAGGCATTTACCCCTTCATTATCTCTACGGTCAGAAAAAAAGTGACTGTTAAAAACAAAAGGGAATTTCAACTGAACCTGCATCATCCTGCACTGATTGACCCTCCAGGCTCTGTCTGTAAAAGCTGAACTGTAGCAATGCAAGTATACAACTTTTGCTTATTGAAAGGGACATGGAGTTTAAAAAGTGAGTAGAGCAAGCAGGGAATAGGTGAATTAGATTATGTGGGATGAATTCTTTTTCTTGCTTGCTTTTTTCTTACCTGATATATATTTGTGTAAGGATTCACACAGAGAGGAAAAAAATCTTCAGTACAGAGCTTGCAATTCAAAATAAGAATGAATATTTATAAGAAGGTATTAGAAATCAGTCAGTTAAAAGTAGTTACAGCATACCAGTAATCTAATTGTTGTCATATTTTCTGCAGACATTATGGAAGAAATATAAAGATTCTACTCAAAAAAGGGTAATGGAACTGCCTGGGAGTTGAGAGCTTTCAATAAATGCAAGGAATAGCACAGGAAGAATCACAAAGTTGTGGTTTGGTTTTGTTTTATGATTTTAACAAATAGACTGATTGGAGACAGGAACTGACATCTCACTAACAAATGACTTCATCAACACAAATTGAGTTCAGTGGGAAGTGGTATGTGGAATGTCGGTTGGAGATGTGGCAGCACTGCCCCCTCCCAGAGCTGGCTGTCCTGTCACCTGCTCTCTCCTGCATGAATGCTCCTGCTGAATCCCTGTTGACACAGAAGAAAGTAGACTGGGAGCAAATAAAAATCCCATAACTGAAGCTGCTGTCTCGTTTCTCTTTTCTCCCCCATTCCAAGGCATTCCTGACATTATTCAAATTTTGTATAAATCTCATTGTCCCTTCTCTTGAGAGACTCTGTTGAACAATGCTGCTATTCTCTCCACCTTCCAACATGATTACCCCAAGACTCAGCAAGGCAAGTGAAGAGCCGTCCTTCAATACACTTTGAAGAAACTAAATAATCTTTTATCCCTTTCCTACTTATATTTTGTGCCAAATGAAGTTGGACACTCCTTCTACCAACTTTCACTGGTACTAAGCACATAAGTCAGCTCTTTGCAAAACCAGTAGGGCACTATGTAAGCGATATGCAAACTGCATAGAGGCTGCTAATAAATTAATTTTTGCCCAAAACATTTTACCTAACCAGGAGAGATCTAGCAGCAGACCAATTCTCCTGTCCTTTTGGAACCTCAAACAACATCATGATAGAGCACAAAGTAAATGAAACTTGGGACATACACATTTACTATGTATATGAAAGACAACAAAGAAGTTAGAGGCAAATTTTCATGGAGCAAAGTACCATTGTTCTGCTGACTTGATGTGTCAAAGGTGACCTACATTGCAGATTATGTCCTGACCTTTGGAGTGTCACCGCAGCCGCACTCTTGGACAATTCAGAGCTCTGGCTGAAGTTCGGGAGGGCTGAGGACTCCGTCAAAGAAAGACAGAGATAGAGCAAGCTTCCAGAGAAGAGGATGATTTGGAGTAAAAAATGCCATCAGCCCTCCTCTCTAAAGACAACATTCCATTTATGACACTGATCAAAGTGAACTTCAATTATTTTTTCTTCAAAGGAGCATTAAAGAATTTTTTGTTCAACACCGCCAGTTGCACTGTTTTCCACTGATCTCTGAATCAGCCAGCATTTCCACCTCACTGGTGGTAAATTGCATTGTCCTCAGCACCAGTGGGCACATAATTTGGAACACACATACATTTTAATATGAATATTTAAGGTATTAATATATAAATGAGCTCAAGGATTGGATAAACTGCAGGATAGCTTCCAGCATTCTAAGGACAGGTTTAGTGTGATATTTGGAAATCAAAATTTTGTAGGACTATATTTAAGATGCTCTTTTTCCCTTTAACAAGGTTACTTTTCCCATCTTCTACTAATGTACGTTGTGATACAGTACACCAGGATGCTCCAGTGTGGGTTGAGGGATCAGAAATTGTATGTATTTTTTCAAAAGAAAGTTGGGGCCATAAATCCTGGATGACCAAGAGCTGGTGTAGACATTTAACTAAGTCCACAGTTGTGCTGACAGCAGTATTAATTTAAACTTATATCCTACAGGGACAAAAAATATGTAAAAAGTACAGATCTGCACAAGCTCATTTGCCAAATTCTCAGGAGGTTAGGAAGCTAAAATCCACACCTTTCACGTGTATGGCTTTACATAGTGTAGAGTTTTTCTTGTCAGGCTCAAAAACATATATACTTTGCCAGAGTTTGAAGGAAGGAAGGAAAAATATGAAAAAAAAGAAGATGATGAACAGATGGAGAGAAACAGGGTAAATTTTTTTCTCATAGCTCAGCTTAAAGATCTGCCAGGATATTAAGTAAACTTTGTGTGACTTCGTGTACCCAGAACTTGCTATACTGATGCCCATTTTTTCATAATTCACTTATTAAGGGTCTCATTTAGCAGAAATTTGGCCCAGAGCTACATAATGTCAACCTTTGTCAGTGTTGTTACTGAAGAGAATCATGAGCTTAGTTGGCCTGACTTCATTAATTCCTGAGACGTGGTTGTGGTAGCGACTTTGTTAGAGTATCTCTTCTTCCTGTGACACACTAATCTCCAGAGTCAAAACTCACCTTGCACAGCTGCTGAAGCTATTTTTGTACATCCAGAGTTAATCCAGCTCTGAGCTACAGTAATGATAATATATCCGTTTAACAACAGGCATGGAAACTTTGTTCTTTTAAAACTATCCCTAGCATGTGTTCAATTGCACATCTTGGACATCTGGCAGGCCAGTATCTGAGGAGTTGCTATCATTCCTCCTCAAAGTTATTCCACTTTAAATAGGCCAAAGATCCAAACCAAAGAATTTTTTAGATAAGACCAATTTGGGTTTTCATTAATGCTTAAACTCTAGTTAATGAACATTAATTAATTAGGATGATTATATTTTAGACTGGACTAAAATAAGAAAGATTTTAGTAATTTGAATGCAAAGCCCAACATCCTAGTCTCAAGCAATGATCAACATGATTTGCTAAAGCAAATGTAAAACATATAGTGATGCTTGGTATATTGTCCTGGTCTACTGGCATTTTAGAGACAAAGTCGTATCCAGGACTTGGTGTTTAACAGCCTTTGTTGACCTTTTTTTCCCTAGGAACTTGTCTAGCTGCTCTTCTAACTTCATCTATACTTTGGGCTACTACAGTGTCCTGTGTCAACGAGTTCTGGTTTCCTTTGTGCTGTCTGCAGTAATCCTTCCTTTTGTTCATATTGAAAATGCTGCCTGGAAATTTCACCGATTCTCCATAATCACCTTTTCTGTGCTATTCCCGACTTTACAGAGATCTATTATACTTTCCTTGTCATCCCCAGCTCTGTCTTTGGGTGTTTAGAAACTCCTCAGATGGGAGCAGTTTCATAATTTTGACTGTCCCTGACATACTTTTTCACTCTTTCTGAGCTGGGGGAGGAGGCAGAACTGCCTACATTGTTCAGTGGTGCAACGGCAGTTTCTATTTGTTCTTTCTTCTCCGTTGATCTACCAAGGAAAATGGATCATTCTTCATGTGAATACCATCAAAGAGATGATGCCTGCATGGAGGTAACATCTTGTGGGAGGTTTGACATTCCTTCTACCAACTCTAGTCTGGGACATCTGCTAGGAGCTACCATCAGCCCTGCAAAATAAAAGGAACTCACATTTAATCCCCGTAGGAATTGGTTTATGAGTGGATTAATTAACAAACTAGTTAACTAACACAACAGCCAGTAATGGCTCTTGTTTCTAAATGAGGGTGGCCATATGCATGCCCTATTAGAAATGGTTCCTGGCCTTGGACAGTTCCTTAGCTATGACTGGGAATTGCTTGGGAGAGGTGTGCCTGGGCAAGACTTTCCCAGGGACTCCTTTAGCAATTTAGCAGTACAGACACTTCAGTTCCAATGCCCAGCAACAGTCCTAGGCACAGATTTACTTGTAGAGAGAGAAGCACAGGGCTGGGTAAGATCGGCACTGTGGTGTACGTGCTGAGTGGGTGCAAGTCCTCTCAAATCTCTGATGCTGCCTCCCCATGCATTTGCACTGTATTTGGAGCAGAAGAAAAGTGTTCAAAAATTAGATGAGTCCAGCTCTTTTCTTCTACAGTATGCCTAGAATACCTAGGAGACATAATAGCATAAGAGAGTGACGCTTAGGGGTGAGCCGTGCTGAGGTCCTATTTATGTAAAATGTATATTTAAAAAAGAAGATGATTCACGCTAATAAGCAATTAAGTATTTATAAGGTAATCCAGGAATCAAGACCAGGTGTTGCAGAGGGGAGTAGAGGATTTTCTGTGATTTAAGATTAGGAATAATCAGGATTAGATTCGGATATTAAATCTTTGGAGCACACAAGTTCTGCAGAGTTAGTATATCTAGAAATAAGATTTGCTTAGTAGCAGGTTAAATAATTTTTAACATACATATCCATATATAAAATGGGCCTTGCATGGGGATAGATACCTCCCTGAAACTTTATTTAAATATTACATAAGGATATAATTTGTATGTAAGTAGATTAATATTAATTCCTTTATGGTTGGATTTTGATTCTCTAATTCACAAGCAATCTGATGTCCTTGCTATAAATAAAAAACTGACCAAAAACGTAATTCAGCCCCTATTCCAGTCTTATTTGAGGGCATTTTTTGAAAGACAGAAACAAAAATATCATATTTGTCTTGTATATATATAGCTGCATGTAATTTTGTGGATTAATATGTTTAGATAATAATTGTTGTTCCTTGATTAAGTATTTAGGTGCAGTACAAAAATCAAAGTTTCAGGTTAAAATAGCTATTGTCTGCTTTTATGAATAGTCAGAAACTAGGTCATTGCAAGAACTGGAAACATCCCAGTGGTCTGTCATATTCTATATTTTTATGTGTAGGTAATACAGTAAATCGTTAATGTGAGATCTGGCATGTCTTATTCTAGAACAGCGTAATTTAAGTTGTGTCAGCTGTGAAACTTGCCAAGGGAGGTAGAAGCCAAGCATAGTCTGTGAGTGCTAGGCTGTCTTAGCAACCTTTATGTGACAGCTCAGAAGTCTCTTGACCTCATGACCTAAACATCCTTGCATATGAACACAAATGTTTTAAAACTCTAAGTTTCTGCTTTGTACGTCTGGGTGAGCTCCACAGCGCATGATCTTGGTGTTCCATGCAGGCCTGCAATTCATGCAGGACGTGTGGCCTGAACACGGGGCTCTGCTAGTAGAGTCTTGTTCATGGGAAACTCGTTCCAGCCCCTAGAAGACAGTGGTAGGCAATAAATTAAACTCCTCTGTAGTACGTACCTCCCTGTAGCCTTCTTCTGCTGCTGTTTCCTGTGCATTCCTGTCTGCTTGTCCCACATGGCCAACACCATGGGTACGCTGCCCTTGCTCCGTGCTGCCAGGTGCCCTCTCTGGCACCCCATGCATGTTACAGGCAGCAGCGCCCTGCAGGGTGTCACTTTCCCTCGCTTCTGTAACTCAAATTACAAAGAACCAACGTACGAGTAAACTTCACCGGACAGTCAGTGGCTGTGTGCCACTTTTTGGCTATGGCTATGTTTTCTAGCACTTTGTAGTAGCTGTTTTTCTCACGGCTTCGTTTTCCATCAGTTAATCTTTTTATACATAGATTGTCTTCAGAAAAGCTGAGCTATAATTATGGAGAGTTTGTCCAAAGCATGTAAGATAGAGAATTCACCTCCCTGATTTCTCTGAGGTGGCCCCAAAGAGCTCAGACAGGGAAGTAACAGCATAAGATAAAAGCTCAGGGTGATATAAACCATTCTGCTTCTTGTCCTGCATATCCCTTTCTTTCTTCCCAGGCTTCACACTCCCTTCTTGCTCTGAGGAAGTTATGGAGATGATGATATAAGCAAGTGTGACAAGACTGGGTATTCTATGCAGTTATTTTTCCCAACTGTATATATGCCTTAGATGATTAACCCTTTGTTTACAAAGTTGCTCTCAATCATAGAGTTGAATTCTTTGGCAACAGGCACAACCCAATGACAAACTTCTCTGAAAAATAATAGGTATTGTAAGAAAGAAAAAATACTATAATAAGAAAAAGTAATAGTGTTGCTATTTATTTTCATTATGTACTTGCGTCCTAGTGTGTTCAAGGTTTGTCAGGTGTTTTGAAAGTAACAGAGCAGGAATGACCTTTCCTCTCAAATGTAGATATGTCAAATCATCCTTTAAAACTGATGTTTGTTTAACTGGCCCCTGGCCAGTGTTCCCAAGCCATGGTACCAAACAAACAAACAACTTCCTACAGGATATATCCTCAAACTAACCTGCATCTGTTTTCTGGATCCAGAATCCCACAGGCGAAGTGCAGCTGCAAACCCAAGTTATCAGCTGCATATGGCAGAGAGGACAAGGGGGGGCACAAGGTTCAGGAGCACCCAGAGGTACTCGCTGTAAACCAGACTCCCCAGCTGCAGTTTTGCCCCTCAGCAGGTCCCTTGTTGTACAGGAACCTTGCTACATGTTCAAATTCAGGGAGAAAAAAGGTGGGTGACAAAGATGCTGAAAGGTTCGAAAATTTCAAAATCCAAATATGAGTTTCATGCAGTACCAGCAAACATACACAAAAAAAAAGAAATATGGAAAATCACCTTTTAAATTTTTTTTTTTTGGAAGCTAAACTCAGGATAACACCCAGAATCCTATCCTTCCTTAGCCTTGCCACGAGCTTTTAAAAAGGCACCTTATCTTAAGGTACAGAACATCCTCATTTGCTTGGCTAGCTCTTCAGGCATACTCCTTAGCCACATCCTGCCCTCTGGAAAATGTTGTGCAAGGAGAAAAATGAGACAGAAGACTGGTAACAGTCATTGGGTTTGAGTTGATTTGCTTTCTGCCTGTGTGTGTTTGGGAGGTCCCAAGAGATAGTGGAAGCCGATGCAGAGTAGGAGGATGACGGCAGTGGTCATGCGTTGGCAAGTTTTTAAAATAAAAGTGGCAGAATAGAAGATAAGGGATGCGATGGGCAATCTTAGGAACATAGGGCAGGAAATGCATTGTGAATTGGTGTCTTGCCATGGGGGAAGGTTCATCTATCATCATCACTGTCAGTGGCTAAAACTGATGTTGAAAGAAACATCAGTCTATCACTGACATGGTTTAACGCCAGCCAGCAATCAAGCCCCACGCAGTCGCTCGCTCACTCCCCCACCAGAGAGATTGGGGAGAGAATTTGAAGGGTGAAAGTCAGAGAACTCAGGGGTTGAGGTAAAGACAGTTTACTAGGCAAAGCAAAAGCCAAGCACACAAGCGAAAAAAAGCAGGGAATTAATTCATTGCTGCTCATGGGCAGGCAGATGTTCAGCCATCTCCAGAAGAGCAGGGCCCCATCATGTGTAACAATGACTCACAAAGATAAAAATGCCACCACTCCAAATGTCCTCCCTCACTTCCCCTTTCTCCCCTCCACTTTATATGCTAAGCATGACGTCATAGCGTCTGAAATATCCCTTTGGTCAGTTAGGGTCACCTGTCTTGGCTGTGTCTCCTCTCAATATCCCATGCACCTCTCAACTTCCTTTCCAGTGTGGTAGCATGAAAAGCGTAAAATGCCTTGGCTCTGTGCAAACAGAGCAATAACAAGAATATCTCTAGATTATCAACCCTGTGCTCAGCACAAATCTAAAACACAGCCCCATACCAGCCACTGTGAAGAAAATTAACTCTACCTGTGCTGAAACCAGCATATTCCATACCATTTACATCATGCTCAGGTCCCACACTATTCAATACAATCTCATTAACCACCACCCCCGTCCAATTCTTTGATATAATGCACAGATATTGTTCCCTTAGCCTATAGACCACCCCTGCAAAATGCTCACACCATGTCCACAAAATGTTGAATTTATGTAGTACATGACTTTGAGCTCCATCTGTCATGGTCACTCAGGACAGAGAGGTGGTGTGGGGGGGAGTTCCTGGGCACCAAAGCCAGCTCAGGTCAGGTCACTTCTGCATGGCAACTGACTCTTGTAAGGCTTCTTCTCCATTGGATTGGGCGGTTCCTGTTACAGTAATTCCTGAAACATACAAGTCAAATCATAGTTACAACAGTTTAAAGGCACATCCATTACAATCTCCATCCCTGGTCCCCTGTGGGGTCACAAGTCCTGCCAGCAAACCTGCTCCCAGCACGGGCTTCTCAGAGGGTCACGTCACATCCTCCTTCACGCATCCACCTGCTCCAGCATGGGGTCCTCCACGGACTGCAGGTGTATCTCTGCTCTCTTGTGGACTCACTCACCTGTCACAGTCCCTTCAACTCAAGTTCACACTGGAGTTCCAGCCCGTCCATTACAGCGCACAGAACACAGCAGCAGTGCCTGGCCACCTGCCAGCCCAGGCACATCGCTGTGGCTGTTACCAAAATGCTCTCAGGCACAACACAGTGAGGTGATAAGCAGTGGTGCAGCAGCAAAAGTGAAAAGCAGCCAATAATGAGCACAAGACTCTAACATACAGTCAGGCAGGCAAACCCCATGGAAGCAATGGAGCCTACCCATTACGAGGTAAATAGCACTGACAGATGTAAATTCAGTCTGGCATATTCCAGTCAAATATATCATTATCTCAAAGTCTTGGAATCCCACATTGGGTGCCAAAGTAGGACTGACATGGTTTAATCCCAGCCAGCAATGAAGCCCCACGCAGCCGCTCGCTCACTCCCCCACCAGCGAGATCAGGGAGAGAATTTGAAGGGTAAAAGCCAGAGAACTCGTGGGCTAAGATAAAAACATTTTAATAGGGAAAGCAAAAGTCAAGCACACAAGCAAAGACAAACAAGGAATTAATTCACTGCTACCCATGGGCAGGTATGTGCTCAGTCATTTCCAGGAGAGTAGGGCCCCATCTTACCTAACAGTGACTTGGGAAGACAAATGCCATCACTTCAAATATCTCCTTCCTCCTTCTTTCTTACACTTTATATACTGAGCATGATGTTATAGGGTCTGGAATATCCCTTTGGTCAGTTGGGGTCACCTGTCCCAGCTGTGTCTCCTCCCAGTCTCCCATGCAAACCCCAACTTACCTGCCAGCGTGGCAGTATGGAGAGCAGAAAAGGCCTTGGCTCTGTGCAAACCCTGCTCAGTAATAACAACATCTCTATATTATCACCCCTGTGTTCAGCATATGTCCAAAAAACAGCCCCGTGAGAGCCACCATGAAGAAAATTAACTCTGCTCCAGCTGGAACCAGCACAATGACTTTGTCTTAAAATGGTAAAATTAGGAAAGCACATACTTAGAAAAGGTGAGCAAGCAAATAACATTTAAGAAGCCAATTAAGCATCAGGCAAGGAGAGAAAACTCTCTTTTAATGGAATACAGTAACTCTATTAGCTGTCTTCAATGAAACTTGAGCTTGGGTTGTACTGACTAATGTAAAGATACCCATGAAACCAAGTGCTTCAGGAGCTTCTAGTGTAAGAGCTGGGGTGCTACACTGCTCAGTTTTGTGACATGAGCAAGCTCTTTAAATGGCAGATTCTAATAGAGTGTGTTTATAGATGTTGAAAAATAGAAATATTGTTATCTGACTGATCTGAAAATTGATTTTTTAATGTTGGAAGCATTGGACTTTCCACAGAAATTATCTATGTCAGATATATTTTTAGATAAAAAAATTTCATTGTCTTGTTGACATTTTGCTTTGCTCCAGTGGTACTCATTATAAAATAATTGATGAGCACTAAATCAATATAAGTTAACTCCTGAGTCTATAATTCTACATCTCTCGTGACTGTGTCAGTGGCTAATATGTCTAGCTGCTTTCCAGAACAGAAGCTACACAGGAATTAACTGATTATGTACCAAAAACCAGACAAGAATCCACGCAAATTACAAGACAGAAGTTGAGAGAAACAAGAGAAAACCCAGCTTTTAATCCTTTACTTTTTACTTTTAATATTTGCAAAGACTTATTGTAAGTAAAGGATACTGTTACAATAAATAACGTATAAAGAAAAAACTTGAACATCCCAAAACATTTTCCCTCCTAAATTTTGAAACATCCTACCACAGCCCGTTCATTTTACAAAGCACAGAACAGATCTTAGAAGAACATGAGTCATCTTTCAACCAGGCACACAAATAACCTACGTTTGCAGCCATGCTCGTCCCAGGTGGCAGAAGACCTGAAGATTCAGACTACTGAAGGCTCCACATGAGTGCATCATCTCCCCTCTTGTCCTGTACGAGTGCATTTTGTGTGTCTCTGTTCTGGGATTAGTATCAGGCAGTTGCAGAGTGGTGTCTCTGCTCTCTGTCATCTTCTTACCACTGAGAAGATCAGAGCCAAGCCCCACAGCACCTTTAATATGCATATTAGGATGCCTTCTCTCATCAGAAACAGGAGAAAATGCCTCAAGGGAGATTTGCAACCATCAAACAGTGCATTATGAAACCTGAAGATACAGAAGGTGAATTAAATTTTAATAAAGTAACTTTAGTAAAATTGCTTTCAGTTAATAGCTGAATGCCAAGAGTTGGTCGACTTCAGTTAAGTGGTTTGTAAGGCTGGAGGTGTGAGGTGCGAGGGAAGCTGGTAGCCTGTGTAAGGATCCTGTAAGATGGCCTGTCTGCAGCAAGCCAGTGAAGGAACTAAAGATTCAGAGTTTAATTTCCTGATAGGCGTTGTGGTGCCTTGGGATATTTCAGCTACAAGATGATTTGTAAGGGGTTTAATTGTGTTATGGGCAACCTATCTGCGACTGCTGAGGAAGCAAATGCTGCAGCTTATCATTGGGTCTCACAATAAAGGAACTGAAAGCAAATCTGGGTCAAAGCACATTTTGGTGTTTTGTCTGTATTTTTCAGATTCTGGGCAAGATCCTGCTGGAAAATTGCCTATTTTCACAAGGTCTCTTTACAGATTCTGGATACAATTTCAACTTTTCAAGCACAACTGAAAGATTGTATGGACTGCAGAAATAAAGGGCTGAGCAGAGGCACAGAAGCAAACAGCAGTTTTGCAGCATATCAGAGCAGAGCAAAGCAGCACAGTGTGAACAACCAGCAGAAACAACAACAGGAGGTTGTGACTGCTGGCAGTAGCTAATGGCAAACCTGGTGAGCAAACTGGTAGCAAATACAAGAACAGTGCTGGTGTGAGTAGCAAGAGGTAAATAGAATGTCCCTCAAAAAACCAAAAAAAACCAAAAAACCCACAACAATGCAGAACACAGCTCCTTTGTCAGGGCTCAGATGGTGAACCATGAGGGAATGGATTGCAAAGTATTCCAGGAACAATGATCAATACCTGTCACTTGGATGTCTCCAAACCTGGACTGGAAATGGAAATTGGACTTTCTTATTATCTTACAAACATTCAGAACTGTAGGATTAGAACATGGTCAAGACTACTAGGGAAATAAAAATAGCTTTACAGAAAAAAGCCCAAAGTCTATGTAGTCTGATATTCCAGTCTGATGGAAGACACTTAGAGAAATTGCGTGGAAAAGGGCAAATGGGGAGGGACAAATTCATGCTATGTCCTTCCTGTGAGTCCCTAGCAGAAGAGTTCAATCTTCTGGCAGAAACAAATATGCACAGGGGCTATATTTGGATCTGATAGTTAATTTTTTTCTTAATATGTTTAGGACTAGTAATATTATTCTTAGATTACTTTCTCCACAAATGTTTCAACATAATAAATAGTTTTTCCCTGCCTAGTTACTTATCAGAAAGGAGCCAATCAGAATAATCTACTGTAATTCATTAAGACTGACATCTTGTGGTTGTTTTTTGTATGACGCCTTCCACCCGAACTTACTAAAGACTGAATTATCCCTTAGCTTAAACAGCTACTGTGCATCCTCTCTATTTTACTGAGGATGTAGCTATATGACTCTGAAAATTATTCAGTAACCCCACCAGGGATCTGAGAAAAGAATTAATTCTGTACGAAAATTTGATTCTCTTTTTTGTTTCCCCTGCAGAGCTTTATGGTGTTGAATTGTTAATGCACAAAAGCATTCTTACCACTGCAGTCACTGCAGTCTCTTTAATTGTGTCTCTGCTTACATGATAATATTTATCATCTTGAATATTTTTAACACCGTTAGTAATCCTGTTCTAGAACACTAGACGAACTTCAAGGTGTCAGCTAAAGTAAAAATGGAGTCTCCTTTGGTTTGAAATTCTCTCTAATGATGTTCTGTCTTTTGTGAGTTAGAAGTTACCATGTCCAGCAGAATGTGTATAGTGAGACCTGCCTTTTGCATGTATTGAATCAAGGCAGTTACTGGGACTCAGCTGTGCTCCCCAAGGTTTCACCGTGTATTTTAGTGTGGTGCAAGCATAAAAGATCCACCTTCTATCTCTGCAAAATAGGATCCATTTCAGAGAATACTATTATTGCCAGTCCAAAGATGATAGAAATTGCCGTATTATTTTTTTAATCTTGGGGATTGTGTTATGAGGCTCTATATTCACATTCTTCTGCATTTTAATGTGGAAGTTTCTTCCTTAGACTGCCATTTGCAATTGGCAGTGTGTTGATACAAAACTAGGAAGTAAGTTTATCTGAAACTCTGCAATCTTCTATTGGTACTTGATTAGCTTGTTCATAGGCATCAACAACTTCTGCAGAAATGCTCTACACAAGGTCTGGGATATCAAGGGGAGTCCCCCTGTGTAGCATCAGCAGCGAGCAACAGAGAAAGAGCAGAACAAATATCTCCAGTTATTTTATCAAGTAAGAATAGATCAACCTTGTGTATGTAATCCATTCATTCATTTATTTGCTTGAGAAAAGAAAGGAGATTGCCTTCCTTTGAATTTTTCTGACTGACAGAATGCTTCCTTGTCTCCCAACAAATAAAAATAGCCAGGTTTTAATACACTCCCAAGATGAAAATGAGTTGATCAGGACCAAATTAATAGAGTTTTCTTGTCCTTCAAAACAGAATCAGTTCTAGAATGACAGCAAATAGTGTCAGCCTGAATGCAACTTTTAAAAAATTAACAAGGATCTGAAACAGGGAAAGAGAGCAAAAATCTCAGTGTATCATAAACTCAAAATTTGCAGCAAATGCAACAAAGTAATTGGTTCCACTGTTTATTCAACATTTTAAGTTGTTGATCAGGATGTAACATAGTATTTCATCATTTTTCACCTTGTAGGTTTCCTTACTCTGATGTCTGTTTGAGTGTAGTGATGATGTGTTACAGGACCTTAAGTCATGATTATTGTTGCAGAATTGTAAGTATGCATGCTCTAGAAACATGAAAGAATATAAAGAAATGGCCATCATTATCTGGAGAAAAACTTCCCTAACACCTGTAGAGAGCTCCTGCTGCACAGAATAAAGTTGCAAACACAACTAACCAGAGAAACTGTAGGAAAAACATGACAGCAAGAAATAATCTTGCAGGAACAACATCACCAGCATTAGAGAGACAAGGACAGAATGGTTACTGATTTCTTCTTGGCCAAGCAGGTGTTTAAATTGTTGGCTCTTCCCTGATTCCACCTAGACTAATACTGACAGAAGTATAATGATTAGCAGAAAAAAGACTCATGTTTATATCTTATTTGTCCTTTGGTATTTTTTTTCTTAAAAACATTTTGCGTAGAAGACGGGTTTACTAAAAGAAGAGTGATGGTATTTTTAAAATATGAGACGTAGTTGTAAGCTTTTCAAGCTCCAGTAAAGACTATGCAAACTTAAGTGCTATGACATTATGAAAATAGTTCAAAGTATCTTCATTCTAATCCTTGAGCACTGTGGATTTGTTTTGAGACACATTAAAACTTCCTTTTGAAAAATTAATGCAAGGGAGACATAGCACAAATATAGCAGAAATAGAACTGGCAAGAGCTCCTTCAGACCAGGAGCATGGATGAATTAGACAAAGAGAAAGTTTAAAAATGTATCTTCAAGCCTGGATATATTATTTTTGAGAAATTTCAGCAACCCAGCTTTAAGGAAATGTAGGTAGGCGTCAAGTAGCATTAACTGCTCCACAGAGAACAGAAATGGATGCTGCACAAGCTGTAATTGATGGTCCTTTAGTTTAGAAATTTTGACAGTCAGTGTAAATCATGTGGGTCATAAAAATAGACAATAATATTTTAAACCTTATGTTAAAAAATTTCGTACCTCTTTTGCAGCAGTGCCACAGTCTCAGAAAGAGTAACTAGGACTTAGTATAGTTCACACAGCAAAGCAGCAAAGAAATAAAAGGCAGGATAGTTCAACAAGGCAGATAAAATAAAACCAGAAAAAGTGATGGGGAGTTTTTGTGATGTCCTGACCTATAGCTGCTGACCTGTCAGTTGGCAGAATCGAAGCAGCTGCAGTGCTTTCAGGGCCCTCTCTGAGCAATTTTCCCTCCTTGATGAAATTTCTTCATCGTAAAATGAAAAGAAATCCAGTCAAAGCATACACAGTTCATCCTTTTCTAGAACATGGTTTTCAGTGTTATCTAGGGAACTACGTTTGTCCATTAAAAGCATATATTAAAATTACTTCAAGAAATCCCATTAAGTGATTATAAAGCCAGCATCTTTTTAGATAGGATCATACTACTCAAAAATAAGACAAGGTATAGAAACAATAGATTTTATTTTGTGAGTTTTATTATTATTATTATAATAACTCATTACTGTTATGATAACAACCTATTANTAGCACAAAAAATGAGGATCAGAAATCAAATCTGAAATCAGCCAAGTTCACATTTCTTTTGACAGTAGAAATAAATGTAGAGATAATCCATATTATTATCATTGACTTATAAACCCCATTGACAAAAAAGTGGGGTTGCATTGATTGCTTTTAAGGTAGACATGCAAATTAAAAATTGATTTTCAGTACAAATAGCACATAAAAGTGAAACAGTTTAAAGCTACATTTTCATACTCTCAGTACTAATGATAACAAGGCGAAAGGTAGATTTTGGAATCCAAAAAATCTCTGGAAAAACAGGGATTCATGTATAGATATATGAAGCTTATCTATCCAGTGATGAAAACTGTTGCTTGAAGTTTCACTGTGGTAGCATTTTACATGGCCAGAGATACTAAAACACAGCTGCTTGAATTAGTGCATAGGATAGACATGCAGCTGTGCTAGCACTGGAATTCTAGGAGATATGTACAGATCCTCTAATATTGTTTTCACACAATTATGCACAGTTCTCTGACTGCCATGCCTTGATCTAATCTCCTCAATCCCAAAGAGCATACATCTGCAATAAGACTGGATCATTTATAGGATCACTGCACGGATCACAGGGCTGGAACACCTCTCCTATGAAGATAGACTGAGAGATCTGGGCCTGTTTGTCCTGCAGAAGGCTCAAGGGAGGTCTTCTGTGGCCTTGCAGCACCTAAAGGGTGCTTGCAAGAAGGCCAGAGAGGGACTTTTCACAAGGGCATGTAATGATAGGAAAAGGGGGAACGGCCTAAGCTGAAAGAGGGCAGGTTTAGACAAAATACAGGAAAAAATTCTTTACTGTGAGGGTGTTCAGGCACTGGAACAGGCTGTCCAGAGAAGTTGTGGATGTCCCATCGCTGGAGGTGTTCAAGGCTCTAAGAACCTTGGTCTAGTGGAAGGTGTCCCTGCCCACGGCAGGGGGTTGGAGCTAGACGACCTTTATGGTGTCATCTAATCCAAATCACTCTTTCATTCTGTAAAGACAAGCCCCCTTAAGAGCAGAGGGAAAGCACCATGCACATGTTGCATGTGAATATCTTATGTTCTTTGATGGTAACATGGGGAGGAGGAAGGTAGTTGAAGAAGATCTCTGTGAATTAAGTTGGTCTCTACCACAATTCTGCAAAGATCCTTTGTTATATAGCTTCGTCTTCATCACAGTGAAGTCCCAGCACAGGATATGCAGGCAGTTTCCAACATTAGTCTGCTGTCTTGTCCAGAAGAAGCTGAGTCAGCCCACAGGGAGCGCATGGCTGTTAGGAAAAATGGCTCCAAGTCACACTCCAAAGATGTGCTGACTCCTAACACTGCAATGCAGTGGATAATAAAATCTCTGCTGGCGGAGCTGCTTCCAGGAAGAACTCAAATTGCACTTAGAGTTCACCACTAGGGAATGGAATCAAGGTAAATGGAATTGCAGGAGGAAGAACATTGGATCATACCTGTCTATCTGGGGTGTTCCATAAAATATCATACTCTTTTCAGATTTTTAGTTCATTAACTGATGAAATGTAGACTACCATGCTATCTTGGTTTGTATCAGAGACAGTGTGGCCAGCAGGACCAGGGCAATGATCACACCCTTGTACTCAGCAATGGTGAGGCTGCACCTTGAATCCTGTGTTCAGTTTTGGGTCCCTCACTACAAGAAAGCCCTCAGGGTGCTGGAATGAGTCCAGAGAGGGACAACAAAGCAGGTTAAGGGTCTGGAGCACAGTCTTATAAGGAATGGCTGAGGGACCTGGGTTGTTTAGTCTGGAGAAAAGGAGGCTTGAGGGGACCTTATTGATCTCTGCAACTACCTGAAAGGAGGATGTAGCCAGGAGCGTGTTGGTCTGATCTCCTAAGTCACAAGAGACAGGACAAGAGCAAACAGACTAAAGCTGAATCAGAGGAAGTTTAGATTGGATATTAGGAGAAATTGCCTTACCAAAAGGGTTGTCAATCACTGGAACAGGCTGCCCAGGGAAGTTGTTGAGTCACCATCCCTGGAGGTATTTAAAAGCTGTGCAGTAGTGGTGTTTAGGGGCATGGTTTAGTGCTGGACATGGCAGTGCTGGATTAATGGTTGGACTCGGTCTTTGCACACAAAACAAAAAATGATACTCTTTTATCTATTTCTAAGTATCTAATGATATTTTTCCTTTCTGCAGAGATTTGATCTTTTTTCAAAGTAGTCCTGCTCATAGTTTTCCCGTAAATGAACAGGGTCTGTTGAACTGAATCTGAGCAGAAACCCTTTTTTGTTTTTGGTAAAAGGAGACAATAGACTATAGATGAAACACACTTTCCCACACATTGAATTTGTTCCTATATTTTGGTGTTCTGTGATGACCAAAGGTACAATTTAAGACTGGATGCTTGGGCTCAGCTCTGTCCAGAGAAGACTCTTGGTGAATAACTAGCAATCTAATGACAGAAAAGATGCAAAAACCCTGAGATCCAAAATTTGCTAAGTCTTTATGCCACAAATTTCTCTGGGGATTTAAACATGGAAAAATCAATATCAATTCCTCACTTCTATGCTGTAGGCTAACTAAAGTTCTTCTACTTTTGTATGTCTTTGTGAAGAATTTACAGAGAAAAAAACAGTGAAAGAGCTGAATGTTTTTAGTTTTGCATAATACTGCATTCCATTTCTGACGATAATCTGTGTTCCTCCCAATCCTGAAAACAAAATAATTTTTATCTCAGAAGAAAACTTTTGTTGTAGAAAAATAAAAGTCATGAGCAGCAGAGTTTTGGCTGTTACGGATGGTATTATCTTTTTTGAAAAGAAACAGTCTACCTCTGGTCCCCCACGAGACTGCTCACAGGAATGAACTTTCTCTACAAGTCAAGGACAGTGTTTCTTTCACAGGACTGACAATTGGTTTGATTTAATTCACTGTGAAAGACAAGTTTGACCAATTGCTCTAGGCAGCTGAACATGACATCTTCAGATATGGAAGTGCAAGGGACAGATATATTGAAGTGCCCTTATCTCACTACTGAAGGGAACTCTGCTGACTGCATTCAATGGGCAAATGACTTAAAGCTTAGGCAGTAAGTTGCGAATCTTAATCATTCCTTGAGATGTCAATTTTTTCCTTGACATCAAGAAAATTAACAAAATTCGGAAGTATTGATATACCTGTCATAGTGTAAAAAAATTAAGCTAATTTTACTACTTTCAGCTAATTTTACTCACTTAAAAGTTTTCCATTTAAGACTTAGTCTTACTACAGGTGTTTTACAAACACCTCCGACGGTATTTAATTCTAGTGCAATACCCACTTCTAAACTAGACAGAATTAATTACCACGCGGGAGTGCCTAATTCTCCACAGCAGTCAATACAGGCATGGACAAGTGCAATATCACTGGAAAAGTACACTGTTCAAGCAGGAATTTCCCAGATTATATTAAAAGCTCATAGGGTCAAGCAGAGATTTTTTTGGAATGATGAAGTCCACTATAAAGTAGTCTACTAAAAAGAGAAACCTTGGCCATTTATGCAGCCCTCAAAGCAGTTGGGTGGATCTAGAATTAAATTAGCCTCTGAAAGGGATACTGAACCTTATGACCTTTGACACTGATCACTGAGATTATGTCACCCCTTCCTGGATTGCTTTCTGGCCTACACTTGATTTTCCTTCCTTGAAGTTTTATACAGTCATCAATTAAGGTAGTTGTTGAACATCAGGAGATGCTTTTCGTTGTAGACTTCTTCATGTTGTAGTGGAAAGAATAAGGCTACAAAGCTGCAAATGCCCGTCCATATGTCCTATCTGTTTGGGACTGTCTTGGCTAGTAGAATGAGTTTGTGCAAGAAAAGCCGAATAAAGGTAAAAAATGGAGGGAGGGAAGGCGGGGGTGTTTGGAGTGATGGCATTTGTCTTCCCAAGTCATCGCTACATGTGGTGGAGCCCTGCTTTCCTTGGCATGGCTGAACACCTGCCTGCAAATAGGAAATGGTGAATGACTTCCTTGTTTTGCTTTGCTTGTGTGTGCAGTTTTTGTTTTATCTGTTAAACTGTCTTTGTCTCAACCCATGAGTTTTCTCACTTTTACCCGTCTGATTCCCTCATACATCCCACTGGGAGGGAGTAAATGAGAGGCTGTGGGGGGCTGAGTCGCTGGCTGTGGCTAAACCACAACAAAGACCCCATGAGACAGAGAGTAGAAGAACCTTATTTAGTCAACGAAGACCTTGTGTTTAGGATTGGGAGACTGTGTAGTTTATTGCTATGGAAATGAGTCAGTTAGTATGTATGTTCATCCCCTTCTTTCCTGAGCAGTTTGTGACAGTATGGAAGATAATAATCACCAAGATTTTTTCCACTCTGTGTCCCAAGAAGAACTAAGAAGAATTTAAATCACAGTGAAATAAAGCAACACTGGCTAAGTAAGAGTAAGAGCTTACATTATCTCTCAGTGTTTACCTGCTTCCTAACAGCATTTCTGCCCCTGCTGGTTGCAGATCACAGTAAAACACTCTATATTTAAAACAGAATTTACTAAGGATTATATATCACTGCTGTATCAATCCTTTAACTTTTGAGGATGCATCCCTTAATATATTGTGTTTAGCATTGAATTAGAAGCCAAATACAAACAAAATGATTACATTTTGTGATTAAATGCATACCCCTAATGGTTTAATTTCAGCCCATTATTTTGGTGCTTTTAAAAGAGGTCACCAAATATGTCACGTGGCAGTATTGTACTGAAGGAATATCACTGTACTTATGGAGGATCTCAAAAGACATTCATTTAGAAAAAACATACATTCTCCAGCTTCCCCACTTTTCTCTTCTTTGATTGCTATGAACAGTTGTTCTTGCATATTGTGGTTCTAATATTAGATGTATCCAGAATCATTCTCACAGAAAAGGAAAGAGACCTCAAGTGGTCACTTAATTCATCCTCTACACTAGTGAGGACACTTAGAAATCAGAATAAGCTCTAACCTCAACCCCTACAAACTTGGAATAAAAGGAAATAGTTCTCCAAGACCCTGTGGAGGGAGGAGCCTGTGCTGCAGCAGGTTTGCTGGCAGGAGTTGTGACCCTGTGGGGACCCACACTGGAGCAATCAGTTCCTGAAGGCCTGCACTGCATGGAAGGGACTCGTGCTTGAGCAGTTCATGAAGAACTGCAGCCTGCAGAAAGGACTCATATTGGAGAAGTTTCTGGAGGTCTGACTTTTCTGGGAGTGACTCCACACTGGAACAGACGAAGAGTGTGAGATGTCCTCCCTCTGGGGACAAAGGAACAGCATGGAGAGCATGTGATGAACTCTACCACAGCTCCCATTTCCTGTCCCCCTATGCTGCTGGTGGGGAGAAGGTGGAGAATTTAGGCATGAAGTTGAGGAAGAAAGGAATCGTGGGAGGAAGGTGTTTTTTAAAATTCAGGGGTTTTTTTTCTCATTAACCTACTCTGATTTGTAATAAATAAAATTAATTTTTTCCCCCAGGTCCCATCTTCATGACATTCATTATTTTTCTACTTCTTCTTTGTCCTGTACAGCATTTCTTTTCCAGATAGCAGAGCTCCAACTCAGTTCTCACTTACACCGAAGCCAATTCACAGGGCCTTTTGCAATAGGACAAGGAGTCACAGTTTTAAACTGAAGGAGGGTTGATTTAGATTAGATACAAGAAGAAGTTTTTTACAATGAAGGTGGTGAAATCATGGAAGGGCTTGCCCAGAGACGCGGATGTCCCAAACCTGCAAACATGCAAGGTCAGGTTGGACAGGGCTGATCTAGTTGAAGATGTCCCTGTTCATTGCAGAGGGGTTGGAACAGGTGACCTTTAAAATTCTACTGCAATTTAAACTATTCCACAATTCTATGATTCTTGATTCTCCTTGTAGTCTTTTCTGAACCCTTTTCAAATCTTAGATAGCTTTTCTTCATTTTTCCAAGTCAGAGTCATTAGAGCATTTTACAGAATGCAAAAATGAAAGCATTACACAGAACTAGATCACAACATATCCCCAGGGATACCCACATACTTTCTTGCACTTGGAAGTTGATCATTAATAAAATCTTGTTTTGGTATGATTTCTTTACATTCAATGTTTACATAATTTTTTCATTCTCACTTTACAACATTGTCATGTAGCCCATACTCCCCTGGCTTGCCAAGATTGCATCAGTACCTGAAGCATCATTAAAGCCAAAATACCCAACATTGAATGCTTCTTTATGCTTGACAACATGTATTATCCTGCCAAAGGAAGTAGTGAATTGACAGGCTCATGCTGGCAGTTGTTTCCTTGCACAGTTCCAAGTGCCTACGGCTTTTGTGCTGGCACTAGAAGGGCAATGCAGCTGGCGAAGAGTCTGGAGCACAAGTCCTGTGAGGAGAGGCTGAGGGAGCTGGGGTGGTTTAGTCTGGAGAAAAGGAGGCTCAGGGGTGACCTTATCACTCTCTACAACCACCTGAAAGGAGGTTTGTAGGCAGATGGGGGTCTGTCTCTTCTCCCAGGCAACCTGCGACAGGACGAGAGGACATAGAGTTAAACTGCACCAGTGGAGGTTTAGGCTGGGCATTAGGAAGAAGTTCCTCAAAAAAAGGATGATGAGACACTGGAATGTGCTGCCCAAGGAGGTGGTGGAGTCACTATCCCTGGAGGTGGATGGACAGTCTTTTCGTCTTTAAGAAAAGACTGGGTGTGGCACTTGGTGCCATGGTCTAGTTGACATGGTGGTGTTCAGTCATGGGTTGGACTCGATGATTTCAGAGGTCTTTTCCAACCTGATCGATTCTGTGAGTCTGTCCCGCTCAGGTGCGTTTGCAGCCCCATTCCCTCCCGTGGCTCCGGGGAAATGAGCCCGCACGGGCAGGATCACCCAGCAGGGGCGGCTTCAAAGTGCAGCACTTTAAAAATTCTTATTTGTAACAAGCAGGTGCTTAAAGACCCGTTTTCTACGGGCTTTGAAAACGCATCCCCCTCATCCCTTTCCTTCCTTCGGGAAAAACGCAAACTGAGGGAGACCGCCACCGCCCCCGGCCCCGCCCCGCGCATGCGCACAGCCTCCCGGGGTGGCGGCGGCCTGGGCGGCCTCGGCCCCGCCAGCGCCACGATGGGCTGAGGCCAGGCGGCGGCAGCCAGGGGTGTCCGCGGCTCCGGGCTGGGCGCTCCGAGGATGGAGAGAGCCATGGAGCAGCTCAACCGGCTGACGAGGTCCCTGCGCCGCGCCCGCACCGTGGAGCTGCCGGACGGTAGGAGCGGGGCCCTGACGTAGCGGTCGGTCCCGGCGGCCTCCGCGGCCGGGCCGGCGGGGATGAGTTGAGGCGGCTGGGGAGAATGGGAACGGACTTCCTCTCTCGGCCTCTGACAGGCTCCGTGTGTTTGTCGTGGTGACAGCGACAGCGGTGTCTCCTTCCTTCCCCCGCCGCCTCCGTCACGGAGCGCGGGGGATCCCTGCCGGCTGCTGCCGCCCCTGAGCCCGGGGGAGTGGGTGCCCAGGGGTGCCCGACACCGTCTGTACGCGTTTTTAAATCCTTCGTTAGGTGTTTCGATGATGACAGAGTGGTAGTGACAAATCTTTGTATTCTTCGTTTGTTTGTTTTTTCATAGTGCTCAGTTTTGTTTGAAAAGGTATTGTAAGTCACTGTCACCCGTCACAGCCTAATTTTTTTGTCTCTAAACCAGTTCACGGGGATGCTAGTCTCCTATATCAGGATGGATTTGAAAATAGAGCTTCAGGCTCTTATGGCAAGTGGTTTGGTGTTCCAGCCAGGTCCAGTTTTTGGGAGGACTAACTGTAAAACTTGGATACGCAAAATTTCTGTTCTTGTGAGTCATGTGCTGTCACTGTACATTCTTCAGGGCTTACTTTTATGGATGAGTGTTTGGCTGCCTGCCTGCCAGCTTTCATGTCTATTGGTGGAGGAGAGGGAGTAATATTTTGTTTTTTCTGTGCATTCCCTGTTTGGACTTCCTGGTGTCCTCCTGAACTGAGCTACTACACCCTTCACTTATGTCACCTGTCACAGTTCCAGTGTCTTCCAGTGCGGTTGCTCATAAATTTGACTTGACAGGCAAGTTTTAGGAGGATTTTGCTGCTGCTTGTAAGCCTTTGAATGGCAGCAGTGAAAATTCACCTAATATTATTCACTTTATCTTAAACTTACAGAAATAATGGAGTAGCACCAGTTTAACTAATTGAAGATGCCAATATGAATAATACTGTGTACAACCTGTGTCGGCTGGAGCTGCTTTAAATTTACTCCTGTACTAATGCAGGCAAATTGATTCTGAATTTCCTCTGTTTTCTTCACATCTTTGGCATTTTTATCTTATGCTTCAGAGGTAGTTATGTCTTATGGAATGGCAGTGCAAGTGCAAGCCCTGAGACCTTTGGAACAAGTGCATCTATCACCCTGTAACGCAGAAGGAATGTGAATTCTATGCATTCCCTAACAATTTCATGAAACAAATCAGTAGGACTGATATAAGGGGATAAATGGGCTTAACGCACTGACGTCTCAGATTGTGCTCCAAGAAGGTCTCTGTTCAATGGCCATCGAACTTTGGGTCTGTCTTAGCTCATTATCTATCTTCTTACTTGACCTTGGTGTTCCTTAGGTTCATGCGGATCTGCCCAAACACTTCTTGAGAAGCAGGTTTGGCTTGTATATTGCTCCAAGCATGTACGGACAGGATCAGCTTGGAATATTCCACACCAGTCTAGTATAGTATGTAGTTTGGTGGCTTCTTGTGTGCTGTGTCTGGCCTCTTGAATTGCGATTTCCCCACGCCCCCCCATCGCTTTTGAATAACTTAATTTTAAATTTAATTTGAAAGATACATCGTTTACCCCTCCATCCTTAAACTGAGAGTCATAGTACTCTCATAGGAAATGGAGATGTATGTTTGAATTTACTTATGCTGAAGAAGGCATTAAATCCAGGTGTTGAACTTCCACTGCATATGCCGCAGCCATTAGGGTATTATATGAACAGTGCTGACACTTCTTTCAAGTTGTGGTCTCTCCCAGATTCATGACAGTATCTCTGAGGAGATAAAGTAATAAGTGTATCTTGCCAGGGCAGGATTCTAGATGATGAATTTTCAAGTGGTTTTTTTTAAAGAAAGTCTTAACACCTGAGTCTAGTGCCAGTGAATACCCTGAGCTTGCAAACAGACTTTTGTTTTATCACTCTCCCAAAGTATTCTTCAGCAGTTGTTTTCTGGACACTTGAGAGCTTGACACAAATTTCTGGATTCTACTGTTAAGGCTCAGTGCCTGAAAACTAGGTCTTGCAGCCCAAAGCTCTTACACTGCATTTTGTGTGCCTTTTTTTTTGTCTTTATATATTCAAGACTTGAAATCAAGCAGGTTAGACAGAAGATAAGTTTGGTGAGTCCATGAGGTGTATAATGCTTTTTCTCTACCTGTTGTCACGTAGTTTACATAAATTGGAGGTTTTTTATGACTAGAAGAAGTAATCACCAAAGATAGGCGTAAAAGCTCCTTAGTCCCACACCCTTTTAATTACTTCTGTACAGAAAAACTCTGGGAAAATCTGGATGTGCTCCACAGTGTAATTTCTGTTAACAGAATATCAGAAGGCTTAGTTTTGTAACTGTGCCATAAATGCCTTTTATGGCTCAGCTACACTCATATTTAACTATGGTCTTTTTCTAGATCACTATACTTGCAATATCATTAAATTAAATTAGGATCAATATTAAGCATTTCAGTTAAATGTGCTGATACATTTAAAAGTTTTTTCACCTTTTTTTTTGTGTCTTTTATAGGGCCTGATTGTGGAAATATATAAGGATGTCATGTTTAAATTTAGTTGATGTTCTTAAGTTTGGGTTTTTGTTTTATTTGGAAAGCTTTATCTTCCTGCCAAGAACTCTGTGAAACAGAGCTCCAACTAGTTTTTTTTTTTTTTTAATTTGTGTATACTGGGAGCTAATAATGGATAGATTTTAAAAAAGTGCTCAAATACTTTTCATTATTGATGTCTTTATTTAGCATCTATTTAATTTTGTTTCAGAACTCTTTCTCTGTGTCCCCTCCCTCCCAACTTGTTCTTCCCCCAGCAGTCAAATTCTAGGGATGTGTGTTGGAGATGGAGTTATCTGATGCTCACAGAACTCTGCTGTAAGGAACAATTTGTAGAGAGTTCAAACTCTTGAACTTGGTGATGGTCGGTGACTCTCTGCATTGTTTAATCATCATTTGGTGTTTTGAGCAGCTTGTGCCTCTTGCACCATGTGTTTGCTGTAAGCAACTCTGATTTTTTTAAAAATTATTTTAAAATTTTTATAGTTGATGAAGTGTGATTTCAATTTGACTTACCTCTCTTCAGTGTTCAAAGGTAATAATAGGTTAGCATTGCTTCTTTCTTTTGTTAGCTAGGGACACGCAACTTCAAATAGCTGATAGCAGCAGTAATCTTGGAGCACTGTAGAACATTAACAAGAAATAGCTTAGGTGCAGCATGATAACGGTTTCTTGGATTCCACTTCATAACACTGAAGAATCTTTATTTAATATTCAGTAAATGTCACCTTTCCTACCTAGTGGAAGGAATGAATGTATAGAGGCATGGCATGTAGAAGATGAGGTGCTATTCTTGTTTGGGACTGTTTTGATTCTTCCTGTTCTGATTGGTTTGTAGCTTTGGATCAATGAAGGTGATGAGGAAAAACTTGAAAATAAAAATTTTGCGAGAACAGTCCTTTATTTCCATATCCTGAAATGATATACCTGGGTTCTCAGAAAGCATAGCCCGTCCTGTCATAACTCGGTATCTGTATGAACAGTCTGTGGAGATCGTGCTCTTAAAATGGGCAGCTTGTGGAAGGGAAAAATTATAATAATTATCCATAATAAAAATTAGTAATTATTACGCATTAATATTACTTGTAATTATTCTGTGTTAAAACATTTTAGGTTTCAATGAATTAATCTTCTAAAAATAGTATTTTACTTCAGGAAGTCTGTAAGTGACCAAACAGGCTCATCACACCCGTGCAGGGTGCTGGCATGCATAGCAGTAGTGATGGCAGAGACTGTGTAGCTGGATGTCAGTCTGTTCCCACCACTGACATGAATCTTTGTGTTCTGGCCTTTTTTCTTTGCCTTCAAGTGTGAAATATGAAACTGATTAGAGATTAAAAATTAAAATGAAACTTACTGCACTGAGGTATTCAAGTATAGAGACAAAATTGAATGATTATGAACAATTTAAAGAAGTCACAACTACAAAATCGTAGCCTCAAGACTATGGAAGTCACCTTGGAAGACAGAAAGTTTCCTTCTTCTTAAATATTGAAGTGTTTTTGTTTTATTCAAGTTTTTTTAATGCACATTTCTTAAAAACTTTGATTTAACTAACAGAATTGTCATTTCAAAGAAATTGATTCTCAACTGAAAATTCTGTAATTTTTACTCTGTAAAAAAAAAAAAGCCACATTGAAATTTCATGTATTGCAGTTCTGTAATTCTCTCTTTTATCTAAGTATGATGGCTTTTTCTTTATAATGAAACTTCATGTGTGTAGTATCTGTGTAAAAAGAATGATCTATTGAGTAGTGGAGACTTGAGAAGGTAAGTAAGTGTTGCTAGGTACATTTATTTTATGTAAAAGATATCTTTATGCTAATGGAGTAATTAAATTTCTTCCCAGATAATGAAACTGCTGTCTATACACTGATGCCGATGGTTATGGCTGACCAGCACAGGTGAGAGCTTCTTTAAATTTTACCTTTTCTTTTTTTTTTAAGGTCTGAAAAACCCAGCATGTTTGCTAAAGTCGTAGCTCCTAAAGCACTCTCAGAAGTTTGGCTGCTGAATTGCTGAGTTATCTTCTAATTTGAAGTTAGTCACTGACTGTGTGCATCCCAGCATACTTTTACCTGAGAAGTGTGTTTTTGTTTATGCCAAAGACTGGAACTAGGATTTCTTCTGTTGAAGCACATAGGAAAATTTGTCCTAGGCTAAGAACAAAAGTGTTGTTTTCTAACTGTGTCTTAGCTCTGATTGTGTATTTATGGATGACATAGAAGCTCTTAGTCTCATTAGACATCTCAGAAAGATATGGAATAAGAGTTGGACAATAAGATTGATACTTTTGGAATTCTTCAGATGAGCAGCTGTTCTCTTACTCAGTTGTCCTCAAAGTGCTTGGGACCTGGAGGCTATATAATGCCAGCTAAGTGGTGCTTCTTTCACATGAGTTTTGTAGGGAAGCAGGCAGTAACTCTTACTGGAACAGTAAAGTGATTTTCCAGCCAGGATAAAAATTTGTTCTGCTATGTAATATTTTGAGATTGCATGCAAGGGTTTTAAGTTATGTGATCAGCCCATTACTGGAAGTTGAAAAGTCCTATTTAAATTTTTTATCCTTATCATGTATCCTTCTGCTTCATCATTATGATTTCACATACCAGTCTTCCCTCTCAACTTTGCCTGTGTTTGGGAAAACTGTTGGATATGTGGTTGGGGTGATTGTGATGAGATGGAGTTTATGATGTGGAGGAAAATGGGAATTTATATTTTGTTCAAGCCAAAGCTATTGAAATGCTTGTTTTTCATATTTGTGAAGAAGTGATTTGATTGTTTGGTGTAATTTTTACTAGTTTACATTTGAAACCGTTTCCCAGTGTCACAGTTCATTTTTTATGCACAGTAAGAAGTGGAAAGGTACTGTTAATCAGCAAATGCTTAAAAACTGTTTGATCTCTTGGTAATTAGTTGGAGGGAAAAGAAATAGTGATTAAGTGAAAAATAGGGTACTTGTGTACAACTTACAGTATAAACTTTGCTTGGATACTGTCAGCTATTTTTAAAATTTAAAAATTATCTTTCTGTTTGAAGGTCTGTCTCAGAGCTGCTGTCAAATTCAAAATTTGATGTGAATTATGCCTTTGGACGTGTGAAGAGAAGTTTGCTTCATATTGCAGCAAAGTAAGAGTTACTTGAGTCCAGTCCAGAAGTTAACAATGAAAATATTGCCACAAATCTAAGGCACCAATGTAAGCTGGAAAACTCTGTAGTGTCAGTTAACATTTTGTTTTCACGCTTCCTTTTTGTATCTTGTTTGTTCTTCCTAGTAATGTGCCTGCCTCATAAAGAGGACAGATTTTACACATGATATCAAATGGCTTTCCAAGTTCCAGTGAAGGAAGTCTCGCTGGATACTTTTTTACCTTTCTTTGAAATCGCAAGTCTTTGAAAAAATGCAGCCATGATATGTGCATCCTGTATAGCTGGGTTACTCTTGCCTTTGTAGAGGTGTTTGCAGGTTCAGATTGTTTTTGAGGTATTCTAAAACAGTGGGAAGCATTTGGATGTTTGTTGGGAAACAGCTGTTCCAAAGTACTTCATGTGACTGTAACTGAAGGGAATATAACTTGGGCACTCACTTCTAAGAAGTTCTGTATCCTCGATAGAGTGCAGATTTTAAATCCTTGGTCTATATTATTTACTGTTTGTATAGCTCTTCAGTGGAGATGACTATTTTATATATAACTCTGCCAAGAAACAGACAGGTTAACATCACATAAATAGAAATGAACCAGATAGTTTTTGCTGTGACCTTTCAGGAAACTAAACTTTAAGCTGATGAATGAATGCTCTATATTTGGCTCTTCATTTAAATAGCTTGAAAGGTCTTGCATTTAAACTGTTAAAAAAAGGCAAAAATAAAAGAAATAGTAGTAGTATTGCAGGTATATAGGAGGTATTTGGTTGCAATAAAGGTGGAAATTCCAGCTTCTTAAACAGACTGTTTTAGAAATAGCTGTTTTCCAACTATTTCATCTCAGAATTATATACTGCTTATATAAAATTTACTTAAGGAAGTACTTACAAAAATGCAAGCAAATATTTAGCATACGCTTTAGATGTGTATTTGAAAATATACTGTACGTATTGATTCTTAAAAGACAAGAAATGGTGTTACACTTAGTTTCTGGATTGTCTTTTATCTTGACTTAGTTATTGGGTCACAAAGGGGTCATCAAGCTGCTGGTTTTGCAACATATTGTACAGTTAGTCTTCAGTTTCTTTGGATTGTTGTGTAGCAGTTCTGACATTGGGAAGATTTGTAAAAATGGATTAGCTGGTCGCAACAGATACAAGAATACTCTGTTTATCTTTTCAATCAGCTCTTCCTCTTGAAGAGCTCAGGAGCAAGATAAACATGTAGTGCAGAGTTTGTCTTCTTGATGTCACTGGTTATCCTGAAGAGCTGCTATATTATATAAAGTAAAAGAGAGTTACAGGGTCAAACTTAATAGCAAAGAAGTATTTGTATGAGTTTTAGAATTTTCATGATATTCAAACTTATAAACGCTTCTTCCAGACACTGAAGCATAACAAGCCCCAAAATATTTAATGGAAAATTTAGTCCTGTTAATAGATTAGGGATGAGGGAGGTGAGAGGAAATCAAAAGCAAAACTTTTAAAACAGGTTGTAGTTTAAAGAATTACCAGTCCTAAAGATTTACTGTTGTGTTTTAAAGTCATATAAATCAGAGAAAAGGCTGCCATCTTTTCATTGCTATGAGTTATATTGGGTCACTTCTTGCTGCATTAAGTGACTTTCCTTTAGCTTTGTGTAGCTTGAACTATGAAAGTATAAAACAATTTTATGTAAAGATGTTCTAGTGAGTGTGATCTGTACGTAATATAGCTGTTGTCTTTATGCCAATACAGGTTTGCTTTGTAAATATCCTTGATACAGTTTTTTTTTTTCTTATTTTCTTCTTAGCTGTGGATCAGTTGAATGCCTTGTTCTATTATTAAAAAAAGGAGCAAATCCAAACTATCAGGACATTTCAGGATGTACTCCTCTCCATTTAGCAGCAAGGAATGGGTAAGTTTTAAAAATGCTTAAACTCTTAAAAAATTTTGTCATAATGCACTTGAGCTGGCAAGTTCTATAATGTTTTTGCATAGTTCAAAAAATCTCTTTGGTTTTCACATTTGAAAACAGAGAACATGGAGCTTAAAATCTTTACTTTGAGTATTCATAGAACAATTTTTTATAAATAGTAAGTCAAGTCTGAAAAACCAATTCCAGTGCCAGTCATTTCAGTGTTTTCTGTTAATCAGGGGCATAGTGATTCTTACAGCAGTAATTGAACAATGGGTACATTCGCCTTCCAGTTAGCTGAGTTAGAAAAGGTTTTGGAGGGCTTGGAGGGGTTCAGATTTTTCTGAGATAGTGTCTCTAAGAAAATTTTTCCTGCAAGAAAAGGAATACAAAGTTGACCTACTCAGTGTTAGGAGAGGGAGAGAGAAAAAAACCCAAACCAGTGAGCAAGTGCCTTTTTAAGATCTTACTTCTTGAATTGTAGTATGTGAAAACATGCAGCTGTAAAGGTAATGTTGTCTTTTTCTTTTTGGAACATATATGTGATACAGTAACTGAATCACAGCTGGTGCTTCACATGAGGAGGAGATAGTGTTTAGTGGCTCCTAGGTATGTGTGAGATCTATCTGTAGGAGAGGGAAGAAGCAGCCAAGTGGTGCATGATGAAATGCAGAAATATACACAGGGGACGGTTATGTGGAAATGAGGTATAAGAAAGGTGTGAAAGGTGCCAAATAAAAAGGAAAAGCAAAATAAATTTGTAAAGGTAAAGCACTTAGAGCATTAAAAAGTGTTAGAAGACCAAACAAAACATGAATTAGGAGAAAATACCTCTACTTTTATTAAGATACTAATTGTACTTACTGAAGATTTGCATAGTTTTACAATGACTATCTCATTAAATAATGATTTAGTGGTGTACTGTAAACATGTTCACTGACATATACAGGCGATTGTGAACTTCATGGACTTCTGTTAGCTGAACTCTGGCTTTTTGTCTTGAAAGTGCAGTTCATGCAGAGCAGAAACTGTTAGAGGAGTGGTTAAGTGCTTCTGCACTTTCTCCAAAAACTGCTATGATTTTAGCCCTCTGTTGTTGTTTGCTACTCTTGCACTGTCTGAGCCTCTTTTTCACGTGCTCAGTACTGAACTCCTTATAAATTGGAACTACTTGCTATGCTTAGAACAATGATAAATTAGAGTGAGTGGAGCTCTAAGAAGATATTTAGTCTTTGTAAGTAATTTTCCCTGACTGGATTTTAATGTATTTTTTTGCTTATAGCCAGAAAAAATGTATGAGCAAGCTGCTGGAATACAGTGCAGATGTCAACATTTGTAATAATGAAGGCTTGACTGCAGTAAGTGCTATTAATTATACTGCTGTTCCTAAAATGAATGAAGAATTTGGAGATTCTTGATTTTTAGGCTTGTGACATCTTACATGTAAAAGAAAAGTACTGTGTGTCCAGTGCCATCAAGAATTAAAAGATGTGATCAAAATACCTAAGCATATGATTATACTGTTCAAAGCTTCTCTTAATATATTCAAATCTTCTCTTTGTGAAAGTGTTGACAATAATACAGCCAGGTTTAAAGCAATTTTTGTGGAATATGTATATCGTTGCTAAAGTAAAAGTGTATCATCATTTTGTACTTAGATTCATTGGTTGGCTGTCAATGGACGAACAGAATTGCTTCATGATCTTGTTCAACATGTCAGTAATGTAGATGTTGAAGATGCCATGGGACAGACAGCCCTTCATGTAGCTTGTCAAAATGGACACAAGACAGTAAGTTTCTAAGTTGTATGAACACAATGGATTTGTGAAGAACTTGGTAATGCCTCAAAGCTGTTGTGGTGCTTTTATGAACTTCAGAGTAGTGATGCACATGATAATGGCTAGAAGTGTGAAGAATGCTATTGTGTGTCTTAGTATCGACTGCATGCACTTCCATGGGAGCAACTTACTTGTTCTTGTGGAGGTGATTGATCTCAGTGCTCATGGGATTTTAGGTGACTTACTGTATACTGTTCTTGTATAATAGCTCTTCTGGAGTGCTATTATTGGCTTGTTAATATCAAGTTTTTATGTAATGTTAAACGCTTGAAAATGTTTCTCCTTGTTTTTCAAAATATGTTTAATTCATAATTGTGCCAATTATTATATGGTTTTGAAATATGAAATATTAATTTACTGTGAGTAAAAAATGAAAACAGAGTGGTGTCAGTTACATTCTTAACACTAGAAGTAAACAAGTTCAAATAAAATCTTCTGTTATTGATTTGTGTGAATAGTTTTTATGCCTGGCCTTGCGTTAGGACTGACTATTTATATTCAGAGTACAAGTCTGGCTGCTTTACTTGAACTGCATTAGAGCCCTATAGAGTTATACAGATTGCCACCTGAACTATTTACTTCTAAAAAAAAAAAATTATAATTCTACCCAGGTCCTTTTTGTTGTCCTCATTGCTGGATTTTGGAAGACCTAATTCTGAAAAACTGTTACCTATAAATGTAACAAATTTATGTGACTGAAACGTAACAAAAGTTGTTTGAGAGTCTACTCAGTGGTTTTTTATGTTAGAATTTGCTTACCTATTTCTTCTAGTCTAGTTTGAGTTTGAAACTTCAGCTTGTGATAAGGTTGTATATGGCTGTCCCTAACTTGAAGTTTTGTAATTTTTAATTTCTAAATGGCTTGTATCTCCAGGAATCTTTGGGATTAGCTGAAGTTCATAAGAGATACTGTTACTAAAATGGGAAGTTCAAAGGAAGCTTTATGAGCTCTTACAGCCGTGGTTTTCCATTTAACATTTAGGAATTTTGATCCTGAGATTCATTATTAAAAATGAAATCCTTCGGTGTAATTAGACATGCATGGCACTAAATAGTTGCAAGCCGGTAAGGTTTTTCACTGCTCTTTTTCTAATGCTGGTGTTTTGTTCTCTTGTAGACGGTGCAGTGTTTGCTGGACAGCGGTGCAGATATAAACAGGCCGAACGTTTCTGGGGCAACTCCGCTTTATTTTGCTTGCAGGTTATATACTTTTCACTTTTGAATGCTGGCCTAAAAGTGAAATATTTTTTTCCCTTTTTGCAATAACAGTGATTACAAATTACAAAATTTAGGAAATACAAGAGCTGACTGATATTCAATCTTGTCTCATTTTTGAGCGTAGTTTGGTGTCTTATATAAATACTTAGGTTAGTACTGCAGGCTTATGTCCCTCTCTGTAACAGACATGTTAAACACATACCTGTGCATGTTCTAGCATGAGTCATAAACTGATGACTGCTGAAGTCTTCTGAAAAAGTGAATTCTGCCAACTTAGATTATTTTGAGTGTGGTGAAACCAGAGCCTTTTATAAGGCAAGTTTGGCTATTCCTTAATGTACATTATGGTATTACAGTACACATGAAATGTGCATATATGCGTAAAGTTACAATGTTGAATTAAAATTCCATTGTTGCTTTGATCAGTTCTGTTTTCTTCAAAGTTTAGTTATATTTCAAAATCAATCACATATGATAAATGATCTTCTGTTTTAATTAGAGCATTTCTGCGATTTGTTAGAACATTTACAATTTTTGCAATCCCTGTGCTTTGGTTACAGGTTAAATAGTTCACATAATATTAACTGTTACTATAAGCAAAGGGAGAAATGGACTGACTTGCTGGCCTGCTAAGAGTTATGTTCTGGGAGCCGTGGTCTCTGGAGATGGTGTATGTTGACTCATGGCAGTTGAGAAGAAGGGAAGTGGAGAATAAATAGCTGCTAGCCTTGGTTCTTGATTTAGGGACTGGTATTTGCACACACTTTAAGAGAAGTAAGCAGCTTGTCTTGATTTGGAGGTTTTTCATAAGAAGGGAATGTTGCAAGTACAGCAGTCATATTCCTTAAAAATTAACAACTGGAGCAGCTGGCAGGGTAGAATGTACAGGGTGCATACTACAGCAAACCTGGAAAGAAAGGTTGTGGTCCTTGATGACAGGGAGGGCAGGATGTGGTAGCAGTGGCAGGTGATAGCTGCAGAAAGGGTATCAGTATTCAAAGTCTTGAGTCTGAAACACCTGTTTTGCCAACGTGTTGGGTTATGCACTTAGTCTGGAGAATTGCAGTGAAGATGCTGCAAGTAGGCAATTAGTCTTAGCTCCTTTCTGACCCTGAATGTTTGTTTGCATTGGGACGAAGTCTGGTACATTAGATTAACCTGTTGGCTTCCTGGGCTGGGAGGACAGGACTGAGGAGAACTCATCTGGGAGCTATTGAGAGATCAGTGAAGCTACCTCTTGCCCCTCAGCTGTTAATTGTCACTGTACTTGTGCCCTTTCTGAACTGTTCAGTTGAGGATGCAGGCAGCATCTATATGTTCCAGGGTGCCAGATACTCGTATACGTTTGTGTAAAGGGTGTACTGCAAACTAGCTTGAGAAATAAAACTTCACTGAAAAAACTTGTATCTGTAAGCCTAATTGCTATGTATTTTTTATCAGTCTTTCACCCTTTAGATGCTTCTCTGTTATGTTTGGTGGTATATGCACTTAATGCTGGTGAATGCAATAGTCACTTGACATGTGTTTTTATTGAAGTAAATCTCTAATCACTGATAGTCAATTTCTCTTTTTTTTTCCGAAGAAAGGGTTTGGGAAAGTGTTGGACAGATATAAATAATCTTTGGTTTTACTGCTTTCTAGGCAATGCTGGCATAGAATAGTTGGAAAATAGTTGGAATAGTTGGGAAATTTTTGACTCAAGGGAACTAAAGGTCCTATACAACCTATAAACAGATTAGTAAACAGACTGTGAAATAGACCTTGAATACAAAAGTAAAACTCATCACTTTTAGAGGCTAGGCAAGACATTTATATATACCAGACAAAAGAAACTGGAGCCATTTGAGTGATGTATTTATCTCTTGTGAAAAAAAAAGTCAGTAAAAAAATCTTACTAATATTTTATTGATGGTTAAAGCACAATTAGATTTTTCTTCCCCAAATATGGTAGAAGCGAGCAAAGAACTTGGTAAAGATAACTTCCCCTGTGAAGTAAATTAGGATGTGAATTTAGAAAGAGCTTTTTTTTTGCAGGAAATGCATCTCATAGATATTTATGAGACGAGGCTAAGATGAATAATTTCTTCGTGATGAGGGTGACTCTGCCTTCATAAATAGGCCTTACCTAATTTTGCACTGTTCTTTTGCAGTAACTGTTTTCTTCTAGCTCATGTTGGTATTGTTTGTTAGATGCAATAAAGACAGATTTGTGACTCACAGTAGAGCATAGATGCTGTATTAACTGTCTTTCTTCTCTTTTTTTGAATAGCCATGGTCAGAGAGACACTGCACAAATTCTTTTGATGAGAGGAGCCAAATATTTACCAGACAAGAACGGTGTTACTCCACTGGATCTCTGTGTACAGGTATTAAGTTAGCAACACTTTTTCTGTCAACTTCTGTGACCTACTACAGTGTCACCTGATCATTATTACCTTTTTCATTCTTAAGGCCTCTGAGTGATGGTAGTCCTCTGGCAAAACAAGTGCAAAACATAATTTTTTTATCATTAAATTGATCCTACAGGCAGGTTCATAATTTCTACCCTTCGCATAAGTGAGGTGCAAGAATTGACCTCATGAGAAAGAATTTACAGAACTCCATTTGACTAGAAAGTTTGGGAATCCTTGGTATAATGGTAATAGACAATTTAGGTGCTTACCTGTTAACAAGTAAGTAAGTAGGAGGGAAAGGCATGCAGAAGAGAGTGATTTTTTTTTTACCTCAAATAGTAGATTTTCTTTTCTCTTGGAGGGAAGTTGCTGTTAAAAAAACCCAAAACTTACATGGTGCTGACACTTACTTTTCAAAGATATTTCCATATCTGGATGAGGAACAAAATTCCAACATGTTTTCAACTAACGCAGCATTTTCAACTGCAAAACAGTCTGTCTTGTTTGATACCAAGTACTGCTTGTACTGCTTGCTAAAGTGACTCTTTTTTATTTCTGAACACTTACACTTTTTTCAGTTGGATCAGTTGAAGGTCAGTGTGTAAATAACATGAATGAATGGAAGCTTTTGAAACTTTGCTTGTAATCAGACTAGAAATCTGAACTGAAAGCTGAAAAAACCAAATCACTGGACTGAGTGGCCATCACACGACCTTGATGCATGTCATTAGTTTGTCAGGATAAAGTTGAAATTTTCTATTTTTTTTTTTTGTGTATTTTCAGATTATTTCAACCTCAAGTTATTTAATTTCTTGAGGTGTCCTTATGTGCCTAGGACTTGCACTTGAAATAGTTATGTGTATGTGCAAGAGTGCTGTCTCTAATACCTGTGGGATATTTTTGGAATGTTTAATTCTAACAACCTTATTCCATAGACTATGTGTAGGAGACCTTGATCAAGTTAGGTTGCTTACAGTATTTCTTTTTGGATATAAGAAACGAAGTAAGTTCTTGGCTCTGGTCACTTAGAGGTGCCAGATCACTGTACTATCTCACTGCTGACTTGATTGTGAGACTCAGAGTTAGATTTTTTTTTCTATGTTATGGCAAGATGACTTTATCATTACATAAAGCCGCATGGAGTCTGATCAGTTTCAAGGTTTTCTGCAGTCATAGACCTGTAAGACCGTATATGGCAGGAGAGGTTTAGATTAGATACTAGGAGTAATTTCTTCATGGAAAGGGTTGTAAAGCATTGGAGAGGACTGCCCAGGGAAGTGGTGGAGTCTCCATCCCTGAAAGTGTTCAAAAGGTTGTGGATGTGGCACTTGAGGACATGGTTTAGTAGCACACATAGGGGTGGTGCTAGGCTTATGTTTGGACTTGATGATCTTAAAGGTATTTTCCAACCTAAATGATTCTGTGATTCTATACCAGTATGTACTTAATGGTACAGTTCTTATTTCTTATGATTAGTATTTTGAGTTTCTGCTTCACTCGCTCCTGTTTTGCAATCCATAGGGCACCACTTTACGCATAAAACTTCTGTTAACGTTTTCTAGGTGTGACTAGTGACACCTGCTGTTTGTTTTGTAGTGATGATCTTAGTGTGTTCAAGATCATGCAGTATACGAGTTCATGATGCCAAGTAACAATGGAGAAAACAACGTTTTCTTTCTTTTTATACTGAGGGTCTTAGTCTATGCTTACAGGTTTGTTTTTCAAAGTTGATACATGTTTTTAGAAGACTGAAGTTATAGATTCATATACTTCTTGCCAACATTACCTTGTTCTTGAAGATTTGACTTTCATTTCTTACAGATTCTGGGGGGGTTTATTTTTAATACTTAATTTCTTGGTACCAGTTGGAAACAAATTAATCTCTTTAAAGTATGGTTATCACTGGGGTAATGTCAACTGTCATTCAAAGAGGAGTCCCTGGAGTTGCAGCAGTTAATGCATTATATGGTCATCTTTCCAGAGTAGAAGTTGATGCATATTCAGGTGTTACGTGTCTGCTTAAAAATGCAGCTGTGTTAAATAAGATTTGATACAAATAAACCACAAAATCAAGTTCCATTCTTTCCAGGAAACATTTTTTCTCAGAAGAGAGTGAAATTAGTCTGAGGCACAAGTGGAATCATACTTGTGTATTGATTTTTAAAGTTAAATAACACTTTCATGGATTTATCCTATTTCTTCCTATAACAAGTCAGATATGTGTCTTATGAACCTTTAGAAAATGTTTGTTTTGAAGGATTAGATTCTGGGTGTAATTAAGTAAATGTCAGCAAGAGGAAGAGAAGATAAATATTGCACTCTTTTTCATCTCTGGTAATTGTCGGCTGAAGTGCTGTGCAACTGTAACTTTAGTTTGGTAAATAGGAAAATGGTTCAAAAAGCAGAAAAACGTGAATGGATATATGTGAGCCAGGATACTAAAAAAATTTGATTCTGTCTTCTCTCAAAAATTTTGGGATACCTAACTTTGCTACATTTTTGAATTTCAATTTATTGTAGAATACAATTTCTCCAGTCAGCATTAAAAAAAATATTGTAATCCTCAATAGATGTTATTGCCTGTAATAGTCTAACTCTCAATTCTAATGTTTCTTTTAATGAAAATGTTTTCTTAGGGTGGTTATGGAGAGACTTGTGAAGTCTTAATACAGTACCATCCTCGACTTTTCCAGACAATAATTCAAATGACACAGAATGAAGATCTGCGGGAAAACATGGTAATACAGGATTGTGTGTTTTATAGCCAGGGATCTGTCTGTGTGTGGTGAAGAGCTGAGTGCTTAATACGGCTGGCAATTGACTGTTAGTGCCACAGTAGTTGATCACTGGGTATCCTTCTTTCCTCATGGAAAGCATGAGGTCTTCACATAATTTTAAGCACAAGAATTTGGAATTAAATGTAGGATCTGTTTTCATTTAGTGTTCTAACTTTGCACATTTGGCAAAGTGATCTAGACAGTTAAAAGAGCAGACATTGCAAGCTTCAATACTGAGGTTCTGGTAGAGCATTCTTAGGGCATTCTATATATACAATTACTTTGTGTAACAGGGTCTATTTTCCTTTATTTAGTCATTATCTGCAGACATCCATTCTAGGATGTGTCTTGAGGCTGAATCATCCAGAATTAACTTAAAAATTTGTAGTATGAGCGCTCGTCTGTATGAAGATGACTTGTACAATTAGAGTGTAAAAGATTGCATCCACAATTTCAGTTGATTATTATTTCTGTAGATGAAACTGCTCTGTTTCTTTTTTAATGGTTCTCTTATACCTTGCTTCTTTTATTATTGTGGGGTAGTACAATCTAAAGCAAAGAAAAAGCAAGGAAAAAAATTTTGTTTCTTGATTGTATAGGGGAAAGGAAGCATGGGGTGCCTCTTTCCCCTTCCAAGTCTAGCTTGCTGTGGGTTTTTAGCACATTACTTGTTTTAAAATGACTGCAAACAACCTTACAGACTGTAAAAAAAAAAAAAAAGATTTAGTAAGGTGTTGAGTGGCAATTCACTTAATTTAGTTTTCTATATTCTTGACATTTTCATTTTATCTATAACTCCATTACTTCCACTATAACACTGAGGATTTCCAAGTCTGTGGAGAAACAGTGTTTAAATTTTTGAGACAGAGTTGAGTTTTACTGAGGGAAGTGACACAGGTGAGAATTCTCAAAGTCTGTGTTAGATGCAAGGGGAGATGCTGTAGATGATTTAAACTAAAAGAGAAAGAACTAAAACAATGGAACAAAAAGACCTTTTGTATATTGTAGAAGTGAAGAAAATAAGTGAGAAAAATAAATTTTTCATCTGTCTGACTAATGGTGGAAGTGTGTGCAAAAACAAAATCTTAATGAGAAGGTATGCAAAATGTTTTAGATAATACGTGGTGTAGTTCTGCTTCATTGCTGAAATGTAATCATATTTTGAAAATGATTTTTTATGGCCAGGTCTGAGCTGTTTGCTCAGTCTTGGATAATGACCAGTTCATATTATCTGGAAGTGATGGCATAAGGAAACTGGGTGTGCGTTTCCATAGTCAGGACTCATATTTTAAATGTCATAAGTTGTTCTTAGGAATACAGGTTTAAGCATTCAGTGTTTGTAGCAATCTGTAATGTTAAATACCCTGTAGTACCTGCATCAACACTAGGATGTGTACCTTGCAGTAATCTTTGTAAATCATAATGAAGTGTTAACTGAGGTTATATTAGAAGTTGTGCAGTACAGATGTACATTATTATTGCTAGATATTAATACTTGGGTATTGGTGTTGTACATAATTGATAAATTATGGTTGATCTGATGCTCCTTGACACTATACAATTGCTTTTGTTTTAATCCTTCAGTTGCGGCAAGTTCTGGAACACTTGTCTCAGCAGAGTGAAGGCCAATATCTTAAAATCCTGACAAGTCTTGCTGAAGTTGCTACAACAAATGGCCACAAATTGCTTAGGTAAGTGTGATGTCACAAGTTGATAAACTACCTGGTAGTTAGTGCCACTTAATAGTTTTAATAGTTCAAACTATCTGATGCTCAGCGCATGCTGGTGTAGAAGGATCTCAAATCTGATTTGTATGATAATGTCTGTTTAGATCACTGTCTTCACAAAGACTTCAAAAGAAAAAGTTGGTGTACTTGTACAGCTGCTGATACCTAGAAGCTTGAGTTGTGGAGAAGTGTATTTTTTGTTTGATTAGTTTGGCTATGTCAGCCCCAGGAAGGGAAGCTTTTTAGACAACTGTAAAATCGTTCTTTTTTTCTTTTCCTTCACCCTTCTCACTTTTTCTTCCCTTCCACATTTTTACTCTTCTACATGTTTCCTTAGTATGGCTTAGGAGCGTTTTGTTACTTCAGACACTTGTCTCATGTTTGCTGGCTCTAGTTGCCTTCCATGGCTGCTAATATATATGAGATAAAAAACTTCATCTACCAGTGTGCTGTCTCAGCAACAAAAGCAGCAGTTACTTGGGGAGATGGATGATATAGGCAAGCATATTTACCTTGTGTGCTTTCCTAGTTTTTGTGGCATCTGCTTGAGGGAGTTTTGCAAAACACCTTGTCTTTGTTGGAACACAAGTAACATTTTACTGTTTTCAAGAGCTAGCAGATTTTGGTGTAACCTTTATGCTTTACTAGAAGCTAAGAAAATCTTTAGTGGAAGAGTCAAGAGTCTGAAAACACGAGTGAAGTTCCTTTCTAACATGTTTTAGATGATGTTTGGAAAAGAGAGGTTTAAGAGTGTTCTGTGATTAGAGAAACCAAACCTGCCAGCATAGGTTGTAGAGGATTACGACTTGGGGAACTGCTTTTTAACTGGGGCTGGGGTGCAAGGAACCCATCAGTGAGATGGAAAATAAATATTATATTCTTAGTTTTAGAAAAAATAAATAGTATATTCTTACTCCTAGGTGCCTTTTTTTTTCTTCCCTGTCAGTCACGCTACATTTGAATGGAGCTTGTAGATAGCAGGTCATAGCTCCTGGATGATGGTAGGAAATTCATTACACCATTAATAAGTCTTATTCTGGTGGGTGTTCACTTTGGTGAATTAGTATAAAGGTCTGAAACTCTTTAAACGTTTGAGGTTAAAGTGTGTAGACATTAATGAAATTTTGTTGCTGCCAAGATAACTTTTTGAAGAATTTCAGCTGTTGCTGAGCTTCAGTATGTATCATCTCCACTTGTAACACATTCCTTTTTGTCTCCAGATTTCATTAGAGCCAATAGATCTCCCACAAAGAAATTGTGATAAAATGTTAAACCGTTGTGCAGGAAAGGGTTTCAAACTTGCTCTGTATAGGGATGTTATTGGAAGTTGTGGTAGCTGGATTACATTGTACGAGGTAGCATTTATTTCTGTTTCAGTATCTTCAGAGGTAAATTAAACTGATTGTTGTTTTTATTTGATTTATTACTGTTACTGCTTGTCAGATTTGAGCAGTGCTCCCTCAGTATGGCTGTAGGAACAGTAACTCTGTGCCTGAACTGTCTGAGTTTGAGCTGCTGTGTGCTCCTGTACTGCTGTATATGAGTGGGCTAGCGGAGGCTGAAGGCAAGATTGAAGGGTTGTGTTACATTGGATGAGGACTCATTTCTAGAGATGCTAGTACTTGGAGTGTCCTGTGGACTCTTACTGGCCCACTTCTCTTTGGTACTTTGTAGTATGTCACAACAGAAATGTGACAGAAAAAGAAAACAACTCCAAGACAGTTTCACAGAAGCAGTTTCGCAAAAACTGTGTCACTCTGCTCTCCAACTCTGTTTCCTGGCAGAAGCAGTGAATTTCTAGTTCAAGAAATATTTCTCAGTTGCTTTGTTATAAACAGAAGACAGATTAAGGTAGTACTTGGTGAATACTCTGACCTTGGGCCTCTTTCCTCTCTCTTTCTTCCAACAAAAGTATGTGAAATGTACTTTGTACATGAAAACCTCTAGTAATAATATTCTTGCATGGCTAAACTAATATAATCTCTATTAGTTTCCTGAGTACTAACCCACAACCCGTTGCATTTGGGGTTGTCTGTTGTTTAGTTCAAAAGTGTCTAAAATTGCTTCTTGTAATGCTTCTAACAAGTATCCAGGAGTTCCACTAAGCTTCTGCCTGAAGGCTTCTGCCTTGAGTATGAGCAAGGACCCTATTTCAGTTAGAATTATCTTCATCATGTATTTCCTTTTTCAAAAAAAAAAATTGAAGTAGGACATGATTTGGTCTTGCTGGTGCAGGTTAGGCCTAGCTGAGCGTATATAAACATGCCAGTAGAAGTTTCTACTTTTACAAGCCCTCTAAGGTTTTTCTGTATATGTGGAGAAACAGGACATTTCACCAGGAAAACACCGCTGCTGACACATGGTAAACTTCAGCTGAAATCTTAGTCGTTTTTTTTTCTTTTTTCAAGAGTTAAGTTACCTTCTTGAGGTAGCTTCTTGTATTCATAGATTCTTTTGTTACATAAGCAAAGATTTTACAAATCCTGGTTTTAGCTGTGACCAGAGCTTCTGGTAACACAATTGCAGACTGCCAGTCAGGGGATTTTCTTTACCTGGTTAAAAACCTTATGTTCCTGCTGTAGCACTGTTTACTCTTTCTGTTCCTTTCTTATATTGATTTACTGAAAACTTACCTGGTTAAAGTATAAATTGTCACAAGAAAGTCTTACTTTGTGTGTTAGTTTGGTAAAATTCTTAGTACATTGCTTTTTAAAGTTAACAACTCACTGACTGTCATTAAAATGTAATGCTGAAAACAAATAGGTTGTTTGCTGATGACATAGGGTGGATGAGATCATAATAAAGCTACTCTAGCTGTTACAACTAATTATGTTTCAGGTTTGTGAATTAACAGATTCTTAATTGCAACAAAGGTTTACAGCACCCTGTAAGATGTCAATTTTCTGGTATTTACTGATCTTGCTGGGAAGCATGCTTTTAAGTTGCAAGTACTTTAAGGATAGAATTGAGTATGTGCTCACTTCTATAATATTTATAAGTTAGTAGATTTTGATAGAAAAATAATTAATTTCTTGCAGTTTGTTATGCACTCAAGACAAGAATTCATACTACTTGGGGTTTAAGAAAGAAAACCAAGTTTAATTTAGTGGCGAATATTCTGCTTGTGCATAAAGTGGTGAATAGCTCATATTTTGCATTGTTTTGGTACAGAGTTCAGTATTTGCCAGTTCAATTAAGGACACATAAAACTTTTAGTATATTTATTGGATAACTAAATAACATTGTGGTGGTTTTGTTTAATATCTTTTAGATTATGTTTTTCTTGAATAGAAATAATGGCATCCTTGCCATCCTGATCCCTTGTCTGGTTGAGGTAGTTTATGGGCATTTAGAATAATAGCTGGTGAGGATGGGCTGTGGCAGCATATCTGATCAGTCCATATGCTTTTACCATTGGATGCTCTCTTTTCTGGGTTGAAAACCATTTTCATCTGGGTGTCCCAATTTGCTTCATGCACTGAGATTCTTACAGTAGTAAGTTGAATTTCCTCCCACAGTTTCATAAGAAGTGCATTATAAAAAGGGAAGTATTTTGAAAGATCTGACATTTGTTTTTCTTACTTCTAGATAAAATTACATGTACATGTTAGTAAAATCATAATGCTTATATTTGATTTCTGGGGCTGGTGCAGGAAATGAAAGTTAAAATTCATTAGGGTTTGAAGCTTAGGGGTTTTTTTCAGCATGTGTATCAGACCCTACCATTAGATTGCTTACTCCTTTTTATACTAAATTGTTTCATCTGGGAAAAGAAACTTAAACATTCCATTTTTTTCCCCCAGCTTGTCAAGTAATTATGAAGCTCAAATGAAGAGTCTCTTAAGGATCGTGAGGATATTTTGCCATGTCTTTCGCATTGGCCCATCCTCTCCCAGTAATGGAAATGACATGGGCTACAATGGAAATAAAACTCCAAGAAGTCAGGTTTTCAAGGTCAGAAAAGTATATGATGTTGTTAGGAAGATAGACGTTAAAGAGATGAATTTCACAAAGCATGCATTCATTAATCAGACATCTCATGAACAGGAAGTAAGTTTGGTTAATGTCCCTATCCCTTCTTAAGTTAAACCTACCTCTTTCCTTCTGTATTATTTTTTCCCACTGAGTTAATTTACGCACTGATGCACATCTCATGATTTCTGTTTATTTCGTATTTAATAGATTGTTTAGTAGATGTTGAAGGTTTAGTTACCCAGGTGGCTTTGGTAAATTTTGTTTTTATTTCTGTTAAAAGTGTATTCATCTCAAAATATGGTAATATTAATAAAATATATTATATTAATGTAATTTCAAAATGGTAGTTGGAGATTCACTGGGAGTTCTGATCAATAAGCTTTATCCAGCTTCACAAGACAGATGGAAACAATTGAATTCTTGATTTGTTGGTTGTTTTCACTATGAACATGAAATCTTTTCTGAAGTTGTTCTTGATTTTATTATTACGTACTTTGAAACACATCAGCTCACTTCTACCTTTGCTTATAAACCAATAGGTTTATAGCTGCTTTCAAACACATGCTTTAGGTGATTGCCATTTAGAGGTTTAATTTCTGAAGGTGTTTGGGTTTTTTATGTTTGTTTGTTAAGGAATCCCTCTGTAGAAAGTCATAGATTGCCTTTTTGTAAAGAAGTCCCAGTTTCCTGTGTGCCAGTCTTCATTGGATATACAACTGCCATACTTTTCTGAGCACCTAATAAATAAGAACTGCAGGGTAATCTTTCTTCTCCCATCTTACTCCACACTCTTACACAGCTTATATCAAGAAATTTAGATGCCAGTAATTACTTGAGGATTTTTCTTTACCTTTGCATTTCTTCCACTGTGTCGTGAAAACAGTATTTTGAAACTACGGCAATTATTTGATGATATGTGTTCATCCAGTTACTTCTAAGGGCTTTTAAGACAGAGCTATATTGATGAGATCGTGAAAGGTGATACTCTTAATTCCAGTTTATTTGGTGAAGTATTTCAGTTTTTGTTTAAATTTCTTCTCTTGAAAAGATGAAAAGCATTAGATTGTAAAAAAAAAACCTGCAAGCACAAATGTTTGTTTTTCTGGTAGCAAACTAGTTTTAAGAACAAATTGATTTATATAGTGAATATTAAATCAGTGCTTGAGTCTGAAAAATACTGTATGCAAAATTTAATGCATTGTGCAGTTGCAGTGTAATAGTTGTCCTTCGGAGTTGTTCACCAAAATAGGGCAAGATTGGCATAATGTGGGTTTTAATTCTGTTTTTAAGAAACAAAGCCCTACCCAAATCACAAGAATTATTTTATTGAAGGCAGCACTAAGTATACCAGGTTAAATAACAAGCAGATGTTAAACAGACTTCATACAAGAACTATCTTCAGTGAGATATTCTGCTTCCAAGCCCAAAAAGGAAAAAAAGGAAGTCTTCCTGCTTTTCAACTCCACATAATTTCAGAGCTCAGTATAAAATAAGCAAAAAACATTCGATTGCAATTTGCAAAGGAAGTGGTATTTCAGTAGAATCACTTATCTGTGTGCCCAAACTACTTTGTATGATGAAAGAATTGTTTCTTAGTTTACTGTGGATTTAAGTCTTGTGCAGTAGACTTATATTAAACAACTGCCAAAGTTGTCCCAGAAAATATCAGTAATTCTTACTTGTGTGAAGACAACATGTATGTTTTTAATAAAAAAGCAAAATGTGTACTACTGTTGCATTACCTAACAAAAAAAAAACAAAACCCTTTCAGGATGATTTAAAAATTATTATTGCAATTATTGTGATTTATTTAGAAGTTCTATGAGTGAGGCAGCCCTGCAGTTGGGCCACTGTTGTGTCCACTGTATTTTAAAGATTGTTTTGAATTTCAAACTCAGAAATATAAAACTGCTTATGAGAACTTATTGTTGTTTGGGAATGGGCACACAGGTCTGGCAATGCTAAATTAATCCACAGTTTGGTTGGTTTGGTCTGTTCTTCCCTGAATTTACAGTGACTGGGTAGTGGGAGTTAGATAATAGTGCTGAGTGAATTGGGTGACTTCCAATTCTCTCTTATTCCTACCTTTCCTTCTGCTTTTTTGTCCTTTCTTGGAAAATATGCTTGTGATGGTCTCTTTCACTTATTGGGAGGAGGTAAAAAAGACCTGACTTTTCTTAATGCTTTGTTAAATCTTTCTGTATCAGTGTACTGATTGAACATATTTTGAAGAGTTGTCACTGTGATGTAGCTGGGAAGGGATTAAAAATGTGAGTATGCTTGATCTGAGCCTACTGAGGAGTGTTATTGCTTGACAAGGTCAAGAAAATCACAGGGCTGTCTGTGCTTCAGTGGAATTCCCTGTATGTGATTCAGGCCTATCCAGATGTTTTAAAGTGGAAGCAGTTGCTGCTGGTACACAATCTTGTACTGATCCTGTAAGATACAAAAGAGTCATTGAATTTTGTATCCCAAGCTTGAAACAAGCTGCTAACTCCAATGAGATCTCACCAGTGAGAAACTTTGAGTAGCAATTTTGACCAGGTTTACATTCATTACTTTTCTGTGTATTGCTCTTCTAGTTGCTTTTCAGTGTGATCTCATATTAGGGAAACTTGCTACAAAATTTCTCTGTAATTGAACAAGGTTGGGAAGTGCTTAAATGTTTTTTCCTTGTTTCAGATACTGTTCTTTTCTAGAATTGAGGTAACTTCTCTACTGTGACAAAGTAATTTCCTGGATTAGTGATCTCCTGCACCCTCTGTCTTAAAAAGCTATCTGACATCTGGCAAAAGATTTTGCTCCAGTGTTGCAGTTTGAGTATGGATTTGGTTACTGGTCTTGCTTTCTAGATGAATTAAGAGGAAGGCATTGCATAGGTAAATTAATGCATGTGTGAGGTAAGGTGTACAGCTGTAAAAGCCTGGTACTCAATCAGACTCAGCTGTATAATTCCAGAGAAACTTTTCTGCACTATGAAATATGACAACTGAAGTTTGAGTGGACATCTTTGTTTAATACGAGGTTCATGGTAAAAATTGACTGAAGAATGCTGACTAGTAGTTTGAAAAAAACCACTGCTAGTGGTTTGATTGAATATGTCCATATGCCACTTAAAAAGGTCTGGTCATTGATGCCAACATAAAATTCTGAGAGTCATGGATATGGAGGTGGTGGGCAATATATAGAAGTGTTTTATATCCTGAAGTTGGACTAGAAAGAAAGAAAATGAAATGTTAAAGCTGCTATGCTTGACTAGACTTTTAAATGAGTTTATGATCAGAAGCTGTGAAGAACTAGCTTTGGAAAAACAAATTGAGTGGAAAAGTTCTGCTAAATCTGTGGGAAATAAAAGATAAAACACAAGATATCGGGGGGAAATGGTGTCTGGCAAGCTAAACATTGAAAAGTTTGGGGAAAGAAAACTAGATTTAGTATTCTAGTAAATAACTACCTAGTTTCTTGTGAGTTATAGGTTAAGAGTACAGCTGCATTTTAATTCTGTGTATTCAATTAATCCTGTTTTCCATTAAAAAGTTTTTTTACGTTATGGTTTGTGGTAAAGGTCTGCCAGGTGGGTCTTGGAAGGAGGATAACTTGATTCTGTATGGCAGACATTTATGTAGAAAATACCTCTACCTCTACTGGAGGTATTCAGATCACCATCTAGAGGAATGTGTGGTCACTAGGAGCAGAAGGATTAAGTGAATGACATACAAAATATTGAGCAAAGCCTACCAGTATTAGCGATCAGGCAGGCTTTCCCGTAAACTCCTACTGGGAAAAAATGGAAGCATAGTGGTAGATTTTTAAATGGTGAATTTCAGCAGAATTTTTTAATACACAGCTCTTGTGAGAAGTAATTTATTGTGTATTGAGAGTGTGCACTAACAGTGCTCCAGATAGTGTAAACTTCTGGTACAGCATGCTGTGAGTAGCTCTTTATTTTTAAAAGCAACCTGAGAATATGAGAATATAACTTTCAGTGTTTGCTAAGTCTTGGAATGTTTTCATTGGTTAATAATGTTGATGCAACAGTAATATATGGAAAAAGGAATCCATTTAGAAGTTCTCTCTTACTTTTGGAATGCTATGAAGTACTTGAGTCAATTACCTCCCTGTAGGATTCATATCCCTATGCTCACTAGACTGTAGGCTTGTGAAAGAAAGCCCTTAAACACTGTTAAGGGACAACACAGTTAGCCTTGTGGCTCGTGAGAAAGCCACAGGTCTTATCCCTTTTTCTCCTCTGTAGTAGGCCTGCACCTCAGAGTAAATGCGCAATGATAGAATTGTACCGGATTTCAATTATATTGGTTTTAAGCAGGTGGTGGTGAATAGAGTGTCTTTGTTAAAGTAAAATGAAATGTATAGCCTTAAAATTTGGTATGTGATTCTGCTGCTACTTGTTTCTATTTTATAAAGTTAGATGTTAGTGCCCCTTACTCTGAAACATCTGAGGTACTACCAAAATGAGCTACGTGAGCTCAGATCATGCATAAAGCACATTCTTACTAGACATGTGCACGAAGCTGAATGTCAGTGATGTTGTCTGGGATTTCCTCCATCGCCTTGGTAGAGGAAGCTCCTTTGACCAGGTTCTTCAAAAAGAGCTGACACTCTCTTACACTAGAAACTCAACCTGTGTGTTATTGTTTCTCTGCTTGGCTGCAGTGGTCAGGCAAGTAGTGTGCTATGTGACCACTGTGAAACCAAACTCTGTTTTATAGTTCAGTTCTATAGTTCGTCTGCAGTTCTTTCTAAATTAATTTATCTTTCTTCCATCTGCTGCTTGATTATTTTCCTTCTATATGAAATGTTTTCTTTATGCTGTTTGACTACAAATGCAGAATTTTTTATGAATATTTGCGTCTTATCTCTAACGTGACCTCTAAAGGATCATTTAAAACTTTAAAATGTGTATGATATTTATTTGCCTTAAGAGGATTATCACATTATTAATATTATCTAATGTCAGCATGTTCCTTTTTGTCTGTTTTTTCACGTGTTTATTGCAGCCACTGGAACTGCTCTGGCATTCTCTGGATGAGTGGCTTGTTCTGATAGCCACGGAGCTGATGAAAAACAAAAGGGACTCTGCCAACATTACTTCTATTTTGTTGAAGCAAAAAGGACCAGATCACCAGGACGCTACTCCTGCACCTTCTTTTGCCACTGCAGGAACTGAGGGAAGAAAAGAGTTGTCCACTGATGCTGTCGAGTTAAAAACATATGATGTTGCTGGGAAGCAGGAAGCTTGTGCTGATTGTCAGGATGTTATCTCCATGACAGCAAACAGGCTAAGTGCTGTCATTCAAGCCTTCTATATGTGCTGCTCCTGTCAGATGCCCCAGGGGTAAGGAGAGGATTCATTTTTCTTACCCAAACTAGTACCATTTTAAAATCATGCATACTTTCTTGAAAGAATGTTGGTGCCGATGACATTGTATTAGTGACAGTCAAAGCTATGCTGTTTACTGCTTTCACTAGTTATGTGAATACTTTTTTTTTTTCTGGTTCTAAAGGCACCAAACAGTACTGCAAAGTTTCCATAGTGCTGCTGCCTATGAATGTAGTTGCACTGGGGCAGATTTTGTATTGAATGTCTAACGACTCTTTGTAATCATTTAGTATACTTTTATGTAGTAGGATTTTGATATTTTGAAACTTAGCTGTATTTGCTGTTTGTTCCTAATGTGAAATTAACCCTGAATTTAATGTGATTATCCAACAAGAAGAGCTATAAGCTCAGAAGAAAAAAAAAATTCATTATCTTCGTGTATGAAAGTGATGGCTGGGCCAAAACTTATTTGACTATCTTATATATAACAAAGGGAGCTCAGTCTCAAAGTAATGCTCATTTGGAATCCTGTCTCAGATTGACAAAGATGTAGTTTTTTGTGGAACATGCAGTACAACTTAGGTAATTTTAATATCATTGAGGTCTGGTTTAGAAAGGAAACAAGTGTGACCACTATAACTGAGGTCCTAGTCTGTCCAAGACTGCTATGGATTATATTTGTGGCTTTGGCCCTTGTGAGTAGAAGATTAGGCAGGTATGATGGTATTACAAGCTCCCTGAGGAATCTAGAAGCAAGGGTCCTACTACACGACAACTTTTGGTTATTCGTAGTCACCTTAAGGATTTTTTCTTTCTCTGCCAAACTGAGTGGAATAAAAGCTTTCAAGTTGGCCAGTAGTTTTTGTCTGGGGCATAGTTCTCTGTGGATGTTCTGGAAGATGATTGGTTATTGACATTTATGTCTTTCCTGTTAATTTGTTATGAGATCTTAACACTGCTGAATATTTAGTTTCATGATGACTAGTTAAACAACATCAGTTTCTATTTGTGTAGTACTTTATTTTAAATAAAGAGCAACAATTTATGTAATTCAGATTTTTTTTGATTGCACTAATCAAAAACATCTTATGATTTTTGAACAGGATGACATCACCTCGTTTTATAGAATTTGTTTGTAAACATGATGATGTCCTTAAGTGTTTTGTTAACCGGTAAGCTTCAACAAATATGGACTTTGTAATCCACCCCTCTGTTCCTTCCCATCAATAATTCATTTTTTTCTTCTTACTGAGTTGTATTTTTAGATTGTTGCTGTGATATATGAACAATATGCAATTTAATGGTCTTGCTGAGCTCAAGGGAGTGTAGATTAATGATTCAGAGCTCAGACTTAAATGAACTCCTCTGCATATTTAAGTGATCCATTTGCAAGATTCGTGAACAAAATCTATTTCACAGAGCAACAGAGTAATTTGTTGAATGGATTCTTTCCTTATATTGGTTCCAAATAAAACCTTCCCTTTTAAGGCGGATGAAAACTTTAATTCTTCCTCAAATGTGTGACAACTTAAGGAGTCTAAACCATCTTTATACAGCTGGCTGTTTCCAGAGTTTCTCTGGGACTGCCAGGTTTATAACCTTGCTTTGGTGTGGGGAGCTGCTTCTAATCCTCCCATGTTTAACAGATGAGGTAGTATAAGTTGTTTGGAAACAAGAGTTAGGAAAAAATTATAAAATAGAAGAATCTGTTGAAACTTCTCTATATGAATAATTGCATTTTCTTTATGTAGACTTTTTGCATCATGAAGTGTTACTATTAAACCTCTAACAGGCTTCTAACCTATTTTTCTTTCAGAAATCCCAAAATAATTTTTGATCACTTTCATTTTCTTCTGGAGTGTCCTGAGCTAATGTCCAGATTTATGCACATCATAAAAGCTCAGGTAAATGTCAGGAGGTGCTTAGTTACAACTTCTGTGAATACAAAGGGTGTTTTGTTTAAAAATAATATTTAAAGAAAATCCATTTGGGGAGGATATAAGAACTAAACATGACCTCTAGTGCTTCTGAATCTATGATGTTGAAAGATCATATTAAACAGACATGGCAGCCAGATTTCTGTATTCATAATTCTTTAAAATACATGGGTGAGTCCATTTGAGATAACCAATTATTGATACAGCCTACAAGTCCAACTTTCAGTTAAAGAGTGAAATTTCAATTTTTAAATCTGTTTGTGCACATTTAATAGATTGAGCTTTAAAATGCTTTACTTTTCCCCTAAATGACTTATATTTTGAAACAAACCAGAGGATAAATACATAATTATTACTTGATTTGGTCATAGTTAGTGGCAGCTCCTTTAGTGAAACATTATGTTGTCTTGTTGTCTGTTCCAAAAGCTTTATTTCCTTAGTTGTGAACAATACTGTGCTTTTAAAGAGAGATTGTTTTTATTAATCCAGTTTCATTTTTGGGACATGGTATAGGTGTATTGTTTATTCATTCTTGTGTTGAAATGGGTGTTTTTGAAACTCATTACCTGTGAATAGTGAGGAGACCCCCAAGAACTGATACCCTGTTTGTTAGATCAACTCATGTACGTGCTGTGAATCGCAGGGGATTAGAAAGGCCATACTTGTGTCATGCAAAATGTCAATATAAACACGGACTCAAACAAGTTAGAACCTTATCACCTAGGAGTTGCTTTTTAAGGTTTCTGGTTCCTTTGGGCTGTTTTATATTGCCAGTGAACCTTACTACAACTAGGGCTGGTTCATATCATTTGTTCCTGTGCTCAGCTGTGGTTGATTATCAGTAGTTTTACAGAAGCCAGTGACTTATTTCTTACCTAAGTTCCTTCATGCCCCTCTAAGCTGTAAGAAGTTTTGTGCTGCTTCTCTTCTGTGGAAAACTTTGATAGCTATTTCTGGATAGCTGTGGTCCAGTCTTTCTGCAGACCCAACTTCAGCAAGCACGTAAGGGCACGTCTAGTCCTTTCCTCTTGCCAAAATACTGTGTAGGATATTGAGGTGACTCTGCACATCTCAAAAATTAATTGAGAATTATGCATAACCGTTTGCCTTATGGGAGAGGAATTATTGAGGGGAAAGTATGTGCATAATATAGTTTGCACCTTGTTTTGCAGCCATTTAAAGATCGCTGTGAATGGTTCTATGAACATCTGCATGCCGGGCAGCCGGATTCGGACATGGTGCATAGGCCCGTCAGTGAGAATGACATACTTCTGGTTCACAGAGGTATTGTGTTCTAAATGTTCTAATACTAAATTGTGTTCTAAATTGTGTTCTAATACTAGTGTATCTTTGAAAGATAATGAATGAAGATGAAAAAATTAATCGGTATTTTGTATTTAGATTCTATTTTTAGGAGTAGCTGTGAAGTTGTGTCTAAAGCAAACTGTGCAAAACTAAAGCAGGGGATTGCTGTGAGATTTCATGGAGAAGAAGGCATGGTGGGTAAAACTGCATGATTTTCTTTATGGCATTTTCATATGGAAATGTTAATTCTCATTCACAAGTGTGGTTTTGAGCTAAACCCTACTTTAAAATTACTTTAAAAGAAATATGTGGTTACTCAGCATAACTATGCAGTGAAAGTTTTCTGTACTAACATGTTTTATTCTTTTAATGTGCAGGGACAGGGTGTGGTGCGTGAATGGTTTGATATCTTATCCAGTGAAATAGTTAACCCAGATTATGCCTTATTTACCCAGTCAGCTGATGGTATGTCTCTGCCTTTTTATTTTCCTAAATTTAGGGTGTCATTTTTTATAAAAGCATTTTTATAGTCCAGAAAACAAAGGTCACTTAACGGGGTTCAGAATATAAGATTGTTACTTTTTAAAAGCAACACTGACAGAATTTATCTCATGTAAAGAGAAATTATCTATTCGTTGTACACTTTTATAACAACAGTTGAAATATTTCTCTTACTTTGAAGTTTCCTTCTCTTCTGTAAAAGGAGAGTGAATTGTTGGTTTTAATGAGGCCATGCTATTTCTGCCTGGTAGTCAAAGGACATAACACTTTAAGTGGAGTATATAAAGTGCTTTCCTTTCTTCCACATCTGCAAGGGAACTGTGGAGGTACTCCTTCATCTCCTTTTAGAAATCCATAAATTCAATCAGCTCATTTTTGTTATAAACCCGGATATTGATCTCCACAGGCTCCCTTGTATTTGACTTTTTGTCTTTCGGGTTCTGCATGTAAAGCAAGTCTTTATAAATAAAAGATTTCACATTATCAGCAGTGATAAATGTTTTATTTTCTACCTTACAAAGTCTTGGAAATGGCAAAGATCAACAGTAGAGGCACAGATTGTTTCATGAAAGCTAAAAGGAGAGGTTCAGGTCTGTCTGTTCGAAGTAGTCTTCTCCAAGGAGACCAGGACCGGACTGTCTCCTGCCTGTATCTGGCTGGAGACAGATGGAAGGAAGTAGACACGTTCTCATCCTTCCTTTGAACATGTTCACAAGTTGATAGAAGCAAAGCCCATTAGAGTGAGTAAAACATGTATATAGCAATGTAGTAAGATGGAGGACCAAATTTAGCAGTTGATAATTACCCTTTTGTTGATGATAATTATTTCAGAACAGTGCCTTGGAGAGTGGCTAAGCAGTATCGTTGTAATAAGATGTCATTACATTCTAAGATGTTGCTTTCTGCCGTCTTTTTTTGTGTAAACAAAAAACCCTAAACAGACTTCCAAAACCTCAAGATAAAACTCTTGCAGTGCTTTCAGATGCTTAGTGTGTTTGATAAATAAAAACTTAATTAAAAAAAATGTAATGGAATATTATAATCTTTCTGTTTTATAGGAACAACTTTCCAGCCAAACAGCAACTCTTCTGTAAATCCAGATCATTTGAACTACTTCCGTTTCGCAGGCCAGATCCTGGGGCTGGCTCTGAATCACAGGCAGCTGGTGAACATCTACTTTACAAGATCATTCTACAAGCATATTCTTGGTATGGTTTTATTAAAATCCTGTTTATTAGTCATAACAGTTGTCTGAGTAGTAAACCTTTTCCTCTTTTACTTTTGTGTGTGTGTTAAAAGTGAAAAAACCTTGGAAATTAATATCTTGCTGGTCTTTTATGTACATCAGAGTCACAACAGTTCTTTGCATCACCATTGTGAAATTCATCTGTTCTTCTGTGTAGTGTCTTTCTTGAGAAATGAAAAATATTGTTCTATAGTAAACTTAAGACAAAGTTGAGACTGTTTGTGAACTCTGGCAAAAATCTATCAGACATTCTTGATTATGTCTGAAGATCTTCACTTGTGCAATGGTTTTTGAAAAGGTAAAGCCCTGCTGTTGAAAACCTCTCTGTCTACCCACTCCAACAAATACTGCTTATTTCCTGAAGTAGGGTTTCAGAACTAATGCAGGTTCATCCTGTCCCCTTAATAAGAGAAGTTAATTCATATGCTTTTACTGTAGCAACCAAGATGATTGGACACATGTTTTTATAGAAATGTAACTTTTTTTAGTCAAAGAGAACCTCTGATAGCTGGTGGTATCTGTGGTCTAGGGCTCTTGTCTGCTCTTCTTTAAGAACCTTTGTGCCTCTTGATTGTTGAACAAGATGTCTCTCTGATGCACTGTCATGAAAAAACTTCTCTTGAAAGAAGATATAGTTACCTGTGCATTCTTGTTGCTCCTCTAAGTACATAAATTTATTTGCTGTTGCATGCAGAATTTCCTTTGTGTTCAATCACTAATCTTCTTTGGAAGTATAAGATAGCTTGATGATTTTCTGTAATCATTTTGTCTACCTACAGTCTTCCTGTGATGTTTGCTGAGTCCAGGACAGATAAACTCTTAACTTCAAGTTTACTGCTTATCTTCCCTGAAACTGTTCAGAGAACACTGTTGCAGTTCATTGAAGGTGCAGGCTCAGTCATCTTTATCAAGATCTTCACAGAGGATTTTGCTTCTCTCCCTCAGTACCGCTTTCTGCGGCAGGAGAGTGACTGTGCTGGGCAAGAGCAAGGGGAGCACAGCCACTCTGCAGCAGCAACGTGTTGGCAGTGCTTCATCAGGCTGCACTAGTCATTGATCTTCACACAGGAAAGTGGTTCTAAAGTAGAAGTATCATTGCATGGCACGGTTTGGTGCTGACTTAAGGCTTGGCCTCTCACATCACGAGTAGAAGAATGCCAAATGATTTGGGTTTGAAGGGATCTTAGATACCTTGGGCAGGAACACCTTCCTCTAGACCAGGTTGCTTAAAGCCCTGTACAGCTTGGTCTTGGAACACTTCCAGGGATGGGGCATCCACAACTTCTCTGGGCGACCTGTTCCGGTGTCTCATCACGCCCACAGTAAAGAAATTCTTCCTAATATCTAATCTAAATCTATTCTCTTTCAGATTAAAACCATTCTCCCTTGTCCTTTCACTACTTGCCTGTGTAAAAAGTTCCTCTCCACCTCTTTTGTAGCCCTTCTTCTGGTACTGGGAGGCTGCTCGAAGGTCTCCCTAGAGCTTTCTCTTCTCCAGGCTGAAACAACTCCAACTGTCTCAGCCTTCAGTCTTCGTAGGACTGATCAGGACCAGTCATCTGATCATCATTGTGGCCTTATCTGGACTTGGTCCAACAGGTCCATGTCCTTGTGTTGGGGCCCCAGAGCTGGATGCAGTACTTCAGATGGGGTCTCATGAGTACGAGGTAGAGGGGCAGAATCATCTTCTTTGACCTGCTGGCCGCGCTGCTTTTCATTGTTATGAATAACACTCACAGGCTGATTTCCTTGTGATGTATTCACAAAAAAGAAAATCTCATTTTTCTGCTCTTCAGTGTCACCTTGAGAATAATGAAATGTTGTTCTTGTCACCTCTTTTGGAAATGACTACAAATGATTTTGGGTTCCTTACTGGTTTTGACTTGTGATGATGTGCTAATTTTTTGGTTTCTGAATTGACAAGATGACCTATTATTTGCTTTTTTATTTTTTTTTTTCACTTTGCTAGAATAACTATTGCAAATCAAGCGGCAGCCTTTAGTTTCTGTTAATAAGGTCTAATCGGTCTTAGTAAGGTCTTATCATTCTGTTTTACAAGCATCCTGGAACTTTCTAGAGGTTTATATACATTAAACTTGTTTAAGGTCAAAAGGTTCACAATTCTTTATCACTTTTTGTTACTTATCAGAGAACTGGAAAAATTACACCTCCACTTCTCAAAGTAGATGCTTTTCCTGTCTCAATCACTGTGATTTATTTAAACCTTTCCAAGGCCTTCTCCATCAGCTTCGTGCATCTCCTATCTTCTTGCCTAAAGAATTAGAGTTGCACAGCAGCAGATGCTCCTGAGCGGATTTGTTTTATTTTTGCTAACTGTTGTTCCTGCCAAATACAAGTTACCTGGTTACAGACATAGAAATTCCCTTCAGCTACTTGTCAGGCCTTAAGTCAAGGAGTGTGAAATCCCTTGCAGTCTGGGACTGTTTCCATTCCTTTGGTTTCTCACCTTGCACTGCGATCCTTGTTTTCTGCAGTGAAAGTATATCCGTCTGTTGATGGCACTGCAACCACCAGTTGTGTGCTAAGACCTTCTGTATCTGAGGAACAGTGTGAACCTCTTTCAAAGGAACTCCTCTTTTTAGTCAACAGACATGATGTGAAAGTGCCTTAATTAGAAGCTGAAACCTGTATGAACAAATGTTCATACATTTTTTTGAGACTTATGTGGTGAGTCCATTTTCCACTGTGGTGGATTGAGATCTTTCTGCAAGAATTTCTGGTAGGCGAGGAAAGATCAACTTAAGTGATGACCCAATTAACACACAGCTAATGTGCTTTATAAGGTGTTAGATATGTAGTGCGCATGATGTTTTTGTGTGTGTGCTGTGAAATCAAACATTGTTCCGTAGGTCTGCGTGTTTATTAAGACTGCACTCTATTCCAGATGTAGCACAGAGAGAAATACAGTCAGAAACTGATAAGTCCTCTTAGGTTTATTTTTCTCACATTTACCTATCAGCCTTCTGCTTAAACGTGGAGGAGAAGATGGTTTCTCTGCTGCTGTTTTCCAGTTACTTTGTATTTCTTTAAGGATACGATTACTTTTCTGTTTGTAAAAGGAAACTTCCACCTCCAGCTTACAAAGACAAGAAAACAGATAAATTCTTAACTGTTCTATCTACTCTTATATTCCACTCTGTAATAGAAAGTAGTCCTTGAAATGGCATAGACAAAAGTGAGAATTAATTTCTGGGTCAGTGTATTTTGAACTGGAGGCCTTAAAACCTTGAATAATTAATGAGCTTGTCTCAGAACTTGCCTGTAGTATCTCTTTGAAGCTCTGTGTTTCACAGAAATACCTGCTTCTCACAATTATGCTAAAATAGATTTCTCTTCATTTTCAAACTGCAGGGGCCTTAAGGGTATACAAGAGAAGATACGTAATATTTTGTGGGATTCAAATTTTTTCCTGATAAGTCTGGTAGAGTTTTTTTATAACTGCCTGCTTGAGTCTATTTATTGGTAAAATATCTGTCAACCAAATGACTGAGCTTAGTGCTTTGGTCTCACAACATACTGACTATGAGTGTACTCTCGTCATAACACTCCAGTTGAGTTTCTTCTCTAAAGGAGTCTCTGATTCCTACTTTTCAGTCTTCTTTTCCCACATTTTGCTTATATCCCTCAGAGACATCATTATTTCCACATTTCGTATGTCAAGTGCACATATGCTTGCTAGTTGGCAAAAGTGAAAGTCCTCTGGAAACTACTAGACAGCCATTAGATTTTTTTGTTTTGAGAGAGATAACGATATTTAATTAGTAAGTTACCTATCCCTCTCTTAAACTGGAGTGTTGCTTGATTTTATTTGAAAAGCAATTCCTTACAGCTTGTGTACACACCATGAGCTCTTCCAGGGAAATCTATAACATTTTTTACACTTGCATGTTTTGCAGTGGCTGCTAACCTTTGAATTTTGTGCCTCTGGGGTACTACATCCACAATCCATAGTGTGCTAAGGCTTCTACCCATGGGCACTCTTATGACACTGCAGAATGCACAGAAGATGGTGAAGCAAAGACAGTACTTCCCAATAACTTGCTTTGCTCTAAACCTACTGCTACCCTCACCCCCTGCCCCTTTCCCCAGATATTGTATCTGTCTTGGTAAAGTATCTAACATGACAGAGTTAAACTAATCAAGGTCTGCTTTCTTGGCTAGTGAAGAGGGTAGCTCTCTTGCATAAACTAGGGTCACTTTGTTCTGGGCCCGTTTGTTCAAATGTGCTTGAGTGCCATGTCTGTGAAGGGATTTGTAAATAGGCAGTTTCTGTACTTGGATAAAAGTCAGACTTCTAGCAACTCTCCTTTTCATGCTTCTAAATGCAAGTTCAGTTTGAAATGTAGAATTCCTGTAATAATTGTTTTTAACTCTGTAATAGATCTCTTCTCAAATATGATTGTAAAGAAGGACCCTGAAGAGTAATAGTTTCCTGGGTACAGGGATGTCGCCTCCCCCTGCAAGCAATGCTCTGGGGGAAAAGATAGTGATATGGAGAAATATGGTATTTGGGTTTCTAAAATTTAGGCAGAAAACTTTCAGACTTTGTAGGAAACATTTAACGTTTTGTGTTCAGAATGGGTAGATGCTTTTGCTGAAATCCATTAGTGAACTAAAACTGTGCAAATTGTTTTTGCCTGAGTGGTATGTCATTTGCTTCACTAGGAGGAAAAACATAGAGAGGAAACTTGATTCTGTAGTATTTTAAAAATATAGTGAGTGCAGTTCTGCTGTAGTTAGTAAAAGTTCATCCCTTTTTCCCTTTTTCTATTACTGCATTATTCTGGTTTCTCTCTAGAGGGCAATCTTCTACCACGCATTAAGTTAGAACCCTTTTTGCTTTATCCTACTTATTTGAGCAGTTTTGTCTCTTTGTTTGTTTGTTTTTCCCTAGGCATACCTGTAAATTACCAGGATGTAGCATCTATTGATCCAGAATATGCAAAGAACTTGCAGTGGATTTTAGATAATGATATCAGTGATCTGGGTTTAGAGCTGACCTTCTCTGTTGAGACCGATGTGTTTGGAGCAATGGAGGAAGTGCCATTGAAGCCAGGGGGTGCAAGTATACTTGTTACACAGGAAAACAAGGTGGGTATACAGGTTATTCAGAAGATGGTAGTATAGGAAACGCCACAAGACTGACTTTCTGAATAACTGGAAGAATAAATGGTATACCTGTTTTGAAGAAAATACAAAAAAATTACAGTTGCCAGCACTCTTCCCCTTTTTCTAGCGTAACATGTTCTAGAAATAGTATTAGTTAAAATCTTTGAAATTGTTCAGGTTTGAGGTTCTTCTTTCTGACAGAACTGTGGAGGGGAAGTAGGATCAACTTCAAATGCAGGATTTATTTTAAAAGTTACAAATATTCCTAAAGTTATGTCTTGGGTATATATACCAAGAAAGTAGAACAGTAGCAATTGCTAAACATAGAATTACAGGTAATGTTGCAAAGTGTGCTGCCTGCTAGGCCAGTCTACGGACAGAGTAAAAGTCTGCAGGAAACTTTTTCAGCCATTTACAAGTCACTTGGTGTATATGGAAATAAGCTATCTTTTAAATTTACTTTAATAGTAACAGGTTGAATAGTCCCTGATTTCTTTGCAGCATTAGTTCAAAAAAAGAAAAATGGGAAAACACAGCCAGGTTTTGAAAATGGTCTAGAAATTAGGATAAACACAAGTCTAATTGAATCCTGCAGTTACTGACTAAACAGGTTTGAGTAACTGCAGGAGTGTCACAAGTAGACCTGAAGTTTTTGTAGCGCTGACTCTTGGTCCTGATACCTGCTTTGTGTTTTGATTTTCATTTGTGTTGGGCTGGCCGTTCTCTGTCCTCAGAAAGCTCTCGGCTTCAGCAGCAGTGTCGGCAGCTGCTGTGCTGGGGAACGGCCGCTTGGTGTCAGCCTTTGTTGCAAGGACGTTGCACTTTGTGTTGGAGCAATTGGCACTGGATTCTTGTAGCCTTAATCCTCATTTTCATTAAGGCAGGGTGTCATTCCGTAGCAGGAATACATATTATTAGCCTGATTCTGCACTGATTCCTGCAATACAGTCATGTGTGAAAGAATACAGATGGTAAAAAAAAGTCTAATTGTGAAGGTGTAGTGAATGTTTAATTTCTTTGTTACCTGTCGGAGAAAGCAAGGATGTTGATTCTTCTATCTGGTCAGTTTTAGCTTCCCAGTATATAGAAAAGACCTATTTAACATAAATCTTAGTTTCATAACAACTATTTAAAACCTGTTCTCAATTAGCATAAAGTTAGAAGTTTGTCCATGTGAAGGTACTACTCATTAGTAGCTTAATTTGCTCTGTTAACTTCAGAGCAGGGGCACAGTCTAAAAAGGGTGGTTGGAAATGTGTAGAGGAGATGCCTTCATTCTATCTCATCAAGCCTTCCTCAGAATGGCAGGAGGGGAGGAGAGTTTGCGTAGCTTTAATTTGAAAGGTGGTAAGAAACAAAGTGACTCTGGTGGTAGCTTTGAAACTATTAATATTAATGGATTTTTTGAATTTGAAATTGCAAAATATGAAGTCAAAAAACATCTGTAAGATGGCACTGTTTTGTTCACTGGCAAAGTTGTTGGCAGTGGCCAAGTTGTTGCAAACTGTAGATGTGTATTTTGGTGGGTTTTGGGGTTTTTTTTCCAGTTCCTTAAATGCGATGTAGTTTTGCAGTATGTTGTAGCTTAGCTGTTCTATCAGTTTAAATAGGAATGTGTCTAGTTTACTTATAAAAAAAACCTCTTTTTCCTGAAAGTGATATATTTTTTTTCCACCTTTACCCAAGGAATAATAGATCACTGTTTAAAACTCACTGTATTTGTTTTACCTCTGGGAGAAGAAAATTCAGCTGCTAAAAGAATTTGCTGTGTATGCACACTAGCAGATCACCTGTTAAAATTAAATTACGAATGAATTTTTATCCCTTAAAAAAACTTAACAGCAAACACATACACAAAAAAATTCCCCATGCCAAAAGCAAAATAAAACACACCCTTGCCCCTCCCTACACAGAAACGACCCAAACAGTCCCTCTCTCTCATTGAAAACTGGAACAGGGTAAATGCACCAGTAGTAAGAGCTATTTGTAAAATGTTATTTTCTTTGAATAGAGTGATTTTCTTTTTTTACACTAACTGTGTAATAGGTAAATGGTTGTGGGACAATTCGATTATGCAAATATTCATGTCTTGCAATTGCTGTGTCCATGTAGCCCAGCTGAAATACAGTTACAGCTGTGGTTCAAATGCCTTTTGTTGTGGTAATGGAGAGACTTCAAAGGGAAAAGTCAGGCTTTGTCCTGCATTTATCTTTGTTCTTTGCTGTGTATCGTTTTGCAGCTTTCTACTTTTTAAGAAAAAATTGAAATTAGGGCTAGTCAAAGTTTAACTATATGTTATATTAAGGAATGGTGCAGATCTCCACAATCCTTTGGCTTTCTCTGTCCTCCTAGAACCTGTCTGTGAGCCGGCCATTCTATTTTGCAGTAAAATATTAAGGTTTTTTTTTTCCAGGAAGCTTTAAAATGGAGCTTCTCTCTGAATCTGAAAATCAGCATAACCATTGATCCTTGTCTCACAATATGTGGGATTGTGAAATCAAGGAAGCATGATCTCTGCTTTATTTACCTCAAAGGAAAATACAGAACAACCCCTCACCCAAACTAGACTTTGTCATTATGTTTGTGATGCCCGTCTAATGTGTGTTCAATAAAATCTCCCTTCCTTAAAGAAGGCTGGATCATAACTTTATGTACTATGTAGGAATGCATATGTAGATCTGGAATGATGTAGGTATTTCTGTTTTGTGATATGCTCCTAAGGCTTCAGAAGGGAATAAAATGCAAATGAAGTGCACAGAAAGCAAAACAAATTGACCAGGTTGTTTACTGACATGTTTTGTGTAAATTCTGTGCTACAGGTTTTTCATCATGCGCCAGTGCTGATAGCCAGGATGCTTGACTGTTCCAGGCTATTTTAAACATTTCTTGTTACACTTAAAGTACAGCAACTGCTTTTTCTCATAATTAAAGTGTTCGATGTGGTATTTTTGTAATGCAAAAAATAAGTAATTTTTTTTTTAAATAGATTTTTTTGAAATAAGGTTGTGAATTTTTCTTTCCACAACCCTGTTTTTCTGGGTAGCCTAATTTACATAAGAGCAGTTTAAGAGATGTAAAATACACATTTCTGATCATTGGAGACAACCAGTGTTAACATTATTTCGAATCCTGATACTGCAAAAATTTCTGATTCCTTCTGTATTCAAAGAGTGTGACTTTTGTCTAGTGTAGTTAATCTTCTTTGGCTGCCCCTCAGTCCTTAGAGAAGGGAGGTGTCTTCAGCTCCACTGATAGTAGAAGCAACCTGGGGAGATTATGAGGCTGAAACTAGATTTTTGGGAGCAGTACTGCAGTTGAAGATGTTATTAGGTCATGTTCCTCTTCTTCAGAGCACGTCACAAATTAATTGTTCTCTCACTAATAAAATGGTGATAATTCATTTAAAAGTATCTTTCAACTTAAAAACAAATGACAACTCCTCTGTACATGTGTGAATGTAAGGAGCTGCCTTTGAAAAATATCCTTCTGTTTTGAAATGTTTCATACTTCATTGTTTTTATGAAAGGGAGGAAAGAAAAAATGCTTGGTTGCTTTTGTGCAGGTTCAGAATCTAAAAGTCTAGATTGAAGTTTTTTAAAATTAAGAATCAAAGTAGTATTTTTGTAAGATTATTTTCTTGGGGGAAGCTGATAATTGAGATGATTTAATTGGGAGATACATTTCATGATTTTCTTATTAAAAGTCATGATTATGAAGTCAAAGCATTTCTTTAAACTGAGTACCTTAAATAATCTAGGAATGAATTTTGTTTTCAAGTAGAAAACTATTTTCTTGAGTAAAGAAACTTTTATTAAACTTGAGTAATTTTGTCAGGGTATATGAGACATTTATAGAGTTTTAATGTAGGCACTTTTCCCTTTAAAAGGCACTTGTCTCCTTCTAAAAGCTTTCTTCCATTAACGCCTCCTAGGCTTTTGTGTTTTCAACAAAAGCAAAATTCTGGTGGATTCGTTTTCTGGCTGGCATCTTTTAAAGGGAACAGAGCCCTCAAGTCTCTAAAGCATGATATAGTCTATTCCTTGGCTATAGTAGAAATTGTTTTCTTGTGTTTTTCTTTTTTAAAAACTAAGGAGATTTTTCAAGACCATCTTTAAAAAAATTGAAATTCTTATTAAGACTAATTACTTCTGCAAGCTTTGTTATGTATTATGTTAAGACGATAATGTACAGGGGAGAAGCAAGAAGCTTTTTGGCTCACAAATAGTACTTCAGAACTTAACCCTTTTTCCTGAGTAATGTTAGTTTGCTTAAATAGAGCATTTTTACTTACAAACGTTGGTATGTTTATACCCTTACCTGAGCTTAATGGTGGTTGTATTACATGTGGGCGTGACAAATTAAGTTTTATTTACTTCCTTTATCTTGGTCTGAATCCCTGTTTTTTGTCTGGTCTGTGTAACAATTCTTAGGGAGGAAGGCCGAAGAGCAGAAGGGCATATTTTGGGTTTCTTCCATGTGAAAAGTGCAAAGGGACTCTTATTACCTTACACTGGAAGAGATTTGTAATGCGTTGAGGACTTCATTTGTGTGTGTGAGTTTGTTCTAGCACTGTGTGGTTTTGCTGAGGTGTGTCTTAATATTGTTTTCTACGTTGCAGGCTGAGTATGTCCAGCTTGTGACAGAGCTCAGAATGACAAGAGCCATTCAGCCTCAGATAAATGCCTTTTTACAAGGCTTCCATATGTTCATTCCACCATCTTTGATCCAACTTTTTGATGAATATGAACTGGTAAGCAGAAATGCCTATGTATTTTTAAAACACTTTGTTCAGCATACTTCATCAGCAGTGTAAATTATGTAGAAGTAAAGTCAGTAACCACAAAATAAAGATTTTGTAGCTTTCACTTCGGTTTTGCTTCCTGGCCATCTGTCAGTGAGGATCTCATTATGTGTATTCCTGCTTTTTCTAGTTATTTAGAATTACCATCTTCCTGAAACTTCACATGGCAGTGGTAAATGCCTGAAATTGTAATTTCAGTATGGAATCAGCATGTTGTGGCCTTTAAGCCTTTGCATATTTTCCTTGAGAAGGACAGAAGTCCTTTGAAAGTAGGGAGATGCTGTCTATGGTCTTTACTTTTTCTGAGTCACAGAATCAAATTCCAGTAAGTTTTTATTGGTGGTTTGATCTTCTGTAACCAGCACATCTCAGATTTTCTCTGAAGTCATGGCAAGACTCAGAGGTTTTTTCTTTTGGGTTCTTTGGCAATAATTTTTCTCTCTTGATACTGCGTATGTAAATTAAACAGACCATGTGAAGTTACCTGAATTCAAGAATCTTCATGTATTAAAATTTAGTTGTGGATTCCATAAGGTTTCAATAAACTGAAAAAGCACTGTAAGCTTTCTACTGCTTGAAACATTACTTTTTAATATAGCATAAGCTCTTGAAATTAGTAGTTAGTCAGGAGGACTAATCACAACCTATGTGCTTCTCCTGAAGGAGCTTTTGTTATCTGGTATGCCAGAAATTGATGTGAATGACTGGTTAAAAAATACAGAATACACCAGTGGCTATGAGAGAGGAGACCAAGTTATTCAGGTAAAATTATTTATTTGTTTGGTGTTTTTTTTGATAATGTAAACTATTTAATTTTAATCAAAAAATGTGGGTTTGTTGTTGTCATTATCTGTGTGTGTTTGTGAAAGCTTATTTTGGCTGAAATTTGTGGGGTTTTTTTAATACTGTATTTCTACATTAAGTAATTTAATTATGTATGAATTTGATAGAAACATTTCTATAGTTTAAGTAGCAAACTCACATATATTCCATTTATTGTTATACCAGTATATTTTCAAGTACTACAAGTATTTAATGGAAAATACAAACTAACTTTTTTGTCATTTAGTGGTTCTGGGATGTGGTGGAAGAACTAACTCAGGAAGAGAGAGTGTTACTGTTACAGTTTGTTACTGGCAGGTGAGAGACTCTTCTGTAAGAACAAATACATTGTCTAGATACTCTCTGATAAGACAAGATTCTTGAGAGACCACAAAAGATCATCTAGAAACTGTTTTGCATACTGGGTGTTCTGTGTGTTGATCAAAGTAGGCAAAGTGTGTGTTAATACTTCTGCTTTCTGTGTTGCCAGCAAAATGATTGATTACATATTTATTATACTTGACCACTTTGCAAGAGGGCTTTGTTGCTGTCCAGGCAGTTCTTGACAAGGCCGTAGTGAATTTAACTGAGCTTTATATTCTTGTTCCTGTTGCATACTAATGTGACTCTTGGCTTTTTCAGTAATCAGCTGAGGCTGTAATATATGAGATAAGTAGGTATCACTTCAGTCAGCATGCACAGAATGTCCTCCTCCTCAAGCTGAGTTGAATTTAACATTAGTGCAGTGTGTCAAGATAAGTAAAGATGTAACCTTATGCAAGACTGTTTGCTTCATGTAGGTTTTCTGTCCTAAATTCTCTTTTTTCTCTAGGGAAAGCCATTTTTATTTCCCTTATGGTTTGGGGCCAGTAAGGGAATGTTTTAGCAATTTATGCCACTGTGAGCTGGGTGAGTTGCTGAGCTTGTGGTTTCAGACATTTCACAAAGTGGATCTGTGAACATAAATGTGACACCTGAGCTGTGCAATCCAGTCTTTTTCTGGTAGCAGGCAGAGATCACGCCATCTCAGTTTGACGTTCCCTTAATATTCTAGGATTAGTAGTGTAGTTGACCTTTTGTGTATAAGTTTTGTGGTTAAGCAATGATAAAATACAAATTAAGATCATCAAAACTACCTTTTATATTAAGGAATTTCACAGTCCCAGTCATGGATGTATCATCAAGTGGCCTGGTCTCCAAATTCTATTAGTTTCACTTGATTTATTATGAATTATCTTGGTTTTAGTGCTCATGGACGATTTAAGAAGCTAGTTGTATGCACATTGATCTTTTTGTCCGCTAGAGAAAATATTCCTGCAGTTGTAACTGCACATATGTGGCATTCCAGCTGCTGGTCTTTCATTTTTAGTGGACCAGTCCATTTCTAAATCTAGACAGCAAATAAGGATCTTTAAGATGTAAGGTCATGTTTCAAATGCTTCTTAAAACATTCCAAATGATACTAAAGTGGCATTCACTATTTTCACAGCATTTGGGATAATCTACTGGATTCTAAGGGACACTTTCTATCAAGTAAACAAATACCTGCCTGATCAATATGTGCATCAGCATCATTTGTTTTGGTCACAAATCACCTACTGTCTTGTTCTTACCCATTTTCTCGTTAGTAGGAAAGAAATTTTTGGTGTGGCTTCAAGAATGCTGGGCTAGAATTTAAAAACCATCTGCTTAGGATTTTTTTTTTCTGTATCAGCTAGGAGGAACCCTTTGTTTTTTCTTCAGTGTTTGAAATGCAAGAAATTTATTTTTCCATATATCTTTAACTTTTGAAAGTTACCTCTAATAGTGATATGCAGCTGGCATTTTTGCACATAAATCCCCAGACCGTCCTGCTTTCTTTTAAATGGAAGATTTAGATGCTGACTTTTCTGTGAGCTAAAACACAAGTTAGCCTAGTACAGTAGTTGGGCCAGTATCTTAAATAAAATTTTACATTAAAAGTATACCTAATTTCAAACTATGTTTTTTTCTGGCCTTAGTAAAGAATTTGTTTCTATGGGTACTGGTTGGCAGGCTGCATTAAAAAGTAAATTCTTTTCTTTTTTTTCTCCATTTCCCTTTAATCTCTTCCGTATGTTGACTTACTTGATTTTTTGTGTGTGTGTTTGTGAAGGGGAACTGTTCTTTCTTTCCAATCAAAGACTATGAAATTAATCTAGTGAATTAAATAAAATAGATTTATGATTATGTCTTCAGTGTTTCTCTGACATCTCTAAAAATTTCTTTAACTTTGCCTTTTGTCTTCTTCCCCCATTTTTATATCTCTTTCTCTTTTTCTCTTATGAAGTCTTGATTTGGTAGTTTCAGTGGAGATCACATTGCATTTGTCATTAATACCAATTTTGAGACATCTTTTAACAGTAAAGTAATTGTCGTGAGTGAAGTTTGAACATATTTGGAGGTCTTAACACACTCAAGAAAAAGCCTAAATGTTTTTGTGGCTCATATTGGGGATCTGAAAGTTCACTTATGATGCCATTTACTCTTTCTCAGCTGACAGCTGCTTGAGATGATACTGCCAATTCTACAAGCTTTTCTTATTTTTCTCCCCTTGATCTGTTTGGTATTTATAATAGAATTTGGCTAATTTATTGTTAATTCTCCACTGGCAGCTTCTGATGGGCTTTTTAGTGAACAGTTGGAAGGAAGTTGGAAGCTTGATAGATTCTATATGAGAAATTCTACTTTATTTGTGTTTTACAGCTGCAAAGATTGTATACAATTTCTTTGGGGACTGTAGTTTTTGTTGAGCAATAAGCAATATGCTTATGCTCTTTTAAGGAAAATTCAGGATAGTTGTTAAATGTGGAAGATATCCATGAATACTGTTATAAAAGTATAAGAAAGCATAAGGAAACAAGCTTAAAATCTCTTCTAAATCTTCTAAATCTCTTCTCTTCTGAAGTGTTTTCATTCCACGCAAAGTTATGCCAAACCTGTCAGTGAAAAAGTAGGTAGAAAAGTCATGATTCAGATGTAAACGTAGAAATTTCCAAAGCTATGAAGTTGTATTGTTGCTCTGGCTCACAGCTATTGTGATATTTTTTGCAACTGTTTGGAGGGTTTTCTTTACTATATTGACAGTGTTGTGCTTGGAGAGAAAACTCATTCTTGGAGGCATAAGTTGGCAGCAATCTCTCCCTTTTAAATGTTCAAAGCCTTGATCATACTTTACAATTTTGTGCTGTTGTATGGTAAGTATTATAATAAGTTACATTGAAAAAACTTTTAGATGATAGTGGACTGAAAGAAATTTTCAGCAGTTAGGTCTCTGTTTCATTGCTGATTTGAATGTGGGATGTTTATCAGAGGGAAGGAAAAAAAGTCATTGCTGGCGAGGCAGCACTGTATTGGAATGTGAGCCAAAACTGTGGTATAAGAGTACTGATGTACAATCTTTACAGCTGTTCTGAATGGTTGCTGTAAGCACAATTCCATTTGTGTCAGGAATAACATGCTGCAAGCCACTTCTCTCCATACTGGTTATTTTGTGTAGCTGTGTTAGAACTATATGCTCAACATTGCTGTTGTTAAGCTAGGTAATACAGATTTATGTGTTGGATACTACAGCTAGTTCTGGAAGGTGTGTTTGAAAGGTGTTACTGTGAGTTGTGTCCCAGCTCCTTCACATTCATCAGTAGCAACCATTACACTTTTGCATTTTTGCTGAGTAGTTTGGTTGTGAGTGGAAACATTACTTCTGTTCCACTTGCTCCTGGCTTTTACAGTCACTTGGTTTGGTGATTATGGGAGCATTGCTTTTAGTATAGGTACCTGTAATCCAGAATTCTAACAGCTGTTACATATTTTTGGAAGGTTTATTTTGTTTTATCAGATTCTTTCTTTGCTAGCTACAAAATCACAGGATAGCTGAGATTGAAAGGTACCTCTGGAGATGAAGACTTTCACAGAATATTCTGAGTTGGAAGGGGTGCACAAGGATCATCAAGTGCAACTCTTAAGTGAATGGCCTGTACAGGGACCAACCTTGGCATTAGTAGTACCATGCTCTAACCAACTGATGTAATCTCAGATTGTCTAGACCAGCATGGCATTCAGAGCAGGGTCAGCTACAACTCGATACTCAAGATCTTCTCCAGACAGGTTTTGACTGTCTCCTGGAATGCTGGCCTCTCAACTTCTCTGGGCAGCTTGTACCAGTGTTGGACAACCTCACAGTAAAAAGTGTTTCTTATATTTAAAGGGAAATTTCTTAGACTTCAGTTTGTGCCCATTGTCTCCTGTCCTGTAACTGGGGACCACTGCTTCATTGTATTTATCCCTTCCTTCAAGTATTTATACACATTGATCAGATTACCCTGAGCTTTCACTTCTCCAGGCTGAACAGTCCCAGCTTGCTTTCGTCTTGTGTCAGGTGCTCCAATCCTTTACAATCTCTGTGGCTCTTCACTCAGCTTCCTGCACTATTTCCCTGTCCCTCCTACGGTGGGGAGCTTGGAGCTGGATATTTCTCCCCAAGTGCAGAGAACGGGTAATCACCCTCTCCCTACTGGTGGCATTGTTCCTAATGCATTCAGTGTCCTTTATCCTTTTATTATACTGGGGTTTAGCGGGGGGTTGAGGGTTTTTTGGATGCAAGGGCTGTGCTAGCAAGATGTTACCTTATAGTGTATGTCAGCTTAAGTTGATGTTATGAAGAGATCTGAATATCTGAATTTTATTCTATTTGTTAGTTTAGAATGACAGAGGGAGTCTGAGCAATGGGCTATTGCCCATTTGCACCTGGAGTAATCTTTGAATAATATATTGGTAAAGGAAAAAAACTAAGTAATAGGATTAAGTGAGATTGCATTCCTGAATATGCTCGTGATTTTATTAGTATGTTCTGGTTTTGCCATAGTTTGTCACTGGGCTATAGTGTGACTGATGTAATGGTTTTATTAGTTACTTGAAATATCTGGTCTGAAGTAGTAAATGAACAGACATGTCAAGGACACTTTAGTCATTTGTCCCACAGATAGTAATCAGAGAATAAACTGTTTTGTGATGTAGTGTTTCTTAAACTTTAAACATAAATAGACGTGTTTGTCTTAACTGAGATAATGCCACAATATAAGAAGGGTATAAATCGGTTAGAAAGCATCCAAAGAGGCCATGAAGAGGGTGAAGGGTCTAGAGGGGAAGCCGTATGAGGAGCAGCTGAGAACACTTGGTCTGTTCAGTCTGGAGGAGACTGAGGGGGGACCTCAGAGACCTCACTGCAGTCTACAGCTTCTTCAGGAGGGGAAGTGGAGGAGCAGGCACTGGTCTTTTCTCTGGTGACCAGAGACAGGACCCAAGGGAATGACTTCAAGCTGTGTTAGGGAGGTTTTAGGTTGGATGTTAGGGAAAGGGTCTTGCCCCAGAGGGTGGTTGGCCACTGGAACAGGCTCCCCAGGGAAGTGGTCAGAGCACCAGCCTGACAGAGCTCAGGAAGGGTTTGGACTATGCTCTAAGGCACAGGGTGTGATCCCAGCAGAGTTAGGAGTTGGATTTTGATCCTTGTGGTCCTTTCCAGCTCAGAATATTCTATGATTTTATGAGCATTCTGCTACAAAAACTGGTTATAGAAATGAGTCCTTCTTGCAGGCAGAATTGTCTTAAATGTCAGTCAAACAATATGATGCCTAATGTAAGTGGACTAATGTGTTGTTCAGTCTTGTAATTAAAAGCTTTTAAACAATGAGAATTTCGATATAAGTAAGAAAAAGGGAACTTTAGTAAAAGTATTAGTAACTGTCAAATTATTCTAAGTAAAAGGTATTTTCAGTCTAAAAATTACATTTTTTTGCCTTTTAACATTATTGCACTGCTCTAATTTCTGTACATTTTCTCAGTTCCAGGGTGCCTCATGGTGGCTTTGCACATATAATGGGTGGCAGTGGATTGCAAAATTTTACTATTGCTGCTGTACCATATACTGCGAATCTTTTACCAACATCAAGCACATGGTATGTTAACTATTCTCATTAAAATATCTTAAAACCAGGGCTTTTTCCTGTCAGTCACAGTCAAAAGTACAGTTCTTTTGAATATTAAAAGGTCCAAAAGAAATTTTAACAGTTTCTACAGTATTCACTCTCCAACATGAAAGTGATGGGTTTTATCCCAAATGATGTTACATTATGTTTGCTCATTGTTTGCAACTTTTCCCTTTTTAATTAAAGGTAGTGAAATTAATAAAGAAATATTAAATTATTGCATTACAACTTACTGAAGTGAAAAAACAACCTAATTTCCTGCAATATATTCAAATGCTCAGTGGTACTGTAAGTCAGCACGGGCTTGTTTTCTTCCATAAATATGATCTCTTCAAGGATTTTAATCAGAAATCTTTACCATTGATTTTTTTTGCTGAACTGTGCTGTCCTTTTTTTTTTTTTTTCCCTTTTCTTTTCAGTATCAACATGCTTAAGTTACCTGAATACCCAAGTAAAGAAATCCTGAAAGACAGGCTTCTTGTGGCATTGCACTGTGGAAGCTATGGTTACACAATGGCATAATGACATCTAGAAAACTCATCTGACTGTTAATGTGCAATTTTGAGTGGCAGAAGTAATTTTGGCAACTGTCGATAGAAAAGGATCTTAGATGCTGCAGCCCACTGGCAGGGCTGGGCTTCAGAATTGGCACAGGATCATCACCTTTCCCTTCATTATTGTGTTGTCAAGGTAGCTTTGATACCATCATAACAAACTTCTCAGTATGCTGTATTTTCATTTTTTTAAATTACAGATCTGTATGGACATCAGTTTACATGCTTTACATTATTACTTCAATCTGAGAAAGTTTGTCAGAATCTCTTTCCGCAGTTTACATTTGATTTCGAACTATGTGGTTGAACGACATTTGCATTTCAGTTTACTTTGCACTCAGATGGAATACTGCAAATGAAAAGAGTTGTACTTTATGCCTTGCTGCATGTGAAAGTGCCATTTATTTTTGCAGACCACTACAGAAAGTTCAATTGGAATATTGTACAGTAAGACAGAGCTGATGTATTTTCCATTTCTTTGCATAGTAACAGAAAGAAAATTTTATAACTTTTTAGTATTCCAATGTATATAGTATGTAAAGATTAGACTGTTATGACTGGAAAAAAACCAACAGATTGAGTTTATCTAGTTTATATTAGAATTTACACTATATTCTACTAAATATTTAAAATATTTGTGACTTTATAGTCAACTTGCAGTTTAAAATTTGTAAGTATTGTTTAAGATCTATATCCATTGTTTGAATGCCTTTACTCTTTCCTTGACATAATTGTATGTTCAAAAGGTATTAATTAAATTTTAATATTTTAACCAGAATCGGAATGTGACAAGTTTGTGTGTTTCTGTGGGCATATTATTCTTTTTTCTCTCAGGATTTTATTAATCTTTCTATAATTTAAGTTGTCGTGGAAGCAGTATTTGAGAAGTCTCTGTCAGTGTATGGATGGACATAAACAGGTGCACTAGAAAGGAAATGGAGCTTATGAGGTTACCTGACAAAACTATGATAGGGTCTCGTGTCAAATTTTATATAGAATTCAAATATGTTGCAGTAATAATATCAAAAAATATGCAGCAAGAGCTCAGCAGCATTTGGTAAGTAGCTGTACATTTTGGGGTTGATGATGGTGTTGCATAACTGCTTGTCTAGGGACCCTGGGGTAGGACTACATTATTGTTTTGATTCAGGCTAGGAGTGGTTTTTTTATTGGTGGTATATTTTTTCAGTTGAGGGTGTGTTTTTTCCTTGTAAATTAATCTGGTCATCCCTGCTTGTCCTGCTTTTGCTTCAGAGAATGCAAACTGGATTCTGTCCAGATGAAACTAAACAGAAAAAATTGATCCAAAAATGTACCAAGTGCTAATGGATGAACATCAACTTTATGTCTGCAAGGCTTAAACGATCTGAAGAGGTGATCTGAAGAGTTCACAAAATAATTTGGTCATAGGAAACCCATCAAACATGCAAATTTTAAGGTTCAGATCCGCAGCAAGAAACTGTCTCCTACTGATCCTTTCATGTTTTCCTACACTAAGTGCTAATACATGTGTAGCCTGAGTTCACCAGATGATTAGTCTAGGCTGCTTATTTAGTGCTGTTTTTTTCCAGATTTTATTTATTTTAATCTAAAGTGTACATAACCTCTCTGGGGAAGTGAGAGAGAAATCCATGAACCATCTGATTCAGTCTTGCCACAATAATTTTCCTCTGGACTAAGCTTTATACATGAACTTACTAGCTTCATTTCCTTTTTGGTTCTGTTGGTGAACATGTTGTATAAATGTTGGTTTAAATTCTGAGGCAGAGTCTGTGGCTGCAACATGAGGAGAATAGCAGTTTTAGTTAGTGGTAAGAGCAGACTTCCAGCAGGACAGTCCAGGGAAAACTGCTTGGCTGTTGCTTCAGTCAGTGGGGAGATGCTATTCCTCTCTGGCAGGAAGCTTAACCTACTTACATAGGTTAGATGTTTGAGGCTGTGTGGGGTTTTAACATTAAATCCCAGTTACCTTGGATCCTTCAGTTTAGCAAAAGTACTTTGCTTTCCTGCACAGCTGGGCTGTGCTTGGTTCCCTGGTTCTATTGCTTATTTTACTACGTGCTTCTGCAAGGTAGATCGGTAGGATGACAGTGTTTCGAGCAGTACGAGGTATCTGTCAGGCGCTGGGTATTTGTTTTCTTTATGTAAACTGGGATTTTTGTCTTTATCTAAGGTTTTACTGTAAATAATGTTGTTTGTTAACTGCTATGCAATCTGTGATTTTTTTTTTTCCATTTCACATACTTTATTTACAGTAATGTACAGCAGTTTCCAGGAAGCCAAAACCTTGCATGCTCCTACAGTGCTCAAAATAAGTCATACTGCAAGGCTGAATGAAGACAAAAAATAATTGGTTTGGTTTTTTTCCACTTCTATATTATACTATAGGTGACAACAAGCTGAACTTGGTCTCAAACAGTTCACCTAAAATGCTTGGCAGCTGGTTTTGAAATGTAAAGGAGAGCAGGGTTTTAGTGTTCTCAACACTTTCCTATGACAGATCTCCCCATTACAGCCTCACAATGGTAAAGCAGATTATTCTTGCCGCTTCAATGCCCATCTTGCTCATATTCCCTATGAGGTATCTTGTAGGATTTCTTGTAACGTTTGCACTTCTTACCCCCATAATGGATCAGAATGAAATTCCTCTAAAACCCTCCTGTAATAAGAAAGCATGATGTCAATATGTAGATAATGGGAAGAGAGCTCTTGATACGGGACTCTTGGTAAATACCAACATCAACCTTGTTATTGTTTGTTTTGAGCAGGGGTTTTTTCTACTGAAACTGGCCAGTGCTGTTGTCTGCAGTTGACCATGTGAAGTTAGTGGGATTTAATTACTGCATTGAAAGACTGTTTTTAGGACACCTGTGCCCTATTAGCAACAGGGTATGAAAAGCCTGTTGAGAAACTATAACTTAATATAGCTTATAGTTTAGAATGATTAATTGGTTTATATTTGTTCTCTCCCACTGTGCCAGAACAAGGCAGGGTGAGTGTTTTATCTGAGAAAGAACAGAACAGATGTCTTGTCAGATCATAGATCATGAGTGCTCATTAGCTTTTATTATCTTTATGAAATGTTAGATAGCAAAGCCTAGTTTTTGATGCTTGAAAATGTGTTGTGCATCTAATGTTGCAAAACCATTAAAACCATAAACTGTGAAATGCAGCTTAATGACTTCTACTGTATGTTCCATAGTCAAATAAGATTGAAAATGGAATGAGAGGAAGAAGGTGGTTGGCCTGAATTTTCCAGAGACTTGGAGACTTTCATACATACAGTAGAAAAAAATATTAGGATCACCTCTGCTTTAGAAATTATGGGCAAATCTGTAGTTTGTATATGCAGCTATTATACTGAGACGTTTTAGCGTGTCCATGGAAGAGCACTTGACTAGTTAAGAAGTAAAATCAGCCAACTACTACTGATGCTAACAACCAAAGCTTTAAATCAACTAGATTAAAACTCCTCAGGGATTCTTGAGTTGTAAAGATAAGTGCTTTTCAAGTCAGAACATCTGTTTTTATCCAGACTTACTAAAGATAATCATACAGCTGATAGACTAGAGACTGTGATATATGTTTTATAGACATACTTGTCAATTCAACAACATTTTTACACTCTATGGAGAGTAACAGAATTAATGTACTTCTGTGGGACTAGCTGTTCTTTAGAGGCAGTAGGAATCACCACATACGGAAGCCCAGCACTAGGTTACTGACTTAGTCTTATGTTTATTCTAAGGTTAACCTAAGGTTACTGGCTAGTTTCATTTGAAAATAGCTCTGTGCAGTTAGGTAGATTGAAGCATTTCTAATTATGTGTGTAGAGCAGTATTTCTAGTTTGCAGTTTTAAAAATCTGCATGTAATTCAAACTAATAGAATATTTTAATAAAAATTGAATTAAGATAGAATGCACCTTTAATTTGGGTTTAAAAGTGGCATTATTATTGCATGTCTTTCCATACATGGCATATAATTTAGTTGGAGAAGATTATTTCTTAAATGCTTACTTAATGTGTTTGAAATGCTACAGGTTAGGCTCAAAGCAGTAAGAAGGGCTGCAGTGGTCCATTGAAATATTTCCTCTGAAATCAGTGCCATTTGTGTGTCAATGAGTGTTAAAAAGTCTCTCATCAGAAACACTTTGGTCTCCTTATTTTATTAATTACCTTATATCAATAGATTTTCTCTTACATCAGAGCCCTCCCAGTTTCGCATCCGGATTTTTCCTGATCTTTTTCTCTGAATGTAATGTGTAACTATTGGTAGGAATAGCAAACAACATCCCTAAATGTGTGTCAGTTTTTTCCATGGGAAATTGTTTTAAAAAAATAAGATAACTCAAATATGATTGGAAACTGGTTAATGCCAGAAGTGCAGAAGTTGAGCAGGAGTGCAAACACTGTGAAGGGAAGTGTCCCTGAGCTCATTGTTTGCAGCTGTACATACTTGCTGCATTAAGTGCTTGTGACATTCTATGCCAAGAGTTCAACTATTTGGTTTCATACAATGCCAAGTGATTCATTGGGATTATTAGGATACTCCTGGGATAGCTTTGCCATACTGATTGCCTCAGACATGCCAGTTTGCTTGGATTAAAAAGCAATTGCTGCTGTCTAGTCAAATTTATAACCCCTGGTAAAAGGAAACTGAACCCTAGTGCTGTCCAGTATATAAAAACACCTTTTGTCTACAAATTACATGTATTAGAAAGAAAACGGAATACTTGAAGAGTGATACTATTTAACATGCACAGGGCAAAGATTTCACAGGTATCTACTAGACAGCTTGTCCATGCTGGTAAGTTTATTCTGACGTATTTAAGTGAATGTATAAGCACTATTTTGGATTAATTCTTCTAATTGCTGTCTTTATTTCTACAAAGTGATGCAGCTATTGATTGGTATTTGGATGCCTGTGGATGTGCCAACAGTATGGCTTTTTGGTGTATGTCAGCTAAAAGATGGGATTGTACTATGGGGAATCTAAATTTTGTATTAGATTAGGTCTGGAGAGGTGGCCTGGAGACAACAACTGTGCTTTACCCCTGATTTGTGGGACATATTAGTGATGCTCTTAGGTGTAGGACCATAAACAAGAGAAGAGATAAAATAAATGGTAGAGGCACACTTCTGAAAGTGAAGAGTATCTTCAGGAAGGAAGTGAGTCGTGTCCTGAGTATAAATGTGGAATAAGAGGGGTGTTTTGAGAACAGGTATGTCATTCAGCTGGTGGATGGGAAAAGTGCCTGGGCCTCCTGGAGATGTGATCCTTTTTTCTTGCCTGCCTGGTCTGAAGGCTCTAGTCTGCTGCCACTGAGACTGGGAAGACAGGTTGGGCTCAGCCAGGAGGGTTGCTGGAGAACAGTGAATTTTCTTTTTTATGTTTGATGCTAGCTCAGAATGAGCCTACTGCTGATTGTCATTTTGGTATATCCCCCCCACCCCATGCCTTAAGGTAGATTTTTTTGGCAGTGTTTGCTAAAGCAAGTTAAGCTTCTGCTGAAAGGGCACCACTTCAATTGTGTATGAGAAGGGGCTCCCTTCTGTGCAGGTGAGATGCTCCCCATTAAGCACAGTGGCATGAATAACTGCTGAAATGTGTCCCCAGTTTAGGAGAACTCCAAATGTCAACTCCATGGGCAGGACACGTGGGGGTTAATGGTCATATCTGTGCTTTTGGTCCTTGGCACCTTGACATAATTTTGAAATGCACCTTATTTATGTTGCATGTTTGTTTTGGAAATAGTCTCTGTGTGTCTTTGTTTAGATTGTGATTCCTTGTGGAAGTGTTTTTATTGTAGCTTATTTAGAATCTCCATCTTCAGTATTGACTGGATTATGGCAGTTCAAGAACTGTCTTAGACCAGACAAATGTACTTTCAGTCTTTGCTATTCATTACAGTTTCTGTGTATTGTGTGACAGTGTCCTGTGTCTTCACTGGTAATGCTACCAGAGAAATGGACTGAAATTATAGAAATGTATGAGTGAACAACTGTGATAAACTTTAATGTAAAGCTATGCTTTCTATAAGGTGCATTAATACTTTGGTTAAAACTCTCTATAAAAGTCCAGCAGTGTGTAATTATAGCTCATAGCAATGTGCACTTTGTGAGGAAAAGGTTTTTCTTACTGTCCTTAACAGAAAAAAAACCCCAAGCAAACCTTTGGCCATGTCTTGCCCTGCTGGTCTGTAAGTTTTGTTTCTGCTTCTCTCTCTCTCTTGTTTCCAGTACCAAGCTTCTCTGTTACTCAGTCTTGAGTGGTTTGATACGAGTTCACCAGGGGCTTTTGCTCTGTCATGTATCTTTGTACTTAACAGACAGCAAAGTTCAATGGACAGGCAAATGACAGGGAGACTGCCGCGGCTTGTGTTTGATGTCTGCGTCTGCCACTGACCCCCTTTGTAACCTTAGTGAATCCCTTCATATCTCTATACGCAGGCTGTGCTGTTGCAGTAGACTGTAAACTTCTGAGGGAAGGAGACAGCCTTTGTGTGTCTGATGCCGTGCAGAGCAGATGAGTTTGGCAGGGATATGTGGAAGTGTCCAGACCTAGTGTCTGTATTTTTACCCAGAGTTTAGCTCTGTTCCTTGGGGACCGTCCTTGAGTGGGGTCTCAGGAGTGTGCTTGCTCTTCTGATTCGCCCATCCTGCTGAGCCCTTCTGGCAGCTGGAGCAAACTGGAGCAGATGGCTGTCATAAGCTTGTGCTTAGGAAACCTTGCTATCTTGAAAATGCAGTTTAGTGCTCACCAGTCACAAATTTTGAAAATGGTAACAGAAGGGCTCGGGATCAACCAAACTCTCTCCAAGGCTTGCTTCTGCTTCAGTGTCTTGTCCTCCCCTGTCGCCTTAACCATATGCTTGGTAAAGTGTAAGGGAGTATGTTCATTGCTGTGGTCTGTCTGGAAAGCAGCCATGTCGGATAACCAGTGAGCTGGTGGGGGTGCTCCATACAAGTGTGACTCAGGTGTTTTAACTTGCCCTGTGTAATGGCTTGAACCTGTGTGATGGGCAGATTTCTGAGCCAATTGCTTTCGTGGTTTTTGCATATATAAAACCCCGACAGGGTGGGAGTTTCCTCTTTGTCTTTTGGGCTCAAGGGCTGAGGGGTGGTTGAGGATGGGGNGGTTGAGAAATTCTTGTGCAGCCTGTGACTTTAAAAGAAAGGCCCAGGCCAGGCTATATAGAAGTTATGAGAAGTTGTTAGAGACTTGAAGTAAAAAATTTGTGCTTTCAGACTGAGAACTCATCCTTAAAAAATTAAAACCCCATTTTCTCCTATGGCTCGTGATTTTTGCAGTATGGGAAAACTGCAGAAAATTCATGGAAAAGATACCTTTCTTCACTTAAACAGATTTTTATTTTGAGCGGGACTGTTGGTTTGTGGAAACTCCATGGCACAATAGAAGAAACCTCTTTTTCTAAAGCATAAATAAACTCTTAAAATGTACAACTCTGACCAAAATACCATGTTCTTGTTTTGTTTTCACTTGTGAAAGGTTTATGGTAAAGGAAAAAAAAAACATTGGGAAAGAAAACTGTTTTAAAGGTTTGCTTTAATTTCTTATCAATCCTTTTTTCCCATTCTATTAATAACAAACTTTCTGTTATATTGCAACTGTTTAAGTGTGAACCTTGTTTTGCCCTGAAATTTCTTTACATTTTCCTCAATGAATCAGTATGCCACTTATACACATAATTAGATTTTGTGTGTTTGGCATTTAAACCAGCGTCAAACCACGACAGCGTAGAAGCACCATCTTGTCAAGAGCCTTCATAGCCTTGATGCTGGAGGCTTTTACACCCAGACACTGATGGTCTGAATGGGGAGGTGCTTCTGATAAAGGTGAGAAATCCCCATGGTTTAATGCTGATTCCTTAACTTTCAGTTAAATAAGGATCTAAGTGTTGCTTTCCAGTTTTTGACAAAGTTGAAAAGTTGCTTTTGTGCAGTAGGAGTTATCCTATGGCAAATCTAACTTTCTCCTTGAAGCAGAAAATGAACTAAATTTTCAGAAACCTTTATGGTGTGTGTCACACTCCTCTTATTTGGGTCTTTTTCTTTAGGTATTCAACACCACCTAGCAACTTCTGTCCCAAGACTAACCACCTAAAATTGAACCCACCCCAAAAGTCCATCTGGTATCAATCCTACCTTTTTTCTATACGCACAGGCTCTCACTAGTGCAATCTATACTTAGAGTCTGCATTTTTTTTTCTGTTATGTGGAGGCTCTAAATCTAATCTGGACCTTCAATGCGTATTTGCTATGAATATGATTTTTGGTTTAATAAAATAAAGCCCCGTGCACTTGTGTCTTTTTAAAATGAGCAGTTACGTACATGAAAAAACTTTAGGTCTGTGTTTGAAGGAGGTGGCACTTAAAGAAAAAGCCAACAATTTGGGCAAAAAGGGTGGGGATTTTCTTGATTTTTCCGGAAATGTGCTGGTCTCCTTATCCAGAGTGCTATCCTCCAACTCTACAGAGATGCCGCGTTTTAAAAACATACCTTATTTTTCCTGTGACTGTGGAATATTAGATCTTTAAATTTCATGCAATTACCCTCCCCTTCAGACAAGTCAAACTTCACAGCATCAGGAAGGCTTTTGAGCAGAATGGAAGGCAGGATAGAAAGCAGTAAACCAGCAAAGAATCTGCAGGGTCTGAAGATCTCAAATTTTGAAGGTGACACAAAGTTGTGTGGTGATTTATGCCAAACATCAGCTCCTACCATCCCTAAAAAAAGGAGTGCCAAGTATCTAAAGTATTTCCATTGATTTTACTGCCTTAGGACAGCTATTTACTCTGATGCTGGACCGTAAAGCTGTGCTAGTTCAGTATGTCTGAACCTGCTTAAGTAAGGGAACTTAATTATTTTGACATTTTTATCTGATTTCCATCTTTGTAGAATACCAGATCTTCCAGCTGCCAAAGGCCAAACTAAATGTGGGATATCCTGTTCATCAGACTCATGTAACTTGGTGGGCAAGGGCAGGTCTTTATTCAGAAACCTTTGCTGCAATTCCAAAGGCTTTTAACTTTTTGGGCTAAAGCATAATTTTTGTCAATGACTTGTTAAGGAAAATGGTCTCTTGCTTGTAAATTGGTATAAGTTGCTGGAATGGGACAATCATACAATATGCCTCTAATGAATAGTATTTAATACAGAGTTAATTAGTCTAATTCCTCTTTCCTCTAATGAATTTAGTATTTGTATATTAGCCTTTTTTTTCATAGACAGCTGTCTATGGGAGTTTGACCTTTGAGTAAAATGCTTTGTCATTTCCTCCCATTTTTGATTTCTTTTTATTGCCAAACTGCTAAATTTGCAGTCTGAGCAGTCGTTTATCTAAATCTTTATTGAATTAAGGTAATACAAATGAGGACACTTACCTCTCAGGAGCCTTTTACTCTCTTTAGATTCTCTTTCTCCGTGTATAAAACCACCTTGAAATACAGAAGTTAACATCAGCCCTACACTATGTATTTTCATATACAGACTTGAGGAGTTCTTAAAATTCTGAATTTTAGAGGAGCATGTGTTTCTGCCCATGTTGTCCTAAGAGAGGATTTCCTCTTTATTGCTGGATCTCAGTTGTGGTAGGAAAAGGCTCTGATCAGCAGTCTCCAGGGAAAACATCAGTGTCATGATAAAACATTTCTTCTGCTACTTAGCACAGGGTACCTAGGCAAACTGGGGGAGAAGTTTCCACAGAAATGTGGTGTGCACAGACTGCTGAATGCATAATTTCTTTGTTTCAGAGCTGGGGCTGCAAACATCACTCAAATGTGTCAGTAAAAGCTTTATTTAAAGCAGGATAAAATTAATGTCTTGAGGGAGAAGCCTGATGAGCAAACAGAGGCAGTATAAGAACTGTCGAGGCCCCTTTGGATGCATCGACAAGAAAAGGCTCCTTTCATGTCTAATTGTGTGCAGAAACTGCAGGAGGGCTGCTGCAATGCTCACCTGAGGCTTGCCAGCTGTAGGATGTGCTCCCCCTTTCCCTCTAGCCTCGGTGGCAGCAGCTGCCCTTCTCTCTCTGTTGCTTTTTCTTTTCTCTCTCTTCTCCTCCCCCTCTCATCTTTCCCTGCTTTTCTATTGATGGGGAGAATTACCCTTACATTTGTTGCAAAGAAAGCAGGTCAAAAAGAAAGAGCTCTGTTTTGTGGAAACACTTTAGTTTTATTTTTTGCTCTGCATCAAATCTTATTTACTTCATGCCACCGGAAGAACCAGCAGTCTGAGGTGTGCTCCACCATAGCCCCCTCAGCTCACTCCTATTGCTTGTTTTGAGTGTTTATGAGACTGCTCTTCCTGCATGTACACCAAGCACATGCCTGTATCAGCCTTGAAAAATGTTTACAATAAATTTTCCTTTAGTTTTCACAGCTATTTCCAGTTTTCATGAGCAGCTCTGATTATTAGGACAGATGCTTTAAAGGTTGGCACATATTAGAAAATGCAGCGAGGAAGATCATGGTGATGTTGGAGGAGACCGTGAGACCCTTGTCATAGGAGTGAAAACAGGAAAGTTTAATTCAAGTCAACTCTTACCAGTGAATGAAGGTCGGTTAAAATGAAACTCGAGGCAGTTTATAATCACTTATAATGCTTCTTGCTCCAATCTTGCTGTGGTCTTGATAGTACTCAGTCATTACACCGTGTTTTCCAGCTGAACTTAAAAGATAACACCGTCCTTCCCACCCCACAGCCTTTCCCAAAGAAAAGGCTTTGTGGTAAGTTCTGACATTCATTTTGTGAGAAAAATCTAATTACTACAGAGAAAGAGAATAAATCCATAGCAAGCACAGGTGGGGTTTTTTTTTTGGTTTGGTGTTCTTGTGGGGTTTTTTTTAATGTAAATTGCATCTAAGTGAAATTGAATCCATCTTACTCACCTCAAACCTGATAAGTCAAGGTGATTCCTTGTACTATCTGGATTTGGGTTTGACTGCAAAGCTGATATAAATAGAGTGGTGGTGCCCTGGCCATGTGGCTTTGAACACTGCCTAATGCAAATCCTGATACGTTGATGTGTAACAGTTCTCTGTATTTACTGCTGTGTGACCATGCAGGCAGCATTTCTGATCTAAGCACTGGCCAGTACTGTTCATTGCACTCACTGAGATGGTAATGGTCAGCAGTAGATAAGATTCAAATAAGCCTGTGGGACAAGTCTATCTAAACCTTACGGAGACTGTGGGATTCTTCTTAGAAAGCAAAGGCCGTAAACTTTATCGGTGCTGCAGTTGCATTCTGCTGCCTCCTACCACTACCCACCCTGCAGCTCTATTGCTGGCCATAAAATTAAGTTATTTTGTCACCTGTGGTTATTAATTTTAACTTAAGCATAGCAAGTTTAATGCAGAGAAATTTACTTACTGTAAATTTGTCTCCCATGTAACAAAGGGGCACTGATTTTGCGGACTTATGGAAAGGGTGTCTATTTTTGTTAAAAATAGTGGAAACTGTGGGTTAGGACATCTTGTAGAGTAAGTGTATATACTAAGAATCAATAAGCGTTTTATTAGTGCCTGGAGATTGTTTGATTATAAAGAATTTTTTTTAAAAAAATCTAATTACTATGAAAAGATAAAAAAGTTAAACATCCACTTCACTTTAATTTAAAATCTTGTTTCTAATTTCTTCTTTGTAGGCAACCAGTTTCTGTTATTTTGCTGTAATGTTGGGGCTTGGAAGAAAGTGGCTTTAAATTATGGCTTTTATTTATTCAAACATACTGTTGGTATCATAGGTTTTACAGTTCCTATTAGAAGTTTGAAAAATATTTCTTGCTACACTGAAAGAGAACAAAATTCAATTTAGAAATATAATTTCCTACCACTAAGACACTCGATAACTTGGGAGAGATTAATAGAGCCTTATGACAGAGACTTGATTTAAAACAGGAGATTAACACTGCTTTATCGGCCCATACCACAAGTGAATTAGCTCAAGAAATCTGTTTGAAGTTGCTGAGTTGTCTGTTAGAAAAAGGTCTCTGGATATTTATTTGGTCACTGCTGAGTACTTGCTATAGGTTTGTCTGTCTGACGACACAGGAACAAACTTCACACCTGCCGTGCTTATTTTACAGTAGCAGGTTTTATATCATTCCTTGTTATCCCACAGGAAGCTGGAATGCTTTAGAGGTCAGCTATTGACTCGGGGATAATTTCTAATAAACTAAGTTAAAATTATCAAACAGAATTACAGTGATGTTCTGATTTCATTGATACTGAAAACAACAACAAAGAAAAGCTTAAGCAGTGTTTTAATTGGAATGGTTCTTTCCCTACATTGTAAATCTTATTTTTATAAGCAAAGGAAGCCTCATTTCCTGTTCTACATATAGAAGTGTTTATCTTCGGAGCACATTAAAGGTGTTCAGAAGCTGGGCCTGACAGGTTGATAGATATGCAGATGTACGTAACTAACAGAGGGAACTGGGAGCTGATGTGCCAGGGCTGCAGCTGACTGCTGGTCCAGGTTGACATTCCAGCTCTGCTTCTGATATAAATTATATCAGCACCAAATGAGGAAAAAAAAGTCTGTGGCACGCACTCCATTTCTGTCATTTGGCAGCTGTGCTCTACATCTGAAGAAACAGACACCATATTAGCTGGTACTCCTTAAGATCCTATAGGCTTTATTTGGAGTAAAGAAGAAATTGCATCAGGCGCATAAATAAATAAAATGTATGTGCCTGTGTGTATGCACAAGATATGCATGTGTGCACACAAATGCTTTTTCTTCCAGTACCTTTCAATTCTCTTGGAAAAATGCCTGAAGCAGCTGCACTTCTTAGTTCAGCTAGTCCGAAACGAGGTTTGCATGATTTTGTGTAACTTTAAGTTTTTATTTATCCTAGATTTGTAGCATCCAGGGTCTTATTTCTAAAGCTTTCTTCTAATCGTTTTTGCTATGCTGACTATGCAAATAAGTCCACAGAACTGTCCTTCTAAAATATAGATTGGATGATTGTCACAATGTTACGATTTTAACCCCAAGCTTGTGTTTATTGCCCACAGTAAGGTAATATGTAAAGATACATTCTCAAATGCTGCACTGCAGAGGTAAATGCAAAGTGTAGCATTTTGTATGCGCTAGGTATGCAATGACAAATGCTTAAAAAGTGCCTTTTCTGGCTATCTCAAACAGCATCCTGTTTCTTTGGTACGGATAATAAGGCTGGTAAAGTGTGTACATTTTGCTGATGTGAATATCTGCGTTTCATAAAGCCAAAAGAGTGTACCTGTGGTGTGCAGAGTCAAGTGTGGATGGAAGAGCAGCATTTATGTGCAAACAGCTCAAAGCCTGTTTGTGAGAGTCGTCTTAGGGAAGAGGGAAGGGGAAAGTCCTCTCCGCTTCCAGGCAGGAGCAGCAGGCTCTGCCCCGTGCCTGCAGCATGGGAATGAAGTTCTGCTCATCCCAGTGAAGTACCAAACCAGTATCATAACCTGCAGCTTGGGGGTCAGGACAGCAAGCTGGTTAAAAGGGGCTGACTCAGTTAGCAATAGAAGAGAACTAAAAAAGACTAAAAGAAGGATTGCTGAGTGTGAGCAAATGATCAGTGACTTAAGATCTGAACAATAAAGGACAGGTACCTGAGAAAATATTGTCCTTATTTGTTTTCACATTAGGATTTCTCCAGACTTCTTGATTCACTTCAACAAAAGCTTGAACTACCTTCATAAACTTGGTTGAAACAGGCCACAGTCTCTGAATGCTGCAAGGAGGAGGTGACAGCCATGTCCCTCTTGACAAGGTTTCCACATCTGTTTCTCTTGATGAGCTCACCCACAGCCACAAATCTCACACACAGCCAGGTTTACCCCCATGTAAAGGGCAAAGAGACAAAGCCCTATTATCCCAGGAAGGTTACAGTCAGTGGAGGTGTTACCTTGTGAACTCCCGAGGTTCTCTCTGTGCTCAAATTTGAGGGGCTTCCCTTCCCCTGTGTGCCATCAAGGAAACTGGTCTCCATCTGGTCCAACGTGTTTGTAAAGTTCATTGCTGCAATAAATGTCATTATACAGGAATATAAACAGGCTGTTGCTCTACTGCATTACTGGAGTATTCATACCAGTATGCCAAAAACTTGGAATTTAATAATGTGTGTAAAATTAAAATGGATATTTTCCAGCAAAAATAGCCTTGGCAGAACACTGGCTGTGATGCTGTTGGGGGCACCTCTGACTTGCTATGGTGCCCACTGAGCCATTTGTTTGCTTGTAGGCAGAATCAAGAAACTGCCTGCTTTATCCTAATTTCAGTCTGAACATACGGGTCTATGCCTATGTTCTCTTCTGACCTTTTGTACGGGAGGCCACAACATAGATGGTGGTTTTTTTTTTTAGGAGTGAACTATTTCTGAGCTATTAAAGTACATTTTCCAGAAAGACTGTCGGCAAAGAGAATTGAAGATCTGGAGATTCTGCCTTTTTCTTTACAAATGTGTTTTAATAGTTAGCTGATACTCTGTATTAAAATCTTGCAACTTACATATAACTTAAATTTACTTGGCTTCAACTGCTGTTGGAAACTTGTTCATTCAGTTAAATATTCCTTCTGTAAGGTGTGCTTTCCATGTCCATGGCACTTGGACACCACAACCAAAATCCTCCTTGCCTCTAATTAATTCTTGAGACTTTTAGATAATTTGAACTCTGTGCTCCATTTAAAATAAATTGAACTCTGTGTATTGGGGATTACTGTTCAATACTGGGGAGGAGTATCAGTTTCCAAGTTTCCAACTGTACATCCCTTCTCTCTTCCTATCTGTCCCATAAGTCTCCTCAGACTTTACTTCACCCTTTGCAGTTTATCTGGGTTTGGGTTATTCTGGGGTGGTTTTTTTCAGACTATGGACATGGGAGTTATATCTAGTGTCTGATTGAATTTATGCAATCCATAGATAGGAAGTTTTAAACTTACTATTCCAATTTTTAAATAGCCAAGAACAGTGATAGCATCGATATGAATACAGATAAACAGAAATTCCAATGAGAAGTATGAAAGAAGGAGAATTTGTTTACTTATTTTCTGTAAACCCAGACTATCAATCAAGTGTTTGTGCAGGTACATACACAGCATGGAAAAAAAGTAGAAGGAATTTGGAGTCCACATGCAGCTGCAGACCTATGTCACTGGAACTGCAGAAATATATATAGAGGCAGTTTGCATGACTAGATCTAGCGAAGGGCTCTGCATCCCGCGATAGACTGGGAGAGTGATGCTTGATGTACAGGAAAAGTGGATTGACTTAGGAACAACTGAAGCTGACAGGGCAAACACCAGACTGTGGAATCACAGGGGCTGCATCCAAGGGTGCCAAGCATTGGCTGATAAAATTGCAAAATCCCTCTCTATCATCTTGCTGATGTGATGACAATCAGGGAACAGGAGAAAGGCCGATGCCTTTTTAATGCCATTGTAATGAAAGTTAAGGAGGAGAATTTGGGGAACGGTTGACCTATCAGCCTAACCTCAGCTCTCAGGAGGGTCATGGTGCTTGTCTTCCTGGAAGCCATGTCCAAGCACGTGAAGGATGGGAAGGTGACTGGGAACAGCCAGCATGGGTGTGCCATGGGCAAATTGTGCCTGACCAGTCTGCCACATTCATGTTAGTGGCGAGGAGATGAAGGGATGGCAATGGGGGATGTTTATGCTTTAACACTGTTCTGTGAGGTGCATGGGGAAAGAATGGCAGATAAAAAAGCCTAGCTCCAACAAGTTAAATTCCAAGTACACGTTAGAAATTTTTTTCCACCACGAGGGTGGTCGAACAGTGTAACAGCCTGCCCAGAAAGGTTTTGGTGTTCTCTGTTCTTGCAGACATTCAGAGCTAGAACGTGGCTATGAACAACCTGATCTAGTAGATCTGCTTTGAAGAGGAGGTCAAACTGCTTGACGTGTTGAGGTCCTTTCCGTGCATAACTGGGATTTGAGAAAGACTTAAGTCTCTGGTTTCCTATGTGATAGTTACATCTTGAATGTGGATCTCCCACTTTCCAAGTGACTGTCCTAATTAGTGGAAATGATGACATTTTTTTAATGGGAAATGTTGGAAAAACCTAGCTTTGTTTTCATACTAGCAAGTTCTGAAGGAGGTGGAAATGACAGTTCTTGGGAGTTACTTTTTCCTATGCCCTGTTTAATCTAAAACCAGTTTACTCTTGAACAGATAAAACAGATAAAACCAGTTAACAGCACTACATAATTTATTATTTGTTAAAATATTTTTTGTACTGCAGTGGGAACAAATCTTTTTTGGGGGATTTTGTTTTACAGCCTTTTGTTTCAGACATATTTGACTTTAGCCAGAAAAGCAATTTTCACGACAAAGAGCAAGAAACAAATAGGACTTGCTTTGTGATTAAAGAGCTTGTGATTTTGCTATTCGTGTTGTAAACTGCATGAAAGCACCTCTGACAGAACGAGAAAATCTTCAAGGTTAAGTGTCACAAGAAGGTGTAGTTTTGTTTAAGCCATTCTGTTTTCATTTGCCTTGGAGAATATGTTTTCAATAAGAGGCTAAGGTCTGCTGGTTCTTGCAGCTGCGCCAGCATGTTGCTGTGGTCATCTGGACAGAACAAATTCTGCTTTTCCCCTCAGCCATTTGAAAATATATTCCAGTGTGGTGACAGTCACCACCCTCTTCCCTCTGTGCCCCTTCTACCCCAAGACAAGCTATTCCTCTGGCAAGAGGGGTCTCTTCCAGTGCAAAGGACTAAGAGAAGGTCTGTGAGCAGGATTGAGTGGGTGACTGCATTGCTCCCTCTCTCGTGCTACTGGGCAGGCTCCTGCAGAGCCTTCCAGTCTGGCAGCAGGGAAAAACATCAGGTTGTTGCTCCTCCTGCTGGAATATCCTTTGTTCCTTAAAGCCTAGAGAGATGTGACAAATTCCAGGTTGTTGAAATTTTGCTTGGGGAATATTTTACAGATGATTGTAAATGTATTTCTGCAGCCTGTCTTCCACTGTCCATCCGGGATTTGGAAGGGCCTGCAACTTCTCCAGAAATGAAGGGAAGACCACCTTCTCCTGACTTCCTGGGCAGCAGAGTAGGTTTGTATGACTGGGACCAAGAGACACTGTCCCTGCACACCCAACCAGTTGTCAGGGACTTCATGCTGCTCACAGTCACAAATCTTAAAAGGTGGCAAAAGAAAAAAAAAAAAAAGAGTGGAGGAGCTTCAGAACTAGGTAAAAGTGTCTCATCTTTTGAGATACTAACTTAAAAAGTTGAGATAGGGATGAGATTTTTGTCACTCACCCTCTCTTTTATTTAATGTGAGAACCGAATGGTGGGTGCCAAGGTTTGTTTATGAGGTCCCCCAGAACAGGGACTGCCTACATGAAGCTGAGTGCTTGAGGAATTTGGAGGCTTCTGAAACAGGATGCTTCAGTATGGAGTCATTCACTCCAATGGGGATATTCCAAACTGAGAGGGAAGCTTTTAATTTTGAGGGCCAATTAATTTCCTTAGGGGTCTTGAAGCTGATCTGTCTTTCAGGCAAAAGTTCAGGGATCAAAAACTGCATCTTCCTATTGTAAAAAAGGGGCTGTTGTTCAGCACGAGAAGCAGGTTTATGTGAGTCATATTTCAACAATTCTTTTTGTCATTCTGTTCTTAGATCTCTGAGCCGTCTATAAGAGTAAAAAAAGTTATTGCTAGAGAAATTGGAAACTGGTAGTTGATAAATAGGGCTACATCACTCTGCAAAGAACAGTTGATGAATGTTACCATTGTATGTGAAATGTTTCTTCCCCCCCCCTCCCCCTTTAATAGCAACATTTTAAACTACATTGTCCCACACAGGGGACTGCTAAGTAAACAAGAACTGACATATGATAAATGTAAAGCTGTGGTTATAGCTCCAGAAATCAATGAATTGCATGTTTCACATGTGGAAAGGCAGTCGTGCTCTTGCCGCTTCCAGAGTGATAAATGTAATTCAATCTATGAGCAGTAAAACATGAGTGTAACTTGCTAGTGCAAGGGCTTGCCTCCAAGAGGACAGAAAAGTTTGTGAGGAGCAGTACAGCTCTGCTGTGAAACCTCCTGCAAAATAATTAGTTCTAAACTTTGCAAGGAATGTAACAGAGAACCATGTTAGCGTATAAGTCAATAACCCAGAAAATGTTTCTCTAACAAATGTGGTTTAGTACCTGTGAGTATTGTTAATCCATCTCAGGCACAGGAGCAGCTAACAAAATGTCACTTCGAGAGATACTGCAACAGGAAAGATAATAATGCTGTAGATGAAGGCCATTATTTATGGCACTATGAATGCAGTGATGGACCTCTAGGAATGACTCCCTACAGCTCAGAAAACTGGAAAGCTGTTCTGTCTTAAAAGCTGTTCTGTAGCAAATGATTAAATAAATTCTAGAATAAAGGGGAAAATACAGGTTGAAATAGTTTTTAGGGACTGGAAATTAAGGTGACGTGCTCCAGTTCTTGCTGGGGACCCTGATTTTGAGATGTGCCCAGCGGGCTGCTAATCATGAGTGATTTCTGATAAAGAACATAGAGCAGCTTCCTGCCAAAGCTGCTTGATTTTAGTTTTAATTCCATTTTGAATTCATATTTAATAGAGGATATTTTTTTTCAGAGCAAGGAAATTCAGGCAGTGTCACAGTTCACTGAGCTTGTGCCAGGACACTGCAGTGTTTCTGTAAGGATCAAAAAGATAATATTTCATGTTAATATGCTGTTAAACAAGCGAACCCTAGCTATCAGGTCTGCCACAGCAAGACCTTATTGGAAGGTTGTTGTCAATAGGCCAGCAGACCATTATTGAATGGGCATGCAGGAACTGATAAATTCCTTATGTAGTTCTGACATATGGAAGGTTTAATAACTGCAATGTCTTAAAGCATATGGAAGTGCTCTAGGAAAAGTCTAGCCCTCCTGTTCCATGAGAAGGAGCTTGGGAAGATTGTTTCAACAATTGCTTTTCTCACAAGTTGGGATAATGACATGAGATATATCCATTTTGAACAGAAGAAAGTCAGAGGTGTTTAGTTTGGAAACATGACACTTCTGGCTTTTGCATTTTAGCTGAAATGCCTCACTACCCGCAGAGCTTTTTCCTAGACCCTAGTTTTACACAGGGCAGGTGCACAGACAAATGCCTGCTTGGCATCACGTGGGCTCCTCTTTACATTTCTAGAATTTACTGCAAACTTAACGTTGTTTTGATAGACTGAAAAGCAGATATAAGACAAAAAATACCATGCAACTGAACAGAAAAAGTGTGGTAGACTTGCTGTTGTTTGTTTTTTTTTTTTTTCTTGTTCTTCATTTCTGTTTAACACACTCCACATTAATGTTCTGTACAGGAAATCTTGCACGGCCCTTTGGCACTGAACTCCATACCCTGCTGGTCTCAACAGAATGCAATGCTGATTTCATGCTGTCATCAAGACACACTGTCTATGCAAATAAGATGCAGGTGATTATTGCAAGCATTTGTACCACAGAAGTGCTTGGAGATCCAGATGGAACAGTAAGTAGAGATCAAAAGAAACTGCTGCCCAACGTTACTGATTGCTAATGGCATAAAGCAAGAGGGTTATCTGTATAGCTCCAAACGTCTGGTAACTTTCAGGCAATCATTAAATACAGGGCATCTAGCTGGCAGTATACTTTTAAGCTTCTTGAATGGGAGACAGGGTTGGATGCAAATGAAGAAGCAAAGGCTCATCTGGTTACTGTCATAGAATAGCAAAATTAGAAATGAAAGATGCATTTGTGATAAGCAAGAGTGAAATTCCTTGGGAGAGTGCATGTGTATTTAATATCTTAACATGGATGTATTTGTTTTTTGTCAGAATAAGTTGCTAAAACCAGTAATGAGATACTGAAGCAAGGAAATATGAGGAAGAGCTCTGGATTATGGTGCAAGTAAATCCACAGCCCCCAACACTTCCTCTAAAAATGCTGATCAGAAGTAAACATCATCAAACTGATGTCACTTAAAAGTGGTTGAGAGATTCCAAATGGATATTCTTATCAAGAAATGAATTATGAATTCTTCCCCAGCTTCTAACAGATTGTTTTAAGAGGTGTTTTATTTAGAAGCTGATGTCTTTTATCTCTGTTTGGGTTTTTAAAAAATATTTTATAACAGCATGGAACGTTTCAGTATATAATATCCAGGCTTACTCACAGTAAATCTCTTCTCTACACCTGCTATTTCCCCAGATGTTTATATGTTTTTCTGTCAGTCTGACCTGTGTCTGGGGGTGACAGTGATAGCCCCACACCCTTTGCTGCCAGCCCAGTTTCTGCTTGATTCACCTCTCAGACAGTTTCACAATAGACACAGGCTATGCCTGGTGCCTCTCTAACCCTGGTATGGTTTAAAGGTAGTTATGCTGTCTTAAAAAATTAAACCACAGTCCAGGTGAGTGTTATGTTAATAGTAGTTAGGAAGCAAATGCTTCCTTAGGTTAAGCTTCATGCTCTTGTTCTTAAGAGCTGACCCCAAACCCTTACCAACTCCGTGAAAGAGAGCAGTAACTGTTCCCCCAAACTAGAAGAACTTTAAACCTTTTTTCTCTGCAGTTTCTTTTCAGAATGACTGAACAGTTGCTCATGCACTGTGCCAGGTGCCTTCCCTTCCTTCCTCCCTCTCTCCCTCCCCAAGGCAAGTTGAGGTGAGCACACTGGATGAAAAAAGCACCTGTGTAGTTATTCCTCCTTTTTCTTCTGCTCGTACTAGACCCCTTGCTTGCAGTTCTTCTTCCTCTAGCACAGCAGTAACTAGACTTCAAGACCCTAAACTGACAGGTTTTTTTTTAGTTTCTATCTCTTTACAGACATGCTGTCAAGTTTTTTAAAAATGTTGGTAGGCTATAGAGAGCTTAAAGCAAAATGTGGGGGAGCACTTCATGGGGCATTGCTTTCTGAACACCACTGGATATGCTGTTTGGAGGCATTGCCTTCTGAACACCACTGGATATGCTGTTTGAAAACAGATATTCAGGTGAAGTGTCCAGGTCTCTGTTTATCCCTCAATCATATTTTATCTGTTCCAACTGGGGAAAATATTCAATGAGTCTGAAAACCCAGTCTGCAGAACTTCAGAAGAAGAAAACTGAAAAACTTGTTGAAAGGTCCTGGGTCTAAGAGCCTCTTGCACTTTACCCAGTAAGACATTATTGATGGGACTTTTAAAAAATCTGCAGCCCCCAGAACTTGTGGCACAGGGTTCAATGTTTTGCCAAGCAGGGGACCACCGAGAGTTTCTGGCAGAAAGAGCATGATTGTCCTGAGTGACTGAGGTGCAAGTAGTTCTGTTGTTTGTTTGACCGGGTTTTGTTTTTTGTCAAAATTCATTTGAGAAGATTTTACTCTGAGATATTTTATTTTTTCAGATAGGTGAAATGAACTCTTGCTAGAGTGTGAAAGCTGCTATGCTCTAGTTGTGCCAGGATAACAGTAGGAGCACAAAGTTCCCTCCTAGCAACCAGGACAGACCCGTGGGTACCACTAGGAATGTGTTTGATGATGGTACCCACGACTTTTGTGTGGCCAGCCCTTGACTCCTGAGCCATGTGCAGCCTGTCACTACAAGACCCCATTGCTAGATGATGTTTGGCTGAATGTGGCTGGGGTTCCCCTGGATATGGCTCGATATTTTGCTGAGTCCCATCCTGCCATGGAGCTCTGGGGTCTGAGAAGTTGTTATCCCATACCCTTTCTTGTGACTTTCCCACTACTCCCCCCCTTGCCATTCTGACATAAAAAATGTTTTTAATGGCTCTTGGTCATAGGGGTTTTGTACACTTCTTACAGGGTCAGGAACGCTGGTTGTCTAGTTGGATAGGGAGAAAAAGAAATAATATGTGGTTCATATATGATACCATCATGAAGCAGTTGGTGTCTAGGAAAAGGGTTATGCTGATAATTAATCAAAAGTCACATCTGTATCTGGCACAGTTCTATTTTTATATCAGTCTGCCCTGGGACTGTAGAAGAGCTCTGAGAAACTGTTGTAAGAGATGAAAGAGCTGAAAAATTCCCAAATGGCACCTAGATAATAGGCTGCAGGGGGAGAGAGGTAGGAATGGGGGCTCCTCTGTTCATGTTTGAGGCTAAATGTTCAGCAGATGAGCTTTGCAGCACCAGTGAAGTGATGGGGATCTGTTTCTCTGACCTCTTTCAAGACAGCATTTTGCTTTCTATATCTGAAATCATTCCTGGCTCACCTTCTGAGGACCTTTCTAGTCCAATCTACAAAGCCTTTTGCAACTCTCTGTTCCTCAGTGAAAAGCCATTTGGAAAGGCAATGAATTGTGAAGTGATCTGATAAAGAGTTGGCAAAGATGCTCCAGTGCTTGGGAGACTAGTCTGGGATTTGGATGATCATGTTGGCTTTTCCTTTTTGCTTTTTCTTTCCTTTTTTTCTCTACAGCAGACTTCCTCTTTAGCTCAGGCATGTCATTTAGCCTCACTTTGCAGCTCATGGAAGTGTTGTGGGTATGGCCTCTGAGGTGATTGGTTATCGCAGCGGGATGGTATCAAAAGAAAGATTAGAGTCTATTCTATTCATTTTTCCTCTAACTTTTTGCTAAATACACTGCCAGGTTCAGTTCCTTTTGTGCGTCTTTCTGAAATATATTAAAACAGGATCAACTTTTACAGGACAAGGCCTCTTCTTGTGCTTGTGTTTCGACACCCAGAGGAGGCAGCTGTAGACTGGGTCTGGAAGAGTCCTTTGGACATTTTCCTTTCTGCCATATTCATGTTAGCTTCACATGGCAAGGTTTCACTAAGGACACGATTGTGTTAAACTTTGCAGTCTGATGGAACAGACCAATTATTTCTATTTATTAATCCCCACTATCTTCAAAGAGCATTTGAATCTATGGAAAATGATAATAATAAAGAAATGGTGCTTGACAACTGACTCCCCTCAGTGCTATAGGTGGTGAATGGTACCATCAGATATCATGCATGACAACTTTAAGAGGTCAGTTGTTGACAGAGAGCTTTTGATGTACCACACATAATTGCAGAAGTGCTGTTTGTCTTCCTGCTGATTTGTAACTATCATTTTCTGTGCCATTTCAATGTCACTTTTCTCATCCTGATTTCACATCATGATCCAGAAAGGCATTTGCTATTAGCACAGGTAAGAGGATCTTTCATAGCACTTATCTGCTGAAAGTCACCCTGAAACAAAACACACACCTGAAAGCAAATATGCCTTCGCATTTAGCACTGACAGCCAGGCTCCCATGGGGTGAAGAGCAGAATCTGCAGCAGATGCATGCAACCCACAGTAGTGCACAAAATAAGGGATCTCCTTCCCTCTTGGATTCTTAAGGGGATCTCCCTACTTTCTTTGCTTCCCAAGATGAAAACACTTTTTCCAAGAGACACTTCTCAAGAGAACTGAGAGCTTCATAAAAGCATCTGACAAACAGGCACTTGTTGAAGTCCTGAGGTCCCTCTGTCTTGGCCTGTTCCTGCTCGATTCAGGAAGACTCTGACAGAGAAGTGTCCTCTCTTTGCTGCTACTCTTTTTCCTCTTCAGCTGAACTTTTGTTTTTTCCTGTGCTCCTGAAACATAATGAAATTTGAGGACAACTGGCCATATTATCTGGGGGCAGGTAACCTGTTCGGACAAACTGTCTTGTGGCATCACGTTGTAAAGATCTGGAGGATCTGCTCATCAAAATAATAAGTTTGTGATGTAAGAAGCCAACAGTGTAGGCTATGCATAATATCTTTCAGCTGACCTCATGGAAGAGGCTACTTCCCCTCTTTTTCAGGCTATGGGGAATTGTGTGCAAGCTTTTGCTCTTGCCTCTTCAGGAAAAAAAACATCTCTGGTGTTATGCGAGCTAATTCACATGGCTTGGCTTGGAACACGATGAGAATGTTTGGACAGGTTTCTCTACTTACAGATTGGCAGGGACAGTGGCCTCCAGCAAGAGAGAAGGGTGATCAGCAGACATGAGGGTTGCACTTTTTTCTGGCATAGCTGAGCCTGGAAGAAGATCACTGTTTGAGGCTACCCAGAATTAACTTCAGCCTGTATTTTTAACATACTGCTGCTCCTGGAGAGCAACTCAGGGCATGAAAAGCAGTGGAGTATTTCCACTGCCCCACAATGTGTGGGCATGTTGAGTCAGAAGTCGTCCTGGCCCTGTCAGCCTCACACCCACTTGTCTCTGGCCCTGACAGCCAGGCAGCTCTGCACTGGTGTCCTTGTCACGTAGCAAAGCCAGAAGGTGGCCCTCAGGGCAGACAACTTTAGAATGACACTTGACAACCAGGAGTGAAACTGAGGCTTTTCCCAGACTTGACACTGAGAGACCAGATAAAAGTAGTGAGTTCAGAGCTGAACTTCTCAGTCCTTTCTTGGTGATGCTAATGGATTACCTCCTTTTTGTCCTGTGAGGTTTTAGCACCAACATCTCTAAATCTGCCCCTTATCCTAAATGAAAATTGGTCACCTTCTCCTTAGGGATACAGGTGGGCACACCCTGGGCCTGATACTCCATCTTGCTCTCATTGTGGAAGACAGACAAACGAAGCATGGATCCTGGATGTTTGTTTCATTAAGGCAGCAGTCTCAGGCTTTCTTGAAAAACCCATTTGCTATCTAGCAAATTAAACCCTTGTTAATATGTGCTAGAATCAATTTTTGGTTTAGATGCCGCAGCTTCACACTGGTGATATAACTAAGGCTGGTTTTCCTCTACCCTTCTGAGCTCCCAACAAACTCCACTCTCCAGGGTGGAAACGAATCAACACAAAAATGGCTTTAACTGTTATATGGGAGAACTGTTCACCTGTGAGATTCATCCACCTCTGCTCACTGAAGCGTGGTAACTCCAAATATAATTATGATGAAAAAACCCCGAGACTAGTTTGTAGCTTACCTAAGTTAATTAAAACAAAACCATAATTAATTGTGTATCCTTTTCTGCAATTTGGCAAGCTCTTGAAAAGCTGCCTTGCTAAGACATGTTTTTTATCACTTGTCTGATGAAGGTGGCCATTTTCACGAAAGCATTCAGAGAAATAGATTAGTACCTAATAGCACCAAAGCACTTGAAATCTTCTGGTTCACATGTCAAACTTATTAGTGCCTGAGCCTTTTCAAGTAGCATAAAAGCTATTTATTTACAGACTGACACATAATAGCTTGCTTTATTCCTTCTCCCTCCCCTAGAAAGAGATACTGTTTGTTTACTCAAAATCAGCTCTCTTATTTGGTATAAATACTAAAGAACACTTTTTATCTTCAAAGCACTATAGACATTCTTTTAAGCATTGACTGCTGTTATTAGCTATTACTGTAGGCTTAAATGGTATTGAATTAAAATAATTTCTTAATGATAATCTCCTCACAGGACTTAATGGTTTTTAAATTGGGTTTTGGCAAATATGAGACTGGGCAAGGATGCAAGCTTGGATCTTTTCCAGGGGCCATTTAAATCAGTGAAGTCACCAGGTCCTATAAATGCATCATGCCACAGTACGACAATGAACATTTACTGGAATGTTTGCAGAATATTACAAAGTCTATCAAATATGGATTAAATGTAACTGAGACACAGCCAGTTTCCTGACAAATAGAGGAGGAAAGCACTTTTTTTTTTCATTTTAGATGGACTCTGCTGATCTAACTTGCTGCAAACTGTAGAAAATGCCAGCAGGCAGTTCAACAAGTCTCTTTAAATTGGACTTATCTATACAGATGGGTTTTGTTTGATAAACGCTAGAAGCTGTCAAGAACTCCAGTGACTACCATGCCCCTCTCCTCTGTATGAGTGGAAGACGGTACACACCTTCCTATTCATGGACTGCTGTCCACCCCTGAGTGGTGTGTAAACTGTTACCTCTTGTCACGGAGTGTTTTTAATGCATTTTATGAGTTTTGTTGTTTCTAATGACTTCATATTTCTTTTGACATTTCTCAAGATTTTGCAATTCAAATGAATAAGGTACCTTCAGATGTCTAGGGCTCAAATCAAAGTGTGGTCTTGACTACCAGCAGCTGGTATTGTTTTTCCGGCAGATATATGACTGTTGTGTGAATGGGTACATGCCTTACTTGTACAAAGCTGGAGATGTTTTGGATAATCTTAAAAGTAAATGAAACCAAACCAGTCAACTCATTCAAGTGCCATGTCCTTTGTTTTTAAATTCTGAATTAATGATTAAAAATTCAACACATTGCTGGAAGAATAACCCTAAGGGTAGTTTGATGACAGGGTAGGAAGACATCAAAAAGGACAGGAAGATTTGAGGTTCTGAGGTACTAAGGAGAAGGGAGCTGCTCTCAAAGAAGACAGTTTTGAGCTCACTAGTTTTATAGGCAAATTTTAGATTCACCCTTGCTCTTCTCTTTTGCTATATGCATCAGGCAGTCCTTGGCACAAAAACCAGTAAATTTTGCACAAGTAACATGTGATTTCAGAAAATGATGGTGTTTATGTGGAAGGTGAGATTTGCTGCTCTCCTTCTCCGTAGTGCTCTGAAGCAGCCATGTTTTGTGGGAAAACATGAAAACTGTGTCCCAGAAGAAAATATCTGCCCTCTGCAGGAGCCAATAATTAGAGACAATTAAGCTGTACTGAAGAATCGGAGCAGGAAATACCTAAGTTAATCATACGTGGCTTTTTGTGCACCCTCGAGCTATAGAGAGACAGTTTCTAGGACTTTTGGTTCCTTTGTCTCGGAACAAAATGCACACTCTGAAATAGCAATTGCAGGGGCAGGAGATACATTGTGTGGTTGTTCCTGGGATGCATTTTTGTTCTGTAAGCAAAGCCAGGGCTCCTGTTGGATCCAGAGAAGGAGGGAGGACTGCCACCCAAAAAAGCTGTAAGTAGCCTAATTCCCCACAGGCATTGTGAAGGAGACTGTTTTGGAAAGATTCCTTCTTTATCTTCCTTTCTCACTCTGTTTTTTCAGACCAAGTTAATTATATTTGCATATAAAGTCACTGTTTATTCCTGTGACAAGACCATAGGGAGCAACGGTTTTGGCTGGAAAGGATGCTGTATTTGTGGGGGAAGGAGGGTGGGATAATTGGGTGGAGCTGATGTTCCCTTTTCCCTTGCTCCCTGATGCTATATTAAAGCTTGTTGTTGAGTGTCCCTGTATCCTCTGTAACTTCTCACAGAGATTTCTTGGCTGCTTCAAGGCTGGCTTTGTTTGTGCTTTTTTAATACTCATGGCTACTGCCATTTTGTAACCTTCCTCTACCTCAGATAATTACATTCTGTCTATTGAAGATCCCTATTGCTGGATCAATAGAAGAAGTTTATTCTTCATTTCCTTTATAATAGCTATTGTACAGTGCCGCAAAATGGCTGTTGTAGCCAGCTGTAATTCGTCAGTGAATGAGCAATCCTGCAGTCTGAAAAGCATCCAAAGACCTTACGGGATGAAAAGTGATATAATCATTATTGGTAGCTCAATTGCTCCTTTGACATCTCCTATAAGTATTAGTTGAGAACTGGAGGGTTATCTGGGCCCAAATGTTGTTCCAATCAATTATCTGTGCATTTTCCCCATGCCATCCGATGATTGCTTCTGTCGCTAACCGCTGGTATCCTATGGTGTCCCTTGATTGAACTTCAGTCTGCAGAATTTCGTCTCTAGTTCCCTGCTGCTTCCCAGTACTCTAGTGCCCCTGTGCAGAACTGGGCCCTTGAGGTTAGGATTGCTGGTTTCCTTTCTCAGACAGCTGCTGTGTCATTGCAGTGGCATCTAGACATAGAGCAAGCTGGCCTCCAACAAGCCTGCTGGCAGCATCTGATGTGTAAAGTTACGTGCCTGGTGACAAAGGAACTGTTGAAGCAATCTAATAATTCAGGCCTGATGATATCAGTTTCTGCCTTTTGTCCCTGAAATAGGAGACCTTCTCAGGATCGTGGGTTACAGATCACAGAGTGTTTTGTAGTTAAGAGTGCTTGGGTCAAATAACAGAAAAGAAAGCTCTTTTATTGTTGCATGGCTTTGTGAGGCCAAGTATGTGCTTGATTTCCTAGTAGCACGTTGCATTGAGCTGGCACCTATAATGGTTCTGTCTCCTTAAAGGGTTTGGCAGACTGAGAGACAGTAATCACATCTTGAGCAGAGAATGATGCCCGAGCCACTGCAAAAAGCAGGTGGAAATGTTTCTGGGCTGTAACACTGATGTTTAATACCTGACTTCCAATGTTTGAAAAGGCTGCTCATGTTCTGGGTAGTGAGAGTAGCTGGGTCCTGTGATTTTGATGTTTTTAAACACCATCTCAAAATTGTACATCCCCTGGTGGAACCAAATGTGATGGTACAGAACAATCTAGCAAACAGAAAATGACATGACAGGTAGCTTGCAATGACGATGTTCCAAAGAAAAGCATAAAGGGATATGTCATTTTGGTTCAAGTTTTGCGAGGGATGTGAAATAAATTAATTTTTACTTAGGAAATAAGCAAGCGTCATATTGTGAGGAGAGGTAGGAAAAGACTAGAACCAAAATGTTCTCCACAGTCATTAAAAAACCTGAACTTGTCTTGTGCATTTTTATGATAATGAACAAAGAATCCTTCAGTCTTTAAATGAGCATGGAAGATGCATGGAAAGCATGTTTATAAAGCAATCTTCTTATTGCATCTGCATCACCATAAAACCTTTTGGCATAGCCATTTTATAGCTTCTATCTACATATGCATCTCAAGAAAACTATTTGCTTTTGAGTATGATAGTGAGGTCTATTGAAAACATTAAATAATAAATTATGCAACTTTCTCATTCCCTTTCAGTGAAATGCTTAATAGACAAAATTCAAACACAGAGTTAATTCACCTGTAAAGTACTTGGGCATCTGAATTACATTTTTAATCTGCAGCAGCTGAGTTATGTCCCACTCCTACAATATATCTGGAGGGAAGGCTGGACAGGTAGAATCTACTTCTTTTACAGATTGTAGGGATAACTTATGCAGACAGCTAACAGCCTGTTCTTACTAGGTGGAGAGAATTTATTGGAAGGGCTCAGGATCTTGCTCTTACTGTCACTTGTGGGTTATTAGCTTGTTCTTCCCCCTCAAGAACTGATCCATTTGAGTTCAGCTCTGAGCTGACTACAAGTGCTGCCTTCTGGAGAAATGGGCTTGCAATGAGAGGGGAGAGTTGCGCCTACTTGTACTCCTGACCAGGAGGGATACCCAAGTGAGTTTGCTTGTTTTTCATTTCTGCTGTTGACTAACATTTGATGAGAGTTGGCAGAATATATGCCAATTTGTATAAACATGAAGACTGTCATGGTCTGATGTTTGTAAGGCTTGAACTTGCAAACTTTTCTCTGAACACTCAAGAGAGTACTTAGCTGGAATGTAAGCTGGCAACTCAGCCTCCTGAGGACAACAGGTATCTGCCTAAACTGTTGGATGTTCTGATCTATTGATCTAAATAACAATGAGATGAGTGTCAATTAAGCATATTGTTAATCTTACAGGGTGAATAACAGTATTTCTCTTTTCCTTGGGGCAGACAGAGAGAGAAGAAGCTTGCTACTTGATCAGATGCCCAAATCAGGTACCATAGCTCTCAGCGTAAGCACGTGTCTCCCCTGCCCTCCACTTCCTATGCTGACCACTCTCTGACAGACAGAAGCCAGAGGCTTGAGAAATAAACAACTACCAGGTACTTTTGTCTACGAATTTTCTTCAGCCCCTCCAAACTCCTGAGGAAAAGCACCAGAGATGGCAATCATAGAGGGATTCACTCTGTAAATATCAACACACCATGAAGGTCATTATGTCTGTTAGCAGCTCAAAACTAGCTGGCAAAACAATCCTCTGAACAGACTTCTGTAAAACCGCCCATGTCTGGATTCCAGCCATACAGGGAACAGAAACCCAAATGGGTTAAGATCAGAGAAAAACCCCCTCGTTTCATAGCATGTTAACCAATTTTTTTAATACCTTAGTACCTGAAAAATCACTTGAGATTGTCAGATGAAAGATAATATGGAAAAAAAGGCATTAATGCACATTCTTTAGTGTGTAAGATAGTTACACAGTTAAGTCTTTCTTGGAAAAATGGCTTCACTGAAACTTCTGCATTTTATAACGTCAGCCGGTGGAATGGAAAATGCAGCATCCAGGTTTTATGTTGGATCCATGCAATCCTGTGTAGCATTTGCCTTCACTTACATTGACTAAAGATGATCTGCATAATTACCAGTTGGTTTCCTAGTTAAACTTAACCTCAGACTGGGCTGGGTGATTTTGATAAGAAAAATTACATCTTGTCTTCAGGACAAGTGAACAAGATACTAACAGAGAAATATAAAGCTGTAAATAAATAAAATAATTGTACCTAATGGAGCAGTGTAAAAGGGGTGCTTTTTATGGTCTTTGAGAAACATTTTCAGCTTGCAATAATTTATTTCCACAGCTCACAAAAGCTACATGAATAACTAATATTCTCTGATAGAGGCTCTATTCCATTAAGGAGTCAACTTTGCAGTAAAGGCAAAGAAGAATAAAAAATGTTGCAAAGACAAGGTAAAGCTATTAGCAAATCTCCATTCCAAAGTTGTTTCCTGCTTGTAAACCATTTCTATCAAGGGAGCAATTTCCTGTGTGCTGCCATTAGTGGATAATATTTTCCTTCAAATAATGGGCTATGGATGGTGACTAACCACAAATGGTAATATTCTCTCTTTTAAAAGCCTGCACAGTATACTTTAGTGTTCTGCCATGGTGCATTAGAACATAGACTATTTCCGATGTGAAAACTCATTTGTTTAGAAAAATCTCTCTTCCTTTCTCATTACCTCTCTCAAAACAGCTGAATGAGAGTTGAGGTTCTCATAAAGTTCCAGTTGTCCTGGATTTCAAATATAGGTTCTATAGTTAGCAAACCTTGCAAGAACACTTTACATGCAGCTTAAGGAAAAAGGCAATAAAGTGTGATGAACAAGGCAACAGGATGTGTGCACTTGCCATGAGATTTGTTACTGCTCACGTTGCTGGGCTGTGCAGACATGCACACAAGATAAACTGGGCTAGGATTAACCAGGTGTAGGATAACAGTGTTCTGTTATCTGTCCCTGACAAATTACAGGCTGCTAGCTGGAACTGCCACTTGCAGATAGTAGTCATTTAATAGTAAACTGCTGTTGTTTTTTCCCCACTAAAAGCCTGAAAGAGGAGCATGTTTATATAAGTACCTTGAAATATGAAATGCTTTGAGTACATGTAAAGGAAATGTAAACCTTCCTAGCCTTTCATTTCCTATCAAACATTTACTGCATTGCAGGTCTCTCCAGCTCGGTAACAATGTCAGTGTAGCATACCTCATACACACTGTGCTTTATAGTGCCATGGTAATGTGTATTTGAGGCCTTCTTTAAACCTGTATTCTGCTTTTATAGAACTGATTTCGATTAAAGAGAATATAGAAACATTTTTTAATGTTTTGAAGTGTGAAAATTTATGAGGGAAAATAAATGCTTTACACTTGAGTGTTATTGCAGGATTTATTGCTCTGGAGGAAATGTCCCTGCTCACAACTGAGCTTCTGAGGTGGTACAAGTTACTATATCAATACAAATATTGAATTTCCTGAATTAGTTTTAAATTATTCTACTTTCAAATTATTTTTGTTTTTATTTTTTGAAAACTGAAACTGCAAAACCAAGGCTACTGTTTCACACTTCATTGCCATGACACTTTCTTTTCTAGAATTATCTTAAATGAAACCACCTAAAATCTCATGTCCTAACATTAGGACATACATTAGGGGATAATTTTACTCACCATCAAGTGAGAAAAGCAAAACCTTTTCAGCTGCAGGAGATAGGTAGTGAGGCTACTACATCTAAAAAGCATTTACATGTATGTGTAAAAGGAAAATGTAACCAAATGACAGCAAATGAAGTTCATTTTTTAAAAGCTGTGTGACTTATTGGTTTAATGGATTATCAGAAAGCTGAACCTTTGTTAATATCCTTTTCCCTATTTCCTTGCTTATCACAGAACAGACTGGGGAAGTTTAATAGTGAATTGTCTGAAGTTCATAATGAAATAGCTGGGTCAGCAGTTACCAAGATGTTGGTTTATGAACCACCTTAAAAAGAAAATTGCGTCACTTCCATTTTTTCACCTCCTTGTTCGGTTATTTTAGGCCTCAATAAGCTAAATATTTTCTAGAATATATAGCAAAATAATGCCAAGGGAAATCTAAAACATTGGATTACTGTCATTTAAAAACATGTCAGGTTTTTCAGGCAACGTGTTGAAAAGAAACACAATGAAACAGTCAATTTTTTTTCTCTATTTATAATTTGCAAAAAACAATTAATAAGGCCATAAGCAGTGTCTTGACCCATTTTTGGTTTGCTACATTTTGGGTTGCTTCAGTGATCTAACTTTTGAGTTTGTCTAATTTAAGTGTATAGTTCCTACTTGTCTTGTTTGGATCACTTCCAAACGTGTGAGGCAAAGTCTATATTGGAGTATTACAGAACACAGCCGTAGTAAAGCACTGATTTTTTGCCATGGCTCTTGAAATAGCTGAAAGATTGTTTCACTGCATGTTTTTTGGTAAAAGAGAGTGAAAAAGAGCAAAGCCAAGGGAATTCAGAGGATGTGACACCGGGTGTGACACAGCCTCAGTTTCCCCTTTCATCTCAGTGCTTGGGATATCTTTCAAATACATGGAGGCTAAATACATGCAGAGGGGCACTCTCTGTTGTGAAGTAGCACAAACCCTAGTTAATTAAGTTAATGAAATTGTCTACCAAGGACCTAATACAACTGTGGGACCTGCTGGCTCAGTCTACTAACAGTGTGTCTGCCTTGACCAAGGAGTGCATGGGCTGGTGCCCAGGGAGAGCAGCAGCCAGACTGGGTCGTGGCAGCGGCGGGGCGATGACACTGCCTGGCAAACAAAACATGTACTCGGCCCACTGCAGAGTTTGGGTTCTGCTTGCTTCCGCCAGGCTGAGGCACGAGATACACAGTGCAGCACTGTACGCTTACCTACCCGTTTAAGAGTGAGGCAGCGAATGAGAGCAGCAGTTTGTTCTGGCCTTGAACATCTGACCAGCAGGTTTCCTGTGCTATCGACCTTGACTTACCAGCAGGATGCTGCTAAAGTAAAAGATGTTACTGCTCTTGGTTTTCTTTTCTGAATACACAAGGCATCAAGCGGGTTATAAAATTATGCAAGACGTTTCCAACAGCCAATGTAGAAATATGTTTTTTTAGGTCCTTTGCCAGCAGAGTCTTGTTCCTTTTTGCTGCAAACTAGATTTTTAAGACTTTTACACCTGTTTGTTTCAAGAGTTAGGGGTGTGGGCTCAGGCAATAATGAAGGAAAGCAGAGGTGGGCTCTTTTCTTTGAGACACCTACAGCCCCCTTTGGACTGTCTTGGGTACTGGTGTGTGGCAGATTTTACTTCTCAGCAAAATTGAATTGACTTTATTAGAGCTACCTGTAACACTACAGTAGGCTCAGAACACACACAGAAGACTGCCTTATGTGAGTGTGGGGAAAATTTTTTAGCAGCTGTATTTCTAAGGGATCAGCCACCATGTCCTTTACTTCTCAGAAGCTGTTACCTTTTGGATGCAATGCCAGCTTTGCTAGCGTGCCATTTTACTGTTGTCTGTTTCTGGTGACGTGGTACTGCTCCTTTGGTCATGCCTTGCAACCCCTTGAGTCATAACTACAAAACCCAAAATTGTTCCCTGATACCACATATCACAGGCACAACTCTCTATTCCTCCTATATTCCCCTTCAGCAACTTTATTGCAAGTGGAATGCATTGAGCCTTTGCTATATTTAAATAATGTAGATGCCCAGGAGATGAGGTCTGAGAAAAACATATTTTGCCTTTCAAATAAATGATTCTAGGATTAAAACCTGGAATAGTTCATTTTCCCCTTGGTTTCAATCATTTCTGTTTTTCAGGTACACTTCCTAGCTCTTAAAAGTGTAAATTTTTGAGTTTTTATGGGTCTGTAAATCAAAAACTGCAGAACACATTTTAACCTCTTAAAAAAAATCCACAACTGGACTAAGGACTTTATATGCTGAGCTACAGCACCATGCACATATGGAGATGAGTTAAATTCTTTGAAAAAGGGAGGAGGTTTATAACGAGAATGCTTTTTGGAGTGGAAGTGTGAGAGAGCACCACTAGAATAAATCTAGGGAAGAGATATAAAATAAGATCTTATGGTGCTTTCATGCAGTTTGGCAAAAAGTAGTTTTGCATCTGAGTTCAGTTGATTCTGCCCAGGAGAGGCTATTAAAAGTGTACTTTTCAAATGCTTGTGTTTCTCCTTGTCCTTTTATATTTTTTTTTCTTTTGGTGCAAGGACAGTCACAAAGTCAATGACCCAAAGGCAGAGCTAAGCTCAGGAGATGCTAAAGATGAGATATTAGCTCCTCCAACAATTCCCTCTTTGCTCTGACACGCCAGCTCCCCTTGGGGCTGCTGAGCCACAGCTGGCCCTGAGCCGGGCACATTTTACAGGTGTTGGGTGGTTTGGTGGTGAAGGTATTTCTCTGCCCTTTGGGAGCTACCTCCAAATACTCGAGGAGTCAAAGGGATAAAGAAAGCAGCTCTGTACCACTGTGTTGGGAGCGTCCAGGCAAAGTTCTAGAGTTGTTTATGGAGACTTTTTGTCCTCTAGAAATGCCCAGCTGGCAATTATGTCAGGTTTTGGGCTCTGTTGTGCCAGCAGAGAAGTGTAAAGTAGCCTTGCTGAGACAAAATGACCCACTCTTGAGAGGACCTGATTAGGAGCAGGGATGTTTTCAGACGTCCTAATAAGGACTGGAGTCCCTCTAAATCCGGAGGAGTTTGGCATCTCCTGCAAGTCAGAGTCTAATTTTGTGGTAAATAGGTTTTTTAACCTTTGTGGCAGCCTGAAAGTGTTCAATTTAAGCTTTCATACACTGGACTGACCAAAATAGAAGGATTAGAACAGAATGAGAAGCAATGTGCCCTGGAAAGTACAATTATGAGGAAATCCATCTGAAAACAGCTGTCTACAGAAATAGACGGGAGGCATTTTTTATACATCACCAGGAAAAGAGGAAGCTGCACCTGTGGCTCAGCAGTTTTAAGCCTGATCACATCAGCACCTGTGTCACTGTCAGTTTAGTTGCTTGTTACTCTTCTGCATGAAAAGAATTAACCTGACCATCAGGAGACATGGGGAACAGCAACAAATCATTCTCTAGCCATACTTGCTAAGGAAGATGGTGGTCAAGGTTGATTTATTGCCCAACAGAGCAGGAAAATGTGGACCAAAAATGTCATTGAAACAGAGTGCCTAAAGCCCTTTCCATTCTCATTTTTATTGCAGGTCCAGTACATCCTTGTGTGGGAAGGTGGAGAATATCTGCCTGAAGCTTTTGAATAGACTGCTCCTGCTGGACAGTAGGAAGTTTAGGATTAGGGTGTTTAGAGCCCCAAATGATCCCGGAGCCATAGCAACTTATTTCTGCAGGAATAGAGAGTGTAGGGGATGTTCTGGTAGAAGGGCAGGTAGGGTCTCTTTTCATGAAGGATGAAATGGATGGAAGAGCTGCTGCAGGCCAGTCAACTTGAATTCAGCTGTAGGAAAATACAGGAGTAGATGAACTGCATACAAGTGCCTACTGGAAAAAATCAAACCAAAAAAAAAAACCCTTGAAGTTTTTGAGGCTTCTGAGTCTGTCTTTACAGCATTCTTGGAAGCACAGTGGGAGTTATGCAAGGTAGAGGCAAAACACATTAGAAAAGTCATCAGGCAATATTTCACTGTCAGAATGGAAGTGTGTCTGCAGGCGTCTGTTCTTCTTCAGTTACAAGTCAATGCTGTTTTTGATGTTTTACTTCAGGGATAAAAAATATCCTATTAAATTGCAAGTCAGAAAAAGATGAGGAGGGGAGAGCAGCCACATGAAGGACAGGTTAAGTGGTGTTGACAACACGCAGAAACAGTCCAAACACACACACAAAAAACCAAAAAGGCAAAGATGGGACTCCATACTCAGTGCAGTTGTTTACTGCTGCCAAAACCAGGATTAAGAACAACTAACTGGAAACCAGTCCTGTGAAAAAAATCTAAGGCTGTTGTGGATCACAAGCTGAATATTCTTTAGGCAGGATAGGGAACTGTAAAAAAAAAAAAAGCAGGAAAACTTTATTCACTCTTCTACTCATCACTAGAAAGGCCTCAGCAAAACTAATGGTCTTATTTTGAGTGGACCCATGAGATTTCTTGCCAAATGATTGTATGGGTAGTAAAAGTTCACATGAGTTTAAAAGAACCTGACAAATTAAATGTTATCAGTTTCCTGTTCAGAAAACAGTGTATTATTTAGGGTATTGAAAAAATCTTTAGAAAATATTGCAATGTGTTTGATCTGAGCTGGACCCTCAGCAGGTCTGAGCTAAATGACTTTTCAGGCTGCCACACTATGTCCACTCTTCTGTTCTGCTGTGTTCTTAGAGCCAGCAATGAGGTTGAGGGACAGGATTGGAGATTATACCAGAAGATGTTAATGGCTGCCAGGAGCTACCCAGTCAGTTCTGGAGGTCCTGTGCTGAGAGATGGCTGGGCAAACTGCCTTGAGTAACTACTGGAGTAATAGGTTTCCTCTGTGTACAACTCTCGTATTATGTCCACACCAGGCCTTTCCTAGTGCAAGTTCTTCTCTCCTTCTGTCTAAACTGCTTCCTCTTTGCCATATTCCAGGCTCTGCTGGCACCCTCTCTGAGCGTTGCTATACTGCAACAATACTGCTTTTAATTTTGTTACTGCACATTGTTCTGAGGTAGTGTGGTAACCCGGGTACACATCCAACGTAGAATTTGGATTTATGCTTTAAAAATCTGCCTGACCTGAACAATAGATTACAGTGATTGTAAAGGAGATGCTTTCCTGGGTAAGTTCTCATAAAGTTTTATCTGACAGGCTGAAAAATAATAAAAGGAAGAGGAATAATAAAATAGGACATTATAGTAACAAAGGAGCACAATTGAGAAGATTCAGGCTTCAGACAAAAGCCAAGGGCAAAAATCCATCTTACTCTGTGAGGTTAGTGCTGCTTTTTTGGTTTTAATCCTTTTGCTTTGGTGCATTTCACTCCTACCCTTTGCAAGGTTTGGAAGCTGAACATTATACTCTGGTGGTTTAATAAAGCCTATCATCTTGTTTATTTCAATCATTTCCTTATTGGGCTGAAAGCTTTAGGGATTTCTTCTACAATAATTCCCCAGATCTCACTCTTGGCCATTACAGTGCAGCTGATTGCCTCTAAGCAGATAGTTCCTCCTTTTCATTCTTTGCTTTCAGTCTCATAATTTTGTGCTTATCTGCACTGAACTTCATTTGCATTTATTAGCTGTGTTGGTATTTAAAATATCTACTCTAAGACCTTCTTTATCTCTCTGAATTGTTTCTTATTATTTGCTGTCTCTCCCAATTTAACTTTAAATGCAAACTCAAAATGTTTGTTCCAAATGGTTGTCAAAATTCTTTGCGTAAGCTGCCGAGTGTGGAAGGGTTCCCATTTTCCAGCTACCAGATTCTTTCTAGCCAGGAAATTACTTTTTCCAATTGCACTTTTCCCGTGAATCTCCTTCTAGCTCCAGCTGGTTCCACCCCTCGCTCCTCCTTTCCTTCCTGTCCGAGGGACATGGCTCTCCACAGTTCTTGACAGGGCAGGGCTGCATCTTGTTCCTACTGACACACTTGTGTCACTGAAAGTGCACACGTCATTGTTCTCTCCGTGTCGGGATGAGCATGTTGCCTTGGTGTCCACACTCCAACACTGCCACAGGAGGATACATGGAGCAAATGAAACCCACCCTGGTGGTGCTGGGGTTTTCACACAGTGCCATCACTGCTCCTGATGTTGTCTCTGGTATCAGAGGTAATTTTGTTAGTGGCTGAAGGCACCCAGAGGATGCAGGTAAGAACTACCAGAGGATAGGCTGGTTACAGTCAAAGCACAGAACCTGGTTCCAGTTTTTAGTTCTGGCATAGACTTCTTCCTCAGTTTCAGGCAAACAAAGCTCTCTGCCCTAGTTTCCCCTTGCGTGAAATGGAGACTATAATGCTTATTAGCAGAACTTCTCTTTTTTGTTTGTTATTGTTGTTGGCCTTTTATTCACATTTAAAGAGATGCATCGTTCCGAAATAGAGCAGAACTAAGAAGCTGCAAGTCCCAGGATGGCCATGGGAGACTGAAGGGCTGCAGTACACACCAGTGTGAATACAGCAGCAGTCACCTGCAGGGTATGACAGACAGGTAAGGACAGAATATCTGAAAGGGCATCAGCTTCAGACCCCTTGTAAAGGAGTTGATGTTAGTCATGATACCAAAATTCAAATATTTATGGAGTCATCAAATCGTGCTTACCTGTAGCCATAACTTCAGTATCTCTTCTCCTCACTCCCATCAGAAATTCCTTATTGTTTAGAGCTTGCCAGTGCTGTTGAATGTGACAGTCTGCCTAAAAAGTGGTGTCAGAGGCCAGAGCCACAGGGGGTACAGGGTTTCTGCACTAATATCTGAACCTCATGGAACTGCATATGGGTCCAACACTTCAGGCAATGGTTATCACCATTTCCTTTCATCTGAGCCAGTTAGTTGGAAATAGTATTTTTAGGGTCTTATTGAAAGTCCAGAAAAGTCAAAAGACCATTTCTATTGGCACTAGAAGCCTGCAACAGTCTCAAGGGCATACTATTGATTGAGGAATCTGAAACCATTTGCCAAGTTTCTTCAATGCTTTAAAGCTTGAAGGTATTTTGCCATGCTGACTATTTAAGGCAGGGTGCTATAGTGATGGGAAAGTACAGAAATATTCTGCAGTCCGTGGAAATTTAAAATGAACCAGCCTACTGCCCCTGACGTCCCTGTACAAAGCTCTAAAAGCAGAGGAAACCATGGAATACTATTTTTGTTGCTGTTGGCTGTAATGTCTGTTTCTTGTGGCTCACACAGAAGGTACACCCTCTTCCCTCACCACCCCCCCCCCCCCCCCCCCCCCCCCCCCCCCAAATTAAACTCTCATAGTCTTTCTGCTTTTTTTAAAATAGTAGAAGAAAATTATGGTCCATCCCAAAGATACATGTGGAAAGTCTGAGAATTTTGGTTTGGAAATCAATTAGATACAAATTCCAGAAACAGTGCTACAATTTCCGTTGCAAACATTTTGAAAGCCACTTTCTGAAACCATGAATTGTTTCTATAATGTCAGGTCTTTTGAAACTTTATCTTTGGATAGGCAAGGAACAAGTAAATATTGATGTGGGCTAAAGCAGACTGTCAGTGAGTTGGAGAGACCAAACTCAAACTGTCAACTAAAATAATTTAAAAATACCTTAATTTTGTATGTAAATTATTTCCTAACATCACTTCTCTTGTGCTTTCTTTGACAGTGTGAATATTTCCTTGTTTCACTCTTATTTATCAAGATGAATAGAATTTTACCTCTTAATAAATATCTTGATATTATGGGGGCCTAAAAGTTGGTGATTCTTGCAGTCTTTCCTTGTTTTGGTACCTTGTAGTTTATGGCTAGGTTGGCTGGGTTGGTTTGGTTGGTTGATTGGTTTGATTTTGGGTTTCCATTTGGTTCTTTTTGTTCCCCTCTTCCTTTGCCCCAGCCCTCCCTTTTTTCTGTGGTATGAGCTATTGTTTGCTAGCAACATTCTGTGAGTTATGATGCATTAAGAAGAACATCTGATAACTTTTTAGGATGCAAATGACTGTTAAATGATTTGCAAATGTTTCATGGAACTGGACTTGAAGGAAAAAGATGGCACCTCTTAATTCTGCTATCAAACAGGTCATTACTAATTTTCTTTAGGCTAGGCTGACCAAGTCTTTTTTCATTTTTTCACTTAACGCAATCTGGATAATAAGAATAATCAGTGTAATAAAAAATAAAAACTCTTGCATAATTATAATGTTAATTATGTTTCTTGTGAAGTTTTTTGCCAACAACTTTCTTTTTATTTTTTAAAATTATGATAAATCTGTTTATTAAGCTATTCTACTATTTTCTCTTGAAGGGTAATTTATTGAACATGTCAGTATCTGTGATTACATTTAGTATATTTAACATTTTGCACAATCCTTTTATTCTTCTGGTAAGAAGTCCACAACCTTCTTAGTGTTATAATTATGTTTACTTCATTGTTGTTCCAGTTATAGTTGTGTATTCAGTATTAGCTCAAGTTATTGATGAATGTGTCTACCCACATACAGGTCTTCATGGAGATTTAAATTAACTGTCAAGTGAAGAATTTGGGAAAGACTTCTGAGGAAGGCTAGCACTTCATTTCTTGCACTTTTGTCCTTCGCATGTAGACTGAGTCATAGCAGAAAACCTTTTTTGTCCCAGGCTTATGCTATATTCTTTTATCTTGCAGACATGCTTGTGCTGCAGCCTTGGACCTGTGCACTCTTTCCTACACTGCTTGCAAGGCCCATGCTACTCCTGTACCCAAGATTTGCAAGAGGTTCATCCTTTCTGCATCAAACCATGATAAGAAGACAACACAAGTGTTTGGAAAAAACAAGTTAAACAGATCTTACGATACTCATGAAGTCCACTAAAAAGTGATATCAAGTGTAGAAAGGGCTCCATAAATTACCAACTTCAGGATTTGTAACTGTCTTTTATAATTTGGTTATCTTGATACATGTTTTATCTTCTCTCATTTCTGCAATTATATATTAGCAATATATTCATGTCAGATCCTGGCAATGAAAACTGCATGACAGTTTGTATAAATACTGGTAATTGACTTTCTAAGACACATCAACTTTTATGCAAGAAAACCCTTTAAGTCTATTTCATATCATAGTATTTAATAATTGTCCATCTAGTGCCTCAATTAGAATTTGGTGAAGCAAATCATGTTTCTTGGCAGTTTAAGTTAGAATGTAAAAAATATTAATTTCTTTTTGTTACTGGAACTTGTTTTATTCTAGATATATGTAGCTAAATATAATTCTTGGTCCTAATGAACTTTGAAATCTTCATTGAGCTTAATTGGTAGAGTATTTGAATTTATGTCAGGGAGTCTTGAGGTCTCTGAAACTATTTTGGGTACCTCTGGTCTGTTTTAAATGAGCTCATAGGGAGTCTGCAATGGATGAAGAACTATTATTTCAATGTGCAAACTGAAGCAGCCCTGTATGCTCTGAGTTTGCTTGAGGCTAGATTAATTCAGATCAAAGGGGATAATATTTCTAGGATTTCAATAAGACTAATGGAGCTCTGAGTTGCTGCTCATCTTTTCCTGTGAAATTTGGGAGCTACAGGGAACATTATGACTATGACTGGGCAGCTAGAATACTATAGATGCAGAATTTTCTGACATATTTTATCTTCCAGTCCAGTAACTTCTGGTGCATTTGGAGCATGCGTGGTTCTAGCAAAGTTTTCATAAGCTTTTCAAAACTCCCTTTCAAAATCTGAATTTAGGAATCTAATTTCAAACTCTCTCTGAATGATGACCATCTCATGAGAGGCATTAAAACATCTTATCTATTTCCTGGTGATAATCGAATACTTCAACACCTGTTTAATGATGGCAGGGAGCAAGACCACCCCGAGGTGATTTGTGCATTCAAGGGACGCAAGTAGAGCAAGTGACAGCAGCAGAGCAAGACTGGAGACTTTTAATTGCAATCCACTTTTCTGAAGAGTTCCACGAGGACACCTTGTTTTTGCGAAGCAGAGAAAAGTGGCTGGGTAGGGCTACTCACCCTGAGAGGGAGGAAATACATTTGCTCAACTTCTGTAATGAGGCTCAGCTCTCATGAGTCAGATGGTGGTTTCTGTCAGGGCCAATGTTTTCTGTCTCTTACTAAGAAGTGGAGAGCTGCACTGAAGTGCAGGGTCTAGTTAATGGTGCCCTTTTCTTTTCTCCTGGATCATGAACATTTTAAGAATACCCTCTTCTGTTTTGTTTGGTTTTCTTTTTTTTAAAATTTTTTCTTTCTTTTTTTTTTTTCCTGTTTTTTTGGGTTTTGTGGTGTTTTTTTGTTGTTTTTTGTTGTTGTTTTTTTTTTTTTTTAATTTATTTTTGTTTAACACAAGCTTCATTTATTTAGGTCTTCATAATTTTGCTCTTGTGACAGTGACAGCATTATTTGTTGTATGTTCTTTTAATGTGACTAAGGCCCATGCAAGTATGGAAAGTTCTCACAACTGGAAGATAATAGGCAAAACCCTAAACTTTTATGGGTAAGACATGTCCTTGAAGATCCAAGCAGAGGAAGCTTTAAACTGTTCATCATGGTTGCAAGAGGTTCTGGCTGAAAGAAAAATACTCCTTTTTTGACGAAACAGAGACAGAATCATGAAAAAGACATCTCATTTTAAATAAAGCTTTATTCATTAGATATGGTTCATGAATCCTGTTTGGATGATCTAGGAATCACATAACCACAGCATGAAATATGTATTAAATGTGTTGTATAAACGTGCAGTGTGTCTTCATCATGATGTAACAAATGACAACAAGAGTATGCGCTCAAGAAACCCGACAGCCTTTGAGTCAGCCTTCAGACCTTTTACAAATAGTCAACGTGCTTTGGGATGAGATAAGGGTCAACCGAAGGCCTGGATTTGGGGTTTGTTCCTAACTTTGCCCTGGCGTGGAAGACAAGGTGCAGATGCTTCTGCTAATCTCTTCCTGCTTCTGAGGAGATCCCAGCAGGGCTCTGCTATCTGAGCAGGACCCAGCACAGCCCAGCCCTTGGTGAGTCAAGTAACCTCAAGCATAAGAAAACAATCAGTTTTTTTGTCCTTCTCTTCCTTCTATTTAAATGAAACCTCCATATTTATGTCCAGTGCTTTTTCTAAGACAACCCCTCTCTCTCAACATCCTCAGCATCTGAATTTTCAGTCTGGGAATTGTAAAATTTAAAATTATTACTCAAGTTCAGGAAGTTTGCCAGCTTCTTTACTTTCTTCTGTAACACTAAGGGGAAAAGGTTCTGTTGAAAAAACCTATCTGCTCTCTTCCTGTAACCTATTTCTTAATCATGTTTTGGTGACTGACTTTTGGGCACAATCCCAGTAATTTTTAAGGCAGTCTTTAATAACCACTAATATGTCTGCATACAAAACCAGATGATTATTATTCATGGGTGAGATTATGCAGAATTAAACTTTCCACAACTGCAACGAACATTCAGCTAGACATGAAAGTAAGTTGAATTTCCATTTGGTTTGCTTCTTGCTGAGCCTTCAAATTATAAAGTGAAGTAAAGCCAAAAGATTAATACAATGAAAACAAAGATTGGGAAATTAAATGACACGATGCAATTTTCTGCCTCATTGGGCTGGCACCAATAATATGCAAAGGAAAGCCTGCTTAGTGTTGGTTAGCTGCTGTATAAATGTGGCACAATCAGTCTCCTTCTCCAGGGAAGGTATTTTCTTGAATCATATAGCCATTGACTCTTCCAATTACCAGAGACCCCATGAACAGCTTGAGGCCTATTTTTTTTTTCTCTTTCTGTTCTGCTTTTTCATATTCCTCCTATTAGAGTTTACACAGGTACATGGTTTCTCATTATCTCTAATATTTTAGAGACAGATAAGAAGAACATTGAAAAGAAAGAAGGGAAACCCTGCAGCCTGCTGCAACCTCCATAATTAAATATTAATATTTCAGAAAATGTTACTTTAGGGAACCCATAATGGACTGTGTGTTAATCATCTCTTTCAGGGTACTTTTAATCTATTACATATTCAGTCTGCAGTTAGGGTATTATAGGAAATGTGTCATTGCTTATAACTGTCCAGGGAGAGGCATCATCCTCTAGTCTTTGCATTAGTTAGATATTAAAAACTATGTCCTCATTATTTTAAAGATTTAAGTAACGTTTGAATATTCCGTTACACAGCTATGAGGCCAAGGACTGTTTATTCCCCACAGATTTAGTTTGCTTTATCATGCAGTTTGCAAGACTTGTGACCTTGGGAGGAAGGTTTTATTTTCTAGGAATACTCTGGTGTTCCCGCAGTCAAATTCGGAACCCCACTGATGGCTTTGTGTCATCCTGGGGTGTGTCCAAGCTGTGGGGCAATGGTTGACTTTTCTTGCATTGCAACATCTAAGGAATAAACTCCCAACTGGTGTTCAGGAGAACTAGTGTAAGTCCCAGTTTTAAGACTGACATGGTGCATGTACCAAAGTAAGTTTCTTCTGCCTTTGTTTAATGTTCTGTTTTTGTGTTTGGTAACTTTAAACTCCAAATCTTGAAGAGAGGGGCATGACTCACAACTGGGTGGTTTGTATAGCATCTCTGGGTCAAATCCCTTTCTGCAGCAGCTCTGGCTTTACCACTTTTGTGTGGAATAAAAGAAACACTTTAAATTTTTTTGTAGTCCTTATACCTGCTGGGACAGAATAAGGCATACATAAATTAACATTAACTTTATATTCTCTTAACTGCTACTTGAATATTGATGTACTGAATGCTCTTACTTTTCACTCCTGTGTTATTTTATATTTAATTTTCTATTAATCTGATCATTGTATGTGAGAGTGTGGCATTTGTCTGGGGTTATTAACAGGCTTCTCAAAGCAGATCTGGTCGGGTAACCGAAGACCCATCAGCTGCAGGTGGGAAATATGTAACCTGAGGAAACTGCGTAGATGCATTAGCAAGAGTGACTATTTTCCCCTGAGCAGCCAGGTTGGTGGGTCTGGTAGATTCTTTGTGGGGTGCTGCTATTTACTGCAGATATTGTAGTATTCAATATTATAGTAGATCTATCTATCTATCTATCTATCTATCTATCTATCTATCTATATCTATATCTAATCTTTATCTATTACAGAAGAAATAGTCCTACCCTCCTGTTACTGCACATTTTTGCCTGGATGTGATATTATGGCATTGATGTTTCTTGCGATGGGTTTAGCAGCCTGACATTTCATAATGAAATTTCCACTGTTTTTTATCCACACTATTTTTTATCCAGTAATTTGCACCTATGGGTGTTACACCTTGTCTTAGATAGGGTGCTTCTTGCACTTTTACCATCAGTACTAACAAAACTCCACAAATTTATTTGATTATTGTACTAAACAGAAGTATGGATTTCAACCTCTTTTTATTTGTCATGAGTAATGTCTACTTAGTTACTCAAATGTGTGTTTTCAGCCATTCTGTTGGACTGCAGGTAATACAAACTGCTTGTTGTGTGTATGAAATACTGTCCTTTGCAAATTTTCAGAATACCTTGGGTATATATTGCAAGCTACTCTTACAGATTAGCTTGCTGTAAATACTATGCCTGGTGAATATTCCTGTGGCCTGACTCACTGCAGTGCTGTAAAATGTGTTTCTAAGCTGAGTTACTTTGACAAAACGACTGCAATAATCAAGTATCAGCAGGCAGTGTTTCTCCCTATGTTCATATAAATCACACACCAATTGCTGCCAAGCTTCTATTAGGTGCATCATGAACTATCAGTGCTTCCTCCTTGCTGTTTTTTTTTTCTGATACTTTACATAAATAAAACAGTGTAGGAGAATTTATGTTTCCTGTGACATCTTTCTGGAAAATTCTTGTGTGCTTCTTTGCCTTTTGTGCAGTGCCACATCTTAGTGTCCCTCACAGACTTCCTTCTGAATGGCTGGAGGAAATATTCTCTAGAATCCCTTGGGTTTTTTTCTCTAAACCACTTTGGACTTGTTCATATCCCACATTCAGAGCCTGAATTTTGTACTCCAAATATCTCTGATGCCTGACATTCGGGCCTCTGTGACTATATTAAAAAGAAATCAATGGTATCTACACGCTGTTCTTCTCTTCCCATTTCCCTATTTCTGTTGGCAGATCATAAGTGTGAGTGAACATCTGTCCCTTCTCTTTTATAGGCCATCATCCTGCTGCAGGACGGGACAGCTGCTACAGAATTTTTTTCTGTTTCTTTGACTTCTAATTTGAGTCACTAGAGTGTGATTGTCATCCTTTGTATTTTGGATGCTTTTGTCCACCTCCTTCACTACCAGTTGCTCTCTCCTATTCCTCAGACCTCATGAAATCACTGATGTTTCTCTTTATCTTTGTGTACATACCAGCAGGTAGTTCACAGCCTCAGTGTGGTTCAGTTCTTTCATGGATGATGGTGCTTTAAATCTTTGCAAGTTTCTCCTCAGAGGATCAGATCAGATCACTTCCCCTCTTCTAATCTCATTCCCTTTTCTAAGATATAAAGAGGTTCTAATGTACAGAAATGCTTTCCTCCTGATGCAGTAATGGAACTAGCGATCCCTCAGCTTCGCCCCGCAGATGAGAGTAGACTGTACCTGTTCCTCTGCACTGAACCCAGCCTTTGTGGAATTCTTGCAAGCTACATCTGGGAGGGTGCCTGTGGTACAATTTTCCGCGTTTTAGGTGTGTGTGGGTCCCAAAGGCCTTTGCACTTTCAGATTGGCCCAGCATGTGTTTGTTTTTTTATTACTTGTAGCAATCAAGCTAACCCATTCTGAGGATTCCTCCACCTTTCCAATTACACTTAATTATGCTGTGGGATGGAGCTGCTCTCCCACTTTGGCCGTAATGCTCCTGACATGCATTGCTCTGCATGCACCACTAGCACTGCATTTGGTGATAGTTTGAGTTCTTCATTGTCTTTCCAAATGTCCCATGCCCTCCAACATGCCAGTAAATCTCTTAATTTATTCTGCCTTGAACTGGTGGATTCCACTGTGTATTGCCAACATTATTGATTTTTGCAGCTTTCAGTCCCACTACTAAATGTTTGGTTGTCTTTTTCTTTTAGATTTTTATTTTTTCTTTTGTGCTAATCTGAATGAAACCTAGCCATTTGACAGTTTCCCTTTAATACTGTTTTCCCAGGCTATGTGAAACAAATACCTCCTGTATCCTGCTGTTGCCATCACATTGATACAGAGCTCAGGTCTAGAGCTTAGCTGGTGTCTTTTTTTATTCACTTTCTCAGACATGATTTACAAATGCCTTTCTGGTAGTTTTGAGGGTTGGTAGCACTTTTCCTGCATCCATTAGGATGCTTGTTTAGCTGTAGCTCCTCATTGTTTCTTTTCTTACTCTGTTTCATGGCTTTGTAGCCAGTCAGCTTTGAAGGCAAGAGAGGTCATGCATGGACTGTTTTTGATGCAATTTCTCCCTCCCCAGGCTGCCATCAGTGTTGCAGGCAGGTGATATTGCCCCTTAAATGAAAAGTCTATCAGCTTTCCACAGAAAGGATAACTACAGCCCACTTTTTCTGTAGGCAGAGGCTTCTCTGTACCTCCCCTTCCTCAAACTGACCTAAGTGAGTACTGCTCTCATACTGGTCTCAAGAGCATATTGACTCGTGCTAGGTTTCCTTTGAGGAGATGTTTCTTTATTACTAACCTTTTATTCACATAGCAGCTGAGCCTGCTGCTGGCTAGCAATTGCCTGTGGTTCTTCTCTGCCAGACCCTGTGCTCCTCTAAGGAGAGCTGTTTGTGTTGTGGGCACTGCCATCACTGTCCCAGACAGGAGTCTGTCACCAACCAAGCAAATCAGCCTCAGGAACAGAGCAAACGTGGGCATTTTCAGTTCCTGTGCCTCATGCACAGGATACAATTTTAAGTGTTATTCAGACTTCATAAAATCCCTCTGTGAGTTTGGATTAGTTGGGTGGGCATAAGGATCTGTAGCTACGTATGCCCAAGTAGCTCGAGTGCTTAAAAGACTGAGTTTTTTCTTGTGCTATTTGTCTCAGAGTTTCCTGGATAGCAAAAGACTGAGAGGAAGAAAGTTTGCTCACCTACTCTAACTGTAAATGTATTTTCCCAGCCTAGAAAATCTTCACATTTACATTATGACTCCTTACAACAACTCTTGCATTTCAGAACCTCTGAGATTTGGTTCCCTGGGTAAACAGATAATTTTTAAAACAGTTGTTGCAGTGGATGGGTACAGCAAAGACAGGAGTTTTTATGTTTAAGTCTCTAAATTTCTAGCCACTGCCACCTTGATCAGTAAGAAATAGAAAATTTCTTCATAATTTGACACATAATTAAGTGATAAATTAATTTAGTTGCACCAATTAAAATGGTGGCCTGATATTTAATAAGGGTTCAGTGGCAAGGCACTGTGACTGCTTTATGTCACTTTCTTACAGCTGTAATAAGTAACTAGTTTGGCATGTGTTTTCCATTAGTGACTACAATAAAGGCTTTATAGTGGCACAGTATAAAGCGACCACTAAAAGTGACTCACAGCCAGTTCTGTGACAGTGGATAGAGTTTAGCTTTACAAGGACTAGTCTTGTTAACTTAATAACTAGAAGGTTTCTGTACTAAAGGCAGGCTAGGTAGACTCCCCTATGGTGCACAGGGAGGCAGAACCACTGACAACTGAGCATCAAAAGAATCGAGTGAAGAGGTGTCTAAGCTCCCACAGATAGGGTACTGAGAATCTTCCTGTTCTCTAGCATGGCTGGGGAAGCACCCAAACAGTGACTGGAAAGAAATGATTTGCTTCTCCTTTCAGATGAGAGGTCACAAAGCTGTTTCAGTACTTCAGGAACTTGATTTGTTCTTAAAGTGGCTAATTTGTTCCCGCTCTTGGTTGTTCTTCCCCTACATGCAAGATCCCAGTGATGAGGTCCCCTATTTACTTAGGAGAAGAAATGTAAAAAGTTGCATTAAATCTGAGTTCCCTAATGGCTATGCTGTGGTGTGGATCTTCCCCTGCTTACTCATCCAAGTTAGAGGGAATGATATTTTGAACTTGATCTCTGATATCTGAACATGCACCCAGGATGTGTCTTCCCCAAAGGGTTTGAGACTACTGGATTTTGGTGAGTTCAGGGTTAGTGTAATAGAAATATCTGTGCCCTGGAATTTGTACAGTCAGCATGTGACAATTATGGCGAAGATCTAAATTTCAGATTAGGTCACCTGAAACTTCAGTGAGGTCACCAAGGCACAGCCATAGGCTTAATTTTCCTCTCCCCTGTGTGAGTGTTTCCCAGGCAAATATATGCCTGCTGGCATTTCAGACCCCTAAAATCTCTGTCTTGGTGTGCCAGTAGAGCAGCTGGTTGCCTACCTCTCAGGCGTGCCTACCACTCCAATTACCTGTTGAGTGGAGCGAGAACTGTTTCAGCCTCCTGCAATCAGGCTTTGTTATAAGGTTAGAGCAAGTATGTCTGATTAAGAAGTGCTGGCACTAGCTAGCACAACTGAGTTCTTGTCTGAAATCAGCTAGGAGCTACTGCTATTTGTCCTGCTATGTGGTTTTTCTTAAATGTCTTCTGTTTTCTTGGTCTCACTCTCTCCCTTAAAACAATAATCTGCTACTTCTTCCTGAACCATAACATGTTGCCTTCTGTTATTGGCAAATGTCATTCCTACTGATAGGGGCAATTGTTACTTAACTTAATAACCCCAGTGGCACCTGAAAGATTTACATGAATTTCCTGGTAGCTATTCATTATACCCTCTCCTACTTTAACAAAGAAAATGCATGAAAAACAATTCTTCTTACTTTTAATGCTGTCTTCTCAATTCCTTGTGGGAAGTATGGGTCAGTAGTTTTTCAAAGTGTTAGAAATACTGATTACTGGAGATCTGTGTTGCTCCTTATACCATATCCTGCAGGATGCCACTAGAAATAAATAAATTAATACATGGCACAAAGTGTTTCTATAAAATAGGTTTGGTTTTGTTTTAGTGCTGATCCTAACATAGTTTGCTTTGTCTTTAGCAGATGGTCAGCACTTGATAGCAACCATTCCAGCTATACATGTTTAGTTTAGCATTTCAAATATCTGAACTCACTCTTTTAGTATAATATCATCATGATTTTTACAAGTTTCCTTGCTGAGGTGAAGGTGGAAAAAACCTCCCATATGAAGATGTCTTTGTTTTTTGCTTCTGTATTGGAATATATATATATATAGAGGGGGTACGTGCAACTGAATCCAATTAGGACTGGATAATAATTTTCCCTGATTAATTCTGTCAGTTGAAGCATCATTTCATCTGTGTAGCTGGTGCTGGTGCCCTGCAGGGAGTGTGAGTGTGTTGAAGCTGCACATCTTCAGTGGTGGCATTTAACTGCTATGCAGTTCTGAATCCCCAGCTGAAGTGCCTGACTGGACTTTTCTGATGTTGAGGCAGACTTCAATGTCAGGCACTTGTGAAAACAACAGTAAAAAGCATAAAGAAGTTTCTGATTGCAGGATAGGAGGATTGAGGGCTTTCAAAATTATCTTCACTGTAGCTGGAAAGCAATAAAGAAATAATTTAGGCGGTCATGTCCATTTTAAGTATAGACATTTCTTTATCTTCAAGAACCAAGGCAGTGTCAATTTATATGCAAACATATTCTGCAATCACTTGGAATGTAAATATGCAATGGGGCTTTTGAAATATGGTGACCCTGGCTTGTACATAGTCTCCCTTTTCATGGGACAACTGTAATAATTCCTTTTTTAACATAAAATCCTGTATCACTCTCTTTGCCCAAAGCTTAAAAAAAAAAAAAAGGTGAAAACATAATGAACAGGGCAACCTTGTCCTGAATCCTAATGGCTTTCTGATGAGGTAAACAATGACTCTTAATTAGAAGCTAAAATTTTTAATTAAGATGATTCTTCAGTAATTATCTCAGTTGTCTGCTTCACTGGATTTTAATGAAAAAGATTGATTAGGTATAAAACCAGTAGCATAATTAAACATTCAGGGTCTACATTGGTTATTGAGGTGAAAGTAATGTGATTAACTTCAAAGTGCATTTTTCAACAAATGGTCTGAGACAGTGAAGCCCATTTCAGGTGTCGTGCTGCCCTACTCTGGCTCCCTCCCTCTTTCCCTACCTACCTGTGTTTCACAAAGTGAATATGCAGAACATCATTTTTGGGTAATAGTTATGTTGTGTGACAGATTATAATGGCATGCTTTTAGCTAAAGCTGTCACCGTGGTTATGAATTCCATATGACAAGGGTTTTTAGTAAATGGACTGGAACTTGTCACATGAGACTCAGACCCAAGAGTAGATTTGTTTTTTGTTCTTATGAGAGGTGTGAAATAATTAGTTCAGCAGTTTTGTTTTTACATGCGCTCAGAACACCCCGTAGGACCCGACTGGAGAGAAATGCCTTTCTGGGGTTGATGTGACTACAAGGACGGTGCCAATCACCAATCTCATTTCTGCTTCCTTTACTCTCACTGAGCAATCCCTCACTTTATGAACAGTGCCTTTGAAAACATGAGTAAAAGCTTATTGAAGTGCAAAATTTGTTCTGAAGGATAAATGGCTGCTGTGTTTCTGATTGTGATTTTATAGCCTTACTGCAGCAGGAGAAACTGTATTCAGCATCCTGTTAGCTAATCATAGTTAAACCTTGTATCTCAGTGGTTTTTTTGGAAGTTGTTGCCTTTACAGCTGGAAATAAAGTCTATACTGAGGAACTGACCTTAAAAATTTTTTGAAATCAGACTTGCAAACTTTCATATGTAGTTGTGATCTCAGTGAGAGAAGAGCAGCTGTAGACATATGCAAGGAAGCTGGTTGCCTGCTTTCCTTTTTGCTTTACAAGAGAGAATTCAAAAGTCCTCTCTGGAGTTCAGGCAGTCTCCTAAAGCCTTTGTTACAGATCAATCTATTTGGAATCATCCAACAGTGTTTAGCTTCTTGCCAGTTGCCAGAAGGAGGAAATCTGGTAGAAGTGCCAAAAAAGGTCTCTGTGTACAGCCATTCCAATGAAAGACTGCCTTGCACTGGTTCATATTCAGGTTTATTTTCCCAGTGTGAAGGCAAAAGATGTTTTCCTATGACTGCACTGGTTCAAGAGGAGCAAGACTTTGAACCATAGGATTAGTTCTGTTTTTTTCACTACATCAGCCCACATCAATTACTGCTAGACTTAATTCTTTTCTCAAGTTCCTCAACTAAGGAAGAAGCCAGCAAATTACATTTCACACTTTCCCCATTAATTGTTGGAATATTTCCCTCAGTGCCAAACAGTCGTAGTTAATCATTAGCCACATGAGCAAAAGGGGTAACACTTCTCCTTCTGTCGATTGCCCAGACCATTGGAGTTAATGTGAAAGGACCATGATGGAAGAGCTTGTGGTTCTTATGAGTTCTTGTGCTTAGTCTTCCTCATGATGCACAGGAATATTCCCTAATTACACGGTTTTAACTAGATAGCCACAAAAGGAATTCTGCTGTGTCCTCTATTTTCCCCAGCTTTGAGAACGCATTTATAAGAGACCTTTGAAAAAAATTATATTCTTTGTCTCTGTGGTATCCTGTGTGGAGAAGACCTGGAAAAATGTTTATCTATCTTATCCATATGGAGAGAAAAGGGAATTCCTGCAAGGACAGAAAAGGGAATTCCTGCAAGGACAATTCTTTGTCTTAATCAGCAGAAAATCTAATGTACAAATAAACACACTTCTGTGGCTTTCCTTGTTGTAATGGAACTATTTCTAAGGAATCAGATATGCTGGTATAAGTACTCTCTGCTTGAGGATCGTTGCATTTGAACATACTATTTTTACTTCATGTTTCCTTCACGTTTGGAGGGTCAGTAACTCTTCTCTGTTTACTTGGCAAACCTGGGAACACAGAGACATGGGAACATAGAGACATGGGAAAACCTGCATGTTGTTTGTGGAAAACACTACATACCAGTTGTCACTACCAGTGTGTACAGCAAGAAAAAAATAACTCAATGGAGATATTTCTTTGACAAACAGACCTGCTTGTTAAAGGGAGATGCTTCCATAGACTCTGGCCCCATTCAGAACAGCTGGAGGTAGCAGATTGTGCCATGCATTGTTGGTGGGTGACATTCACTTTCCACTGTGTTTGGAGCATAGCCTGACTGATGCAGTTTCTTTCTCCTGTGTAATCCAACTGACACAATCCCAAGATATTTTGGTTCATTTTGTCAAAGACACTGTTTTACTTCTTACTTGTGGTGACAATATAACAAACGAGTAGAAGTCTAGATTTTTTCTTGAGTGTTGTAACTACTACCCCTTGGAGAGCTGAGCTAATCAAATAAAAGACTGGAAAGAAAATAATTCAGTGTTTGGTCATGTAGCTGCTCCAATTTTCTGTTGAAGAGTGTGCTGTGTGCTCAGAAAAGACCAGGGTATACAGTTTTGTGTATACCAGATTAATCAGGACCTGAAATCTGCTGCTGCCCAGCTTCCCGGAACGCATTTGTCACAGCAGTCTTTTGAAATCAATTGAAATGTATCTTTTCCTCCTGCTAACTGACATGATAGATTGGTAATAATCAAACACCATTTGTGCAATGTCAGTCTTGCTTTTCTGTCATGAGTGATTGAATATCCTTTAAATACCATTGTGGCATTGCTCCTGAATTGAAACCTAATGAGAAAACTTTATAAATGGACTAAAGTCATGTTTCCAACTCCCAGTGGGGCACTCAGCACAGACACACCTTGCTTTAGCTCTGTGCTTAGCAGGGATTGTTTAACAGGCTGTTCCTGCAAACTGTCAAGCCAAACACGGAATGTACATGCAGTATTTTAATTAATGTTTAATGATTCTTTTCTGATCAGGCTTAAAATCCTCTCTGTGCAAGTGATTATAGGTAATAGTGCAGCTGTAACAAGATCATTTGATAATAAGGCTGATAAAGAAAGGCAATTACTTAAATATCAGCAGCTTAATATCAGTAATGACTATCTTCTTCTTGTTCAGGCTTTGTGCAAATGTGTTAATACAATGTAATCTTGATACTAATTTTCATGACACTGCAACAGAGCATACACAAGTAGAGTGGAGATTTCCCAAGGGAGAGGGATTTTTAAAATTTGGTTCCTCATAGTGCTTGACTCCAGTTAATAGTAAGAAAGAGGTAGCACATGAATATTCATAATTTACATGGTCACTGCAATTTTTCAGTAAGTATCAATTTTTCTTGCTCAGTCTGGTCAAATCAGCATAAGGCTCTGCTGTAAGCTTTGCCATGGTTTCTGGCTCAAGGGGAGAATAGTTTATTTGTGGAACTCTCTGCCCTGAGACTTGTCCAGGGCTACATCTGTGTATGCAATAGGGAGCAACTTCAATAATTTTGATGGACAAATTACTGTAATGTTTTTCTCTGAAACCACATAAGTTAGAGTCTACTTACAATTGATTTGTACTTTGATAAGAACTCTGCTCATTTATAAAAGAAGTACTATAATTTTGCTAGACAAGTGGAGGAATCATCTTCTCTCTTTGGGAGATTTGAAGCCAATTCACACACACTTAAGCTCTTTGTGCCAGGATCAATGCCTTGTGTTAATGCTAGAGAATTTGATCTTGCTATGTAGATGGAACTCAGAGGTAACTACTTTTCCTCCACACTAACAAAAATATTAATCTTCAAATAATGACAACTGACTTGAAGTATTGTGATGTTCAGGAATATGGAAATGGCAAAATGCTGTTGTGCTGGTTTGGGCTGGGATAGAGTAGCTGTTATGGGGCTGTGTTCTGGTTTTGTGCTGAAAATGGTATTGATAAAAACAAGGCTGTTTTCACTATTGCACAGAGTCAAGGCCTTTTCTGCTTCTTATCCCACCAGAGAGAGGGCTGGGGGTACACAGGATGTTGGTCAAGTGACAGCTGACCCCAACAGACCAGAGGAACATTCCATACCTTACAGCATTGTGTTCCGCAATAAAATCTCTAGGAGAAGTTTGTCAGAGCTGCTTTTGTTTGGGGACTGTCTGGGCTTGGCTGGTGGTAAGTGGTTGGGGTTTTTCCCATCATGTTTTTTTCCTTTTCTTTCTTTTGCTTATTAAACTGTGTTTATCTCAGCCCACGAATTTTCTACCTTTTGCTCTTTTGGTTTTCTCTCCCATCTCACCATGGAGGAGTCAATAAGGTTTAGCTGTCTACTGGGGTCGAATCACAGCAGCTGTAAAGAAAAAAGTCACCAAATCCCTCTAGAATTTTTTTATTGCTTGCTCAGAATTATGGCCTACCTAACTGGTCCTGGCTCTTCACTGGTGACCCTGGGGCTGAATAAGAGCTTGCTCCACCTGGCTTGGGTGTTTCTGAAAACTGAAGCCCGTCTGAGTCTATATACCAGAATACTCAATAATCAGAAGACACATCTCAATTACAAACGTAATGAAGTGTGAGGAGAGGAGGGGAAGTGGCCCGTTAGTTTGCAAAATACAGTAGAACTGGAGATGACACAGAGCGCATACGCCTCACACCAGAAGACCATGCAGTGAAAGTGTGATAGGCAGCAGAAGGGGGAATGATGGTTGAGGTTCTCTGTGCGAGGTGGGCAGAGCTCCACTCTGAGGCTTGGCCCCCGTCCCAAATACCTGGTGAATGCAGGAACCATGCCTCTCTGGCAGCTTTGGCTCATGCAGAGGTGACAGTGCTGCTTTTGGAGGCAGGGTAGTCAATCTTCGCACTGGTTCAGAGGTCCATGCTCTGCTTCCACTGACTTGAAGCAGAGCAGGTGAGATGAGCTTCATTCAGGCTTTTATCTGTGGAACACAATGCTCTCCTTCTACAAGGAGAACCGTCAGATGTTTTTCCTCCTTTTACCCAGGTATATATTGGCATATATGTAACCATAGCAACTATGCCTGGAAAAAATTGAGATTTAGGAGTTTTAAAATTGCTTTCAGCATAACTTTAACAATGAAACTTGAGAGCAGACAATATAGCTCATGGAGAAGTAGATGATAAAAATGAAAGGAAATTTTATTGCTAAACTTACTCAAGCCAAAAGAAGTTCTAATAAGTAAAAGAATAGCTTACCTCCCTTAAACAGGCATTTTTCCATCTCATTAACATTGGAGCCTACTCCAGACAAACTATCATATTTTTGTAGATAATAGATAAAATTGATATCTACTGTCATTTACTCATAGTTACTACTTTTAAATATGAGTTCTTAATACATGCTGAGTTAACATGAGCTCAGATGAGCTTTGTTCAACTGTGTGTTGGCTGCATGGCTTATGGATTTAAACAAGGACTCCTTCAGTTTTATTGTTTACCCTGCTTTGAACTCCACTGCCTGTGCCTGAACAAGTCTCTGAGTCAACATTTGCAAAGCAACATACAAATGGGATCCTCTGTTTTTTTGTACCTGACACAGAGCCTGGAGAGATGTACAAAATGATGAACACCAACGGGACCAGTAGATGTGGACAGGCTTCTGCTGCACATGAGAAAAAGGCAGATGGGTGCTGTTAAGATTAAGGATCCCCAATCACCTGCAGTTGCTTGTTTTGGAAATAAAAAGTCAAAGGTAACTTAAATCACTTGGGTGATTTTAGGAATTCAGAGTCAAAATGAAGCAATTTTATTGCACACATAGTAGTCATAGAATGCTTCCTGGAAATGAAGTGATAGGAAGCAAAATGCCATATCTTTCTTTATCAAAAGCTTGAGAAGACCTTCAAGATAATGAGTAGACAAATTAAACTCGGAAAACGTTGAATGTATACAATGCCTTCCCACTCCTTGTTTAGGAGACTTTTTATTTTATGAAAATAAATGAATCTTCATCTATCTCCCAGAGGATTTTTGCACATAAAAATGAACAATGTAGCTGCTTAGGACTTCCATCTGTCAGAAACTGGGCTTAAAAAAAATTATTCAGTGCAGAGGAATGACGCATGCATATGCACACTGGAGATGAAAAGCTTTCTAACAGCTTTGCTGGTTTCGAGTGCAAACTCACTGCTTTAGCCAGAGTATCCTCCAGGTCCTCAGAAATGCAGGTCTGGGGCCTGATGCTGGGAGGAGCAGCACACATCAGCGTTACGGTTATCAGGCAATGAGAGACACTTCTTTGTCCTGATATCTGTTGTATTCTCTGGGGACCTTGGGATGCGGGATGCTGAAATCAGACTGAAATCTGCTCATTTCTGCTGCATGGCTGAGGGGCTGGAGTGGCCCAGGAGAGGGAAAGGGTTATGATAATGGCTATGGTTTAAGAGTAGAAAACAGGTAGCGTTTGTAGGAAGAAATAATACTTTAACTAAATAACTATTAAAAAGTAAGCAGAGAAAAGTAACTCCTTTATTCAAATGTAAATCAGGGTTTTAGAAAATAGAAGGCTCAGAAGTGAATCACCGACTATCTGGAATAGAGAGAGTCTTAAAGAGAGCTGGCAGTTCTCAGCTGATTTAATCGTCCATCCTCGTGTCAAGGCTTGGCAGAAAAAAGTGGATTTGTTGGTAGAGTCCAGGGTTTGCCTTCTCTGGATGAGGAATTTACATGTTACTGTCAAGAAGGACATGCTCATTTAAACTTAATCAGCCATAATTTTGACAGTTTTAAAGTTTTTTAATCAGATAAAATTAGAATAATAAATCAAAAATTTGTAATCAGATATTAAATATATTAATTTTTGTATTTTGTAGTGGTTGTAGTTGTAAAGTAAAATTAGGTTTGTGAATAGAATATCCTAAAATTCTTTGTAATGTGATACAACTATTTTAAAATGGTATTTTTAATTCTTAGATGGCTTAAGCTAATGGCTATTACCTTCACTGTGGTGAGAACTGGAGTGTAGAGTACTGCATCCAGCTCTGGAGCCATCAACACAGGAAAGACACGACCTGCTGGAGGTCCAGAGGATGGATCTGAAGATGACCAGAGGTTTAGAGCACCTCTCCTATGAGGACAGGCTGAGAGAGTTCCGGTTGTTCAGTTGGGAAAAGAAATGGCACAAGGAGAGACCTCAGAGCAGCCTTCCAGTATATAAAGGGGCCTACGGAAAGAAAGAGAAAAAGAAAGAAAGATGGGGACAAAGTTTTTAGCAGGGCCTTTTGTCAGAGGACAAATGGTTTTATACTAAAAGAGGATAGATTCAGATTAGAGACAAGAAAGGAAATTTTTACCGTGACAGTGGTGGAACTCTGGACCAGGTTGCCCAGAGAAGCTGCAGATGCCCCATCCCTGGGAATATTTAAGGTCAGGTTGGATGGGACTTTGAGAAACCTGATGTAGTTGAAAATGTCCCTGCTTATTGCAGGGGGTTGGACTAGATAACCTTCAAAGGTCCCTGCCAACCCAAACCATTCTATGATTCTATTCTCTAGATCCAGAGCAGAAATCATGACCAGTAGTTAGATTTCAAGTATGAGAATCATTTTAGTTACAGCAAAGCATTCAAAAATGAAACGTTAGTTTCCTTACTTTGCCTGTTGAATTGGTCTTGTCCAAGGGCACAGGGGGACCATGGGGTTGGAATGCACCATGTATTTTGGTATCGATGTAATTCTCAAGGAAGGGAAAGATGGCACAGATGGAATAGTGCAGTGCTGGGTTGCTGTAGCTAAGCAGCAGCTGTTCAAATTTTGGAGCATAAAATCTTATAGATCTGGAATGCAACCAGTATGCTCCCAAAGGAAATGGGAAACCTCTTGAGTTCCATGATGTATTTCAGGATGGAGGGGAAGATAGTTAATCTTTGATGTATTGTACCTCATCTGTGATACCCAAGCACTTTGTTTTGATAGCTTTAAAAATGGATCTTGGAATGACATTCTAGACACCTGCCTTTGATTGTTGCTTTTTAATCTGTATTCCTTCACTCTGCAGACAGATTGGTTAAAATTTTGCCATATCTTGGCCTCCTTCCACTTTTTCACTGTCACTCAGGATGATGCCAGGCAGCACTGGACCTACACTAGTCCTGTCCCACTTCTGTGCTGACCACAGCCCCTCGGGAGCTCCTTGCTCCTCTCTGCCCTTACGGGGCTTCGCTGCTGCTCCCCTTGGGCAGCAAGGGACAGCAAAGAGAGAAGGTTCAGCAGGAACTGAGTGGACACAGTGTGAGCTGCATATCAAAAGCAGGTCACATGCTGTTTGCTTAGCATACTCAATTTTTCATTGGGTACTTTTGTAAAAATTCTCTGTTGTATAGGAGAACATCTACGTTACTGAATAGGACTTTTAACTAATTCAGGGGCCGTGGAGATGTCTAAACTGTCTAAGAAATGCTTAGTACTTGACAAAATATGCCAATAATAAATATATTAGTTGATTTTTGGAGAGAACTGAATTATAAATATTGAAGCAACAAATGATAACATGATTTCATCAGGTTAAATCATCTGCCCATTAGTGACTACTATTTCGATGTGCTTCATTGTCTCTTTCTTCACAGAGAATCTGTGCTGATATATTTTAAATAATATACCTTGGAAGTGAAAAATAGTACCAGATAGAAAATCAATAGGAACATTTATTCTTATTGTTCATGTCAGCTATTGTTTAGGGGACATTAAAATGACTGTAGTGTTTATACAACAGCACTTGCTTTCAGACCATTTCCAGTAGCGTCAGATTTTCGTGAGTGATGCTAACTAATATTTTCTTACTTTGTTCATCAGGAGAATGAATGAGAAAGAGTAAGCACTGAATCCTAATTTGGGTGACTGAGTGAATAGGCTGAAGTGGGATAAGTGTTGTCGGAAGTGATTATTCCAAGGTCTGATTCCAGAAAATTTTACTTCTTAAAAGAAAAAGATCCTAAAGTATCAATTCACCAAAGCCACAAAATGTTCCAGCTTTCCTCTTAGATTATCCAGTTAGCTGAAGTCTCTAAAAGTGGATCTCTTACTTTGTAGATTTTCATCAGGCTGTGCTAGCCAAGCAGCCATTTCCAAGGAATATTCTTGCTTCTGAAATGTCCAGTTAAGTAGCGACACAGTGAATGCAAATTTGGGAAACATCATGATGTCATTCCTGGTGGAATGATGAAAAGTGCCAACCTGATGACCTGTCCAAAAAACTAAGACTGTTTGTGTTTCTTGTGTTGATCAAGCTCACCTGCCAGAAAAAAACTTTTAGCTCTGCTATTGGCTAAATCCCCGGAGATGCCGAGTGGTGGAGGTACTTACCATGTCAGGCCTTGATTTGGATGGTCCCCAAGTCCCTTTTATTCTCAGAAGGCCCTCAGAGAGAGGATTTTACGCCAAGTAGTCTGTCACTGGCAGCACATTTGCGTGTGGAACCAATGACTGAACCATAAAAAGTGATGTGAAGAATAGCTGCCACTGTGTGATTTAAAACTCCCTGAGCAGAACAGAAGGACATGAATGAAGCCAAGAAGAGTGTCTTTGGAAAGATAACAGCAAGAATGTTGCAGCTGAGATAGAAAAAGCAAGGTCTGAGGTATGTGCAGGTGTCACCAGACTCAAAGATCTAGATACTGTAAAGGGTGACAACAGCAAAGATCCTGTGATCATTTTGAATGTAAAGAAACTGAATCTGCATGAATTTCTTACATATGGGGCCTCCAGGTTCCAAAGACTCCCCAGGTATCTGGCCAAAAGACTCATGAAATCTTCTAAATGCAGACTACAAGGCTTCTCATCACAGCACAATTACATACTATTTAAATACATTGCCTCTGTCAGAGGGCAGACTGTCTGTTTCAGGGATGGCTTCACTGGCCTGATTTCTTGCTTTGCCAACCATGCTGGTGGAGCTGCAATTCCTTTTGAATAATGTTTCTTGAAAGTTGTGTATTAGTGTAAAATTACAGCTTATAACTGGACAGCAAAGTTTTGCTATGTTTAGAATTGCATTTATTGTTATTTACTCCTATAATTAATATCCATTGAGAAACCTTGCATACTGACAATTGCATAAGGCTCCTATTGTGGCTAATTTATAGAGTGTGTTTGATTAGAGAGCTGTGAAGCTTCTCAATATTTCTGAGATCTATGAGTACATAAAAAAATATTGAGCCTGAAATCCAAATGATGGTGAATTTTGACTGTGAGCAGATTTTCAAAACTGCTGCATGACTTGCCTGGTTAAAGTTACCTCATTCCATCAGGTGTAAGTGTATGGATAATCAGGACTCCCAGTGCTTACTCATTTAGGTTCAAATTATGACACTAACAGCTGTGGAGCTGTTTTGAGACACAACCTGAGAGCTGTGGAGCAGCCTTGCTCTCAGGTCGTGTTTTCCTTCAGTTCCTCATTGCTGATGTGTAGTTAGAAATTGGAACACTTGAAGAATTGATTGATTGCTTCTAGAATAATCATTCCTTGTACTTACACAGCTTACATACTGTAGCTCCAGAGGAGTGGTGGTGTCCTGGAATTTTATAAAATGGTTAAATATAGTGAATGGGCACCCCAATATACTCATTAGGATAGAAAGAGTCAGCTTAAAAGTCCAAGATTTATTCTCTAGAAATCTCAAATGTTAGCAAATTAATGCAATTGCAGTGATCTGGGAGATACTTTTGACATCGCTGCAGGATGAAAGACCAACATTATGTCACTGAAACACCTGTGGTCCTTTCTAGTAAAAGCATGCACCAAAGTTTGTCTTCACTTGGTCACATAAACTTTTTTTTTACTTTTAAGAATATGTTAGATAGCTAAATTTCCAGAGGATTTGGCAATGATTAATTTGTTTAGCCTCCATTTTTTGTGCTTTTTTTTTAAAAAACCCAATCGATTCTTATGGCATGTGGCACTTTTTCTGGGATGATTTCAAAGTCTAAAACTCTTTGTTTAACATTTTCCATTTCACAGCTGACACAAACCTACATTGCTTTATTCTGTTCCCTCAGTGACCATAATCACAGAGCAGGCGCACCATAATTTTTGAAATACTGGCAAAGTTTATCTTGGGATAGAGAATTTCCAGATGGGAAAATATGAACTTGGTGATACACTCTGGGTAAGAACTCATTCTAAAATAAATAGCTTTTTTTTCTTTTGCTTTCCAGCTGTCAGTGCTTGGAGGAATGGAAGAGACAGAAACCGGATTGTGTAAATGCAATACCCCATGCCTGAACTCATATTATGGTCATAGTGGAATTAAGAGATTTTGCAAGATCATTAAAATCCCGCTCAGCTCCTTCTGATGAAGAATTCAGAAGAATACTACAAGACTGATAAACCATGCACAAGTGGCTTGAAGGTTGCTGCTCATATCAGCGTCCCTCTCTTCAGGCCATTTGAAGGCAAAATCCCGTTCTCCTTTAACTGCAAGTGGAGAGCTGCACTTTCTTGAGTCTCCAGCCCTTGCATCTGTTATAAACTCTGCGTGGTAAATGTTTGCTTGTGATCTAAACCATGAGCAGTTTTCCACTGTTTCAGCTGAAGCAAAAGTCATGTTTGTCTTGTGCAGTTGGGATGCTTCAAAATTCAAAGCCAATCTGTTTACCTGAATTTGAACCTATAAAATGGCTATAAACGTTTTGAAAGTGGTAATGTGTGAAAGCTTACAGGTTTTGGGCAGGTAATTTTAGTTGTGGTTAAAAGACTAGAGATTAGAGATACGCATATTGCCAAAGCCCAATCTTTATATCAGCGAAATGCAGGAAAATGACAAAAATATATTTTGCTGTTTATTATAGTATAATCAATTTGACATGATTAGGTATGTTTCATGGTGGTTTTTGCCTAATCCTAACACAATGCACTAAAAGACAACTTTTTTTAGATGAAGACATGATACAGTCAATTCAAAAGTTGTCTCATACTTGGGCACTGAGAAAAATCAGGGCTGGAAGAGTTGCTGAGAACAGAAAGAATTGGTTTTGTCTCTCAAGTCCTACAGTAAATTTACTACTCAGACAAATAAAGGGGGAGATTTTTTTCCAAATTCCACTGACTCTGGTCGTGCTCTAAGATGATCCTGCTTGAGTAGGGAGGTTGGACCAGATCACCCATTGTGGTCCCTTCCAGCCCAACCCCTTCTGTGATTCTGTAACTCTGATCTGCCCAAGCTGGAGTATAAATTTACCTCCACCCTATTTCTCAGCTTGCTTATAACAGTGGTTTAGGTGAATGGTGGTGGAGTTGTTAATCAGAGACCAGCAGAATTAACAGAAGTGCTTGAAAGATGCCAGCAGCACTGCTCCCTTCAGCAGGGTGTAAAGGATTTACCCTGCAAGGGGCTGTGGCTGGATACCTCTATGAAACCATCTGATTGCCCCCAGAGCCTGTGCTCTGACAGGGTCCCAGGGAAAAAAAAGGAAAACAGACACCTGTGATGGTCCTTTTCTTCAGGTACTTTAGAGTAGAGATAAAGTGACCCATCCGATCAGGGGTTCTTAGACTGCAGCTGCACAGCCTGATATTCCCTCCCATGAACTACCCAACCGTCAAGGAATAAAAATGCTGTCTGCAATCTCTTTAGCCGAATTACAAATTACAGAGCACAGCCTAGGCCAAGAGGCATAGCCTAGGTCAAGAGATGCAACTCTAATCTGAGAGGAGTCAGTGGATTTACAAAATACCTTTCTCCTTTCAGTGACCAAAGTCCAGCTCTGCAAACATGTTGTTGCTCTCTGTGTTAAGGCAACACCTTTTTCTGCCAGGAAAAAGACGCAGCACTGTGATGTGAGGGTGGAAAATTAGGTACTACAAATACAGCAAGGTGTTTGGAGGAGATCTGACAGACTCATTTTTATTAAAACTGATGTTTGTTTGGGTGAAACAGTGAATCCACTATGAATGAACATTTTCCCAGACACAAGTCTTCTAATAAACTATGAAAAGATACTGAAATTCATCTATTCATCTTTTATTAATAGCTTTATAACCAGGCACAGTGACTCTCCCTCCCTTCCTTTGTGAAGATTATTAACTGATGTCAGTTTTGACACTTTCCATCTTTGTTCTTTATAGGCCATTTAAAAACAAAGACTTTAAAATGTGATCAATTGTAGTGGCTTACATGGACAAGTACTCAAGGGCACAAGGAAAATAAGATTTTATGCCCTGATACATATCCATCATGTAGTTTTCTGAAGACTTGGAACGTCTAGAAGGAAATAGAGATCATTAGATAGGAATGTCTTTGGGTCACTATCAATAGTCTGTCTTCTTTTTATTCTTAATTAACTAGTATTTCCCTCTTTTGCTTGCCTGCCAAGACAAATTGGATCAGATACCTGTTTTTCTGTTATTTGAATGATTTCATTATTCACCAAAGATGTGTTTGCCAGGGTGGGTAAATAGAAGAATAATGAAATGAGTTGAGAAAGTTTAATAAACGTAAAAAAACTCTTGAAAAAAACATCTTAAGGTTTTTGAGCCTTGAATGACCCTTTGATTACTGCCATTTTTCACTCCTGTGTGTAAGTATGCACTGAAGCAAATAGAGTAGGAGAGGGAGTGAGCAGAATAAAATTTGCCATAAATAAAAAGGTAAAACCAGAAAGAGGTAGAATTGGACTCGACCAAGTGAGTGAAGAAACACCTTTTGTCATAACTCATACTTGGCAAATGCATCTGCTGAAAAAACAGGCTGAACTATATCTTCCTACATTTGAAAGCTTGCTGGTTTTTCAAGCTGAATAAAATGGTCCAGATCAGTTTCTCATGAGTGCTCCTTCCGGTGGGTGACTTGACCTGTTGCTCCTCCACGTGGAAGCTGTGGTTGTGGAGGGGTCTCTGGCTCCTGTGCCTCACAGACACGCACTAGTTATATTTTGCTAAGGTTTGGTTTAGAATGAAGAAGTCACCCATAAGTTGGAGATCCACTGCTTTATCCTAAAAAGACAGTATTCGTGAGAGGGGAGCACACTCTGAGGCCACACACAACAAAATAATGCTAGCGATGAGGAAGAAAGTCAGAGAAAATTAGTACTGCTATCAGGAAATCCTAGCCAGAGGGACCTGCTGTTGGGTGCTACTGGATTCAGGAGCCTGCTTTTTCTCAGCATAGTGCTTCTGGGAATCCTGTACTACAATGTCTCCTACTCCTACTGGAAACATCGACTTTGTGTGTATTAGCTTAAAGGTAGAAATATGGGTGTCTCTCAGTGGTGGCTGGGATTCTGTTTTATAATTTCATACATTCTCTTGAAAAAGCAGAATCCATCTTTTAAAATTCCTATCACTTGTAGTGATGGTTAAAACCCCAAATCTCGTGACAGGAGGGTTGTTAATAGTCTTTTTGCTTGCCACCTCTGGTCTGCATTTCAGATATGTGCTAATGCTTCCACTTCTTTCCAGAAGAAAAGTAAAAAGAGTAGGTATTTGTTGGTCCTGGCACCTCAGGTTTTCCAGGTTGGTCTATCCTGCCTCTTCCCTCCAATGAAGTAATTACCCAAGGGCCAGTAAGTTTTTTTCCCATGCTTTTGTTGTTGATTATATTTGCATTCCTGAAACTTTGTCCTCTTTTTTCCTATTTGTTTCTTCTTTTTCTTTTTTCTTCTTTCAGAAGACTGACCTATCTTTTGTTTGTGCAGTTTTGGTCCACAAAAAACAATCCTTACTTTTGCGGGAATACAGGTGAATTGAGTATTCTGACTGGAGCATTCAAATCACTGCAATTTAAAAATTACCAGACTGAGAGTGACCTTCAAACAGAAGGTGCAAAAGTTTCAGTTTTCTAGCATGTTTTTTAAAAGGCTTTAAGCCAAGAGCATCCACAGGCAAACTCATTTTGCTCCTTCCATCTTCCAGGAAAAGCTGATTTGATATTTTGTGAGAGCAACATATATTGACAAACAGAGACCACAATCTTCTTTATTAATGACTGCAAGGTTGTGGTGTGAAAATTTGTCTCAGTCTTCAATGCACTGCAAATGTATTCCTGCATGGCAAGCCTGAAATTGTAGTAATACTGTTTTCTATTATGTTGTAAATTGACCTTCTGCAATAAAAAGGCAGCACAAGAGGACAGACTGGATAACAATACAATTTCTTCTTGAATTTTTCAAGGACTTGGTGCTTCCCACCTTTGACCTTGTGAATTTTGCAGCTAATAAAGAAATAATAAATACTTTGTGCAGTTTAAGTTCAGGGTAGGTTAGATCAAAACTAAAAGGGAACTGTGACAAACTGCAGCTGAATTTTAAATTAGTATAAGGCTATTATGACTACTGATGTCTTGAATCCTAAGTTCTATATTAAGGTCAAGATAATGGTTTAGTGTTTTATGAGCCTTTGTAGTCTGAGCGGCACCATCTCTTTAATCTTAACTTTGCCTTGAGCCAAAATAAATCTCAATGTTGTAAACTCTATTGTAACATAACTGCCCTGTTCAGGAATGATCATTTTTTCTAAATGTCACTAATGTCTTACTGTGGCAAAACAAGAAAGGAAATCTTACTCCGTCTCTTGAAATGGCAAATCTGGAAGTATTGTATCTTTTCTGTGTGAACTGAATCTTTATTTTTGAACACTTTATCTTCAGCATTTTGAGCTGGTTCAGTTATTTTGATCACTGCATAACTCAGGTTGAAAAGAAAACTGACTGCCATCTTCAGTGGCATTCTCTGAATGTGCACAGCTTATTTGTTTATGCATCTGCCATACCCCAAGACATATTTGAATAAATCAAGAATGAACCTTATGAGTGTCTGTCTGAATATTTGAAAAAGAACTGCCTTGATTGGGTGGAGGGAGAGAAAGTAGCAAGTAGGGTAGGGACTGTATTCTGTGAATGTCATAGCCCTATGGTTTTATTGCCTGAACCAAGAATATGTAAGACTGTGCCTTTGCATGACACCCAGTATAATGGATTTGTCAGAGGAGCCCTTCTATAGATGATATGTCTGTGATTTTCCTTAGCATTGTTCTGCTACAGTTATTTTCCTCATATTTTGTTTTTGTATTTTGTTGTCAGGTTTTTTTTGTTTTTGTTTTTATTTTTTTTTTTTTGTTTTTGTTTTTTTGTTTTTTTGTTTTTTTTTTTTTTCACTGGCATGTATCCATTCAGCATCCTTCTTTTCAGGCTCTTAAAAATTGGAAGATCTTCAGAAATGCAGATAGACTCCTTCACAGTTAACTGTGATGGAATTTGAAATTTAATGCAGCGTCCTTTGATGAGACATAGGGTGCCTCCTGGATTACTGTGCACATCAGATGATTTCCATGTTTCCAACCATCCCTAGAAAAAGCTGATAATGAAGTGTGTGGTTGCATAGGTATAATTATTTGGAAAAGTTCAACAAAGAGTAGGAGACGTTTAATAGCCAGTTTAGTGCTTTAGACTGTCCTAGAGAGATATCATGGGGAAAATGCATTTTTGGTGCCTGTGTTTTTACAAATAATGATTTTCTATTTGACCACTCTCATATTCTGGATGCTGGTCTGGCGAAAGATGTCCCTGACCATGAATGGGAAAGCGGACTAAATGATCTTTTGATGTCCCTTTCAACCCAAACCCTTCTATGATTCTATTTAGTCTTAGGTCATCCAATCTGCCTCCACAGCAATGGAGAGAGATGCCTCCAGAGGATGATTTGTTGTATCCCAAGTGGTCTGTCTGAGATAGAGGAAAATAATTGTTCTCTCGGAGCACTTGCCACTCTCCGTTGCATGGAGAGAACCTTGCTTGGTGTTATAATAAGAAACATAACTGGCATCTTAGTGAGATACCCTGGACTGAAGGGAAATCACTTTCGTGAAACATTTTTTATGGGAACATTCAAGTGTGGGAGTATTCACAGAGGGAAGAGATGTTGGTGTGACGTTAGCACCAAATACCAATTCATCATTTTTTAACCCTGGAGGGAAATCTTACCCCTCATAATAACCTTCTTTGGTACACGGCAAACAAAGGTTGCTGTGTTTTTTACCCGTAGACCATTGCAATCAAATTAAGATTCCTGCCAATTGCCATTCAAAACCTGAGTGGCACAACAACTTGTATCCTTTTCTCTCTTCTTTTTTTTTATTAACTTGAAATTGCATTGCAAAGTCCTGGTTTTTATCATCACTTCTTTAAAGTGCAAGTCTGCTCTCTAAATGCAATAAAATGCTATTTAATGCTCTCTCTGATGTATATTTATATCTTCAGAATCTCTGTAGGCTGGCATTGGTCATCCACGGCAGACATTTGGTCTGCCATTCTTCCTTCAACTCCATTCACCTTGCATCAAGGAGGATGTGAGGATAAATCGCTCCTTTTCTGCTGCCATGCTTGCTATCATTTAATAGCCTTGTGTCAGGGCAGAAATACCTATAGGTTTTGAATCATGTATGCTTGTGAAAATTTTTCATAAGAAGTGAAAAAATTTTCTGGTAGGATGCATTAAATATACTTCTTCCCTCCATGGAAATGTTGCTGAACAAATTTAAGAATGTCTTGTGTTTACAAATTACAAACAAAAGTTCATTCTGTTAAGGCAATAATATTATTCAAGGCTATTTGGTCTGTGCATGTTAAAGAATTAGGGGTTTTTATTGTTACAGTAGGATCTTGAGGAAAAAGTTTAACAAAACCCAAAAAAATGGTTAGTGTGAATCATGCAATCTCAGGCAGTGCACCAAGTGAATTTTACTTAATTTGATTTTTTTTAGTGAAAACTGCATTACTTTCAGAAAAGGATCTGGAATGCTGCCACCTTCCTCTCCCTTGTGTTTCTGACCAATTTGTGGCATAAGAGCTTCCGGGTGTAGAGAGCCTTTTAAACAATTTTGTACAGTGCTAGGACAATGAGATTTCAGTCCTATTTGAGATCTGCTGGAGTTATTGTATTGCTAATAATGCTCTGAAAAAGCACTGTTAAAGCCCCTGGGGACTCCACATTGATGATATGATGCACACCATCTCACCTCTGCAGAGATCCTGATTCATGCTCTTGAGGCAACTTGACGTCTTGCTGCCTTAGACATTTAAACTGTGTAACTTAAACCAAACTTATTTATGATGATAGATATAAATCTCTGCCCTGAGGAACAGTTACTGTCAGGGCCTTGACCCTGCCTTAACTGATCATGACAGCTACTGTACCTCTATCTCTCAGGTATTATTCCCAATCCAATTGCAAAAGGAACTGGTTCTAAAAAAACCCTGTTTAAAGTCTGTCTGGTGGCAGAGTTTAATAGCTGTTGACATAACCAAAAAAGTGGGTAGTAGCTCACAGAGAATAATGCATGTGACAAAACTAGCCACCACCACTGAGTATGGGCAGCTGTTAGACAGAGCTGGTCTGTCACTTTTTTGTGAGCACCATCATCTCTTATGCAAGGGAAAATATTTTGCAGCGGCCTTTAAAAACCAGTTCCCCTAAATGCTCTCCTGTGTTGGTAACAGGTCATGAATTTAGAGGAGATATTTCTGTTCCCTGCTTGGCTGGGTGCAGAGAAGAATAGGAAAGAATAAGCATTGTGAAGCCTGCAGTATGACAGTGAGAACACTTGCAAAAGCAAGTGTAAAATGTGCTTTCTGCCTATGCCTGTGAGAATAAAACACAATTATTCCAGTCTTGAACTAAAGCAAATGTCAAAGGAATATAGAAATTCTGTCTTTTTTCCCCATGTGCAGAGTAAAATGTCCATAGCGATTTTTATTTTATCTTTGTGTTGTTTATCTCTATCAATGTGCCCACTGGTAGCTTACACATATATACATGGTCAGGTTTCTCATTTCATTACAAATATTGGGAGAGAGTATAACTTGTATTCCTCTACCATGTGAGGCACACAAATAATAAATTTATTTCTTCCTAATATTTTTAAATTAAAGAAATTGTTAATTTATTCTGTGTTTTATCATTAAGTGTAAAAATTTGGACCGCTTTTCTTTTTTTTTTGCTTACATATAGCACAATATAACTTTTCACTAGAGTCTTTTGATCTTAAGCTATTTCAATTTTTAAAAATATTTCATCTCAGGAAATAGGTTTATTTCTTTTTCCTGTAGCTATTTTTATGTTCAACTGTCCTCCAAATTTAATAGCAAAAGCAGATCAATATTTTTGCAAGTAATTATTATATGTATTGGAGTTCTTGCAGTTGTTCCCACCAGGTTATAAGGATAGATACCAGCCATTTTATGAAAGAGTATTACTTATATGTGCATGTCATTAGTACATACAAACTAGGATATTTATATGTCATTAGTATATGACAGGCTGGGTATACAGACACTAGTTTTAAATTTACTGAGTGATAACCATGCATTATTCCCTGAAAAACCTTGAATTTGCAAAATCAAATGGAATAAGAGCTGCCAAGAGTATTCCTGACTGCTTTTTTAATGACTGAGCAAGTTAATGGAAGAACAACCCAATATGAACCAAAAATAAAAAAAATACCAACAGTGTTTGCAAAGACACTACATTACAACTTGCTGGAGACTATTTTGGGCAAGAATGGTGCTGTGCTTGCCCTGTTCTTATGCTGTTCTCTTTGGAAGGAAGCAGTCATAGCTGGAGTTCAACACAGACTGGAGGCAACATTTTGGGTTCGGTGGACCTTGCGCATCCAAAGCTGAATTGTGTTTCCCTGTGCCCTGGCATCGGAGTTGTGCAACAGCCTCTACTAAGTGAATAAAGATGTGTGCAGGATAGAGGAGCCACCGTCCCAGTTTGGGCCAAAGCTACTCCGGAATATCTCCAGGATTGGCCTCTGGACTCCAGGGAGGAGTGTGTGCAGGGCAGGGAAGAGAACCAGAGAGAGATGAATGGAGACTATAACCCCTTTGAACACACTGTGCATACACAGACTCATCTGGGGGGTGACTGTGTGTCACAGGCAGGTACCCTCAGTCACTGAGGACCCTCAATGCCTATAGCTGAGGTAGCAGGATGAAGACAAAGAACCCACTTTACCACATATGAATCTCAAGGGTATTTGCATTGTTACAAGTCCCAGATTTGTTACACTCTCTTTTTAAGCATTGTCACTTAAAGCTGCAATTAATTACATGTATTTTAACTGCTTGTGTTAGATGATAGAGGACCTTCACTCAAGGGCTCAAAGGGGAAGTAGAGTGGGCAGCCCCATGAGCAGCCCCTGGCACTGTGCACCTCACATCTCACCACTGGAGCCCCTCCAGTGCTCATTGCAGTTCTTCCTGAGGCTCAGGAAACAGATAACTTGTTTTCCTAGTTATCACTACTGATCAGGAATGTTGCTCTCCTCCTCTGAGGTTGCAGAGAGAAATGCTCCCTTTCCTATGAGCTACTGAGTACTGCCTGCAAAGCGGAAAGAAAAGCTCTTTCACCTTAGAGACAAAAATCTTGTTTGCTTTGTCTCATAGGATATTTAGTGGTTATGAAATTTGTGAAAGACAGTACAGAAATAATTTCAGAATAATATACACTGGGCTTTATAGAATTATTTTGGTACATACAAATAAAATATGTGATTGTAAACAGTTATGACAGTAGTATAATGTTTCAAAGCAGTTTTTTATACCGACACCTGAGAATATTCATATTTCTACACAAGTATTTGACACAGCAGCCCTGTTACATGTGTGACGGCTAGAAAACACTTTCCTTGGAGTATATTAAATCTGAGGCTACATTCTAGGACACTAACAGCTCACAGTCTCTCCTTCTTTCTCTCTAAACAAACCCACACAAGATATGGCATGCACGTCCGTGCGTTCAGCTGTGGGAAACAAGTGCTGAGCTGCCCGTACAGATTGCATATTAAAGAATTTAGCTACCCAAACTGCAAGTGACATAGTTAGTAATAAACCCAGGTAAGATTAATGACAGGAGGCTGGGAAAATTTTCTCCGAAACGGAACCTCTTTGGTGGTACTAATAATTGTTATTCATTACAGGTTAGTTCTAGCAGCACAACAAACACTGTTGTCAAGCTTGCTAATTCCCTGAGCTTGTTTACCCACTTGTTTAAGAAGATTTCGTGCTTAGTGCTGTTTATTCATGTTCCTCTCTATCCTTTTCTAGGGTTGATTTTGATTTTTTCATGTTCTCCAGAGCAAGTGGATATGTTCCCTCTTTGCAGCTCTTGACATGGCAAAATCTGCTAAGAAGATAGAGTGAAAAGTTTCAGAAATATAAAAGGGACTCTGCTGCCTCTCAAACAAAGGAACAATACTGTAAGGTTGCAGATACCTTTTCAGCAATCCAGCAGAGGCAGTTATGCTAGATTAGCTTGAAAAGGCAGTCTTTATAAAAAAGATAAATAGTTTTTTGGGTTTCCTTTTTTCCCCTAAATCTTTAGCAAATGAGTTTGTACTAGGCTCATTTACACTGAAAACTTCATTTTGGCATTGAAAGAGAAATGATTTCCTTATGATAACTACACAGCATATTTATAATATAATTTATATCTTTTTATTATCCTATTTCAATTTTTTTGATACTTGAATTTATAGGAGATTTATGATACATATTATATGAAAAGTTAAATAGTGTATAATTCCTCTAACTTCTACACATACTAAGTTTTTAGAATAACCATGACTTCTTTATTATCATTTGTCCTCCAGTTCTCTTTTAATGTGTCCATATCACGTAGCTGTCCATACATTCTGGTAACAGGAAAAGAATACCAGTGGAAAAAGATCATAAGGTGCTAGGAGGATTCCTTTCTACTTTTATTAGTATAGCATCCAGAAAGCCTAACCATATTTTGGTAAAGAAGATCTTTTAAATTTTGGATTGATTAATCAAAATTCAAGAATCTGATTTCAACTCAATAGAAAATACATAAATAAGAAATCAAGGAAAAGACAAAAGAAGAGAGAAATGGTGCAGTGGTAAAATACTCAAGGCTTTATTCATATAATCCAAGTGTGAGAAACAGACATAGCTGACTCATATTTCTGGTCTTTTGATATTGAGTGAGGAGGTTGACTCAAAGACCCGAAATTAGCCTTTGCTCTGAATTGCCTTGTGGAGGAATCTGTCCCTCTGTCACTGGCTTTAAAGAAATCCTGTATGACTAGCTGGATGAGGTAGATGATATGGAAGTTAACCTTTCAGAGGATTCTGTTTTCCTTTATGTGTTTTCTGTAAAATCTATGAGAGGGACTTTGTGTATACTTGAGCACTATCTAACATTATGGGAGGATTCACCAGAGGACCTCTCGTCTGCTATTATGGTAAATTAATGTTAAAATAAGAATTTCACATTTGAAGCAAGTTGTTCTGGCTAACAAGAATTGTGAATAATATTTACTTAAGAGGATACTGTGGGTCCAGATAGAGTTCTGCTTACAGTTCTTAAGAGAAGCACCAAGAAAAATCCAAAGGATCATGACCAAATCACTGATAAATCAAAAGAAATGAAAATGAGGAGCAGCAGCTAGGATTACCAGAACTGCTCTCCTCTCTTCAAAACCTGATCATGTCAATAAATTTAATGTCCAACATCAAATACTGAGATGCTGGAAGAGTGGGAGAAAGCAAAGAAACACTGACAAAATCTCATCAGCATATCTGAGCTACTATCTTGCCCTTAAATTGGATTCCAACACACCATGCTGTTCAAATGACCCCTTTTTAAAAAGACTGCCAAAAACTGCAGTAAGTGGAGACCTATGCTGGCCTCTGCTTTCTCTGGATAATATATACCTTGGAGAAAGGAAATAACTCACAGCATAATCAAGTTAGATCTATAATTTCTGGGGTATTTTGTATTGTCCTTTCAGTTAATGTAAGGTCAGTAGATAAATCTAAAAAAGTAAAATGTCAGAAGAAGCATCAGCTTTTTCTTCTGTAGAAAGGGATCTTGACATAATCCAAAACAAAGATTTATAAGATTGTGTCCTTGTAAATAATGTTCCTGAATTTTATGATGCAAATGTTCAATAAGAGTTTAGCTTGGATGACAATCCTCTCAGTTATGTGATGCCATAATGATTTTTGCTTTTTATATATTTCTCTCATATTCCCCTTCATATATGCTTTTATGCAGCTTCTATGTATCCCAAACGCTTTTAGCCCACATACTTGTAATTCCCTAAGGTTAATAACTAGCTTCAACCCAAAGTTCTGTTAAGCCAAGAGACTAAACATCTTGGCTTTGTCGTAGTGAGGGCGTCAGAGCCCCAAATCCAAGGTCCTCTCCAGAACACATTCTGTAAACTAAGATAGACCCATGCAAGGGGGTTTTTTCTGTGCATCGGTCTGGGCAGGGCATTCCTGCGGGATACTCCTGCCTGGATCTAAGGATCCTTAATAAACACTAAGGTAAATTCCCTTTTTCCCCTCTAACCGTGTCTGGCTTTTGATTCTAAGCCCAGGAAAAGGCATCATATGAACATACTGGTAAGAATTTCTTGTTCCCTCCCCATTCCATGGGTACAGGAAACACAGGCCAGGTACAACGTCAGTGTCCAAAATTTGGACCAAAGCTCATTTTTTCCAACATTTTTCCTTATTACTTTGTTTATTGACAAATAAGGTTTCTATCCTGATTCCTAGTACTGTTTGTATCTTGGGTGAGCTACCAGAAAACGATGCTGAGGTAGGTCTTTCTTCCACTTGTAACTCTGTTACTGAGCTTCTCCTAAATCTGGCAAGTTGTTGTATTTTCGTAATGTAGTCATTATTCACTGTGCTTTTTGGAAAAATGTGCTGTGATCAGAAGTATCTGTAAAAGAAAGAGGAAATTAGGAAGGTAACAGTAATTCCTACCATAAAGGAAAATGACCAATGAAACTTTTCAGAAGATGGCCACAAATCTTGACAATGCAAGGCTGCCATTGAAGATTGGATTGTTTCACTGAAAAATGTCCTGTCCTTCAGAAGTCTTTTCCATCTAACTCCAAATATTTTTAGCAACAAATTATTTTTGAATGATTTTTCTTTGTATATAGTTTTTGCTATCCTGTGTGTGTATCACAGGAATTGAGACATGAATTCTGGTCTTTTCAAAGCCACAGCTTTCAAATGAATGAAGAAAGTTACATGCCTATTTATCAACAGGGGTGTAAACGCATACACACACACATATATATATCCATATATCTATATATCTATATCTATGTGGTTAAACTGAAAATAGATCCCCAAAGTTTTGTCATCATTTTAAACAGCTACAGCCTGTGTTCATTACTTTCAAGATATAATTTCTACGCTTTTCTGTTTTGGTTCAAAATTAGAAACAAATCCCATTTTGTACAAAGGTCTTCAGATTTGTTTTCTAGGCCTCAAGCCAGATATGGAAAACTAGGGTGAGGTTGTTCCAGTTCACTGGTGCTCACAGGCTGTATGCATAAGCTTACATGTTACATAAGCAACATAAGTAAAACACAGATTCTGTATGTCATCTAAATGATATTACATATGACTCTGTGCCAGGTGTGCTTATAACTAAGTTTATTTTGACATGATAAGGTGTAATTTTCAGTTCTTAACACCTGTGCAGAATCTGTTGCTCTGTAATCCACTTACAGTATATATGATGTTACAAAAGCAATTGGCATGTTTCCTTTCTGGATGTAACAGGCCTTGTATTAAGACTAAGCTGCTTTGCAGGCTTGCATGGAGAGAACAAGCTTTTAAAAGTCCATGTGAAAGTTTGTTGAGAGCTCTGATAAAAATCAGAGCCTTTGAAGTTCATCAATTGCTATTTAGAATAATAGGAATAAGGACTATTCTTTCCTTCTAATTAACATTGGCTGGTGGATGAAGCACTAAGAGATAAACTGTTTGTTAAAGCTTAAGAGTACACCACAGAAGTCTGAGTCAGTATTGTTACTTGAATGCATCAATGAATAACAATGAAAGCCATATAATGAAAAGTTTTTCCTCTCATTTAATTCTAATATGCCATAATGGAAGCTTGTGTGGTATGAGAAGCCTTTCCATATATAATTATATTGTTGAAAGCCCCCCAAAAATGAAAATTGTAAATTCTGAAGGCCGCGGAAGGACAGATAAATGAATGGCAAATTCCACTGAGCATTTTATCAGCTTCCTGCCATTCTCTGAACAGTGCCAGATAAAACCCCCAGTGCTTAAAGGTCTTGTGAAAGGCTGTGCATAAGCTTGTAAAATGTGTATTAATTATAGAAGGTACATCATAGTCTCCTCAAACTTCAGTTAGTTTTCCTGAAATACACAAACATCTCTAGCACTTTTCTATCTGGCCAAGATGGCTGCTTTTAAGACTGAAATTGCTGAACTGTCTTTATGAAATTATTTGGCCAAAGACTCTTATTATTTGCAAATAGAGTTTTAGCTTATCTCCTGTTGTTTTGCATATACTTTCTATTATAGATGGAGCAGGTGGTGAGATGAGCCCTTCACTTTGTTCAACAGATACTGCTAGAAGACTGATTCGAACAGCTTAGACCTCATCACAGGCACTTGGGCTCAATCTGTTCATGATGGCTACTCATGTCAACAATTTTCCAATTTCAGAATATGAAATTAGAGAAACATGCTATTCTGTCTGTCCTACAAATATTGAAAATGTTGTATACTTCAGAATTTAGGAATGTGTTATTAGGTAATGAGGAGGAGAAGCAACCTGAAATATTTTTTGGGTAACACCTTGGAAAAAAAATTCTAAATCTGAACACTCACTGACACATACACACACAGAGGGGGAAAAAAAGGAAGCGGAAGTCTGTTAACTTTATAAGCTGAAATTTTTCAAAGATTGAGCACAGCCCATCGTCTCCTACTTTTAACTGTGGCATGGCCAACAGTTGTTGGGAAGAAGTGAGAAAGACCTTCCCAGAGACTGTCTTTCTTGGAAACACTCAAATGCTTCAGTGACAGGCATGCTGGCTGAGCGGTGAAGTCAGGGATGGGCTGTTGCTCCTGGGCGCTCCTACTGCTGCCCTCAGGGGAAGGAGATGGAAAAGAGGAAGACGTGCAGCTGGAATGCAGACTTCAGGAAAGAGAATGAAAACAAGGGCATGAGTCTAGGGAAATATGAACAAAGATATGGAACAAGCTATTGCACTCCGGTTCTGGGCTGCACCCTCTCTGAAGACAGCCTTGACCATAGAAGGAATCAGGAACAATATTTTTGGTAGATATTCATGGATGTTTTATTTCTCTGACCGCATGGCAGCCAGGAGAGACAGAGACTGACCACGTGGTAGCCAGGTCAGGCACAAACTCTTTTCCCACTGTCCCCCAAGACCCAGGAATCAGGGGACAACCCCAGTCCCCGGGGCGGGGAAAACACCTATAACCAATAACGAACAGGATAACACCAGGGAGCTTGGGAGACCCCGTGGACCATGCTTCAGCTCAGGGCCCATCCCCCAGGGGGGCACCCCCACACCAAGCGATATCAGAAGATCCCAGAAGATTACACAGAAATGGGAGACTTGAGCTGAATGGAAATGGAACTAGAAACAAATTGTGTATAATCAGTGGAGGAAATATTCTTGCAGAGCCCAGGGCTGAGATGAGCCAGTTGAAGTCTGTCTGTCCATGAGGCAAACCTATTCCTTCCTTTTTGAAATCTTTCTGGATATTTTGCAGCAGTTTCCTGAATTGATGTAATTACCGGTTGGCTTGGTTTCTTAAGTTGGGTTTTTTTAATGAAGTTTTTGTTGCTATGTACAAAATTAATTTGCATCTCTCTAGCATTTAACAGGCTCATTGGATCAGTGGTTGGATCATCTGGAGACTTTTGAATAGTTGTGAAGTCAAAATAAAATTATGCTGAGGAATACAGGTAGCTCAGTGTGCAGCTGCAGAGGGAGCTGCAGGTTGAGCTCTGGGTGATGGGAGCCCCAGACAAGAGGACGGGAACTGGTGCCGACCCCTTGCACAGGAATGGGCACGGGGACCTGTGGCCCTGCCAGGTGACTGGACACCAGAGACACAGCAGGAGCCAGTGACCCAGAGGAAAAACCCCACACTATCACACACACAGACACTGAGGGTATAAAAGCCCAGGGGTTCCTTGGTTTGGGGCCCCTGCTCAGGGGCACCAGCTCAAGCTGTTATTCTGTTGACGTTCATGAGCAAGGTCTTTTAAGGATCCAGATGCCCGAGGCTTTGCTATGGGAAACTGAGGGTGGAGCAGGCAAGGAAACCTTGTCTGACTGTGTGGGGTGTGTAGGGACTCAAGCCAGGCACCCAGCAGCTCCCTGGAGCCACTTGCTGTGAAGGGGCCTCAGTCCCAGCTCAGGTGGTCTGAGTGTGTGACCGCCAGAGCAGCTCCTGGATGGTCAGACAAAAGTTTCCTTAACGTTTACATAGTTACTGTAATTGGAATGCATACTACATTGCTATTCCTACAAATACTTGAGAATGTCAACAAAATGCATTTTTCTTTTGGGGATTCTTATATGTGAAGAAACTTTGTTTTATCTTGGTACTCCTTTTAAAATAGTTTTACCAGACTCGTGAACTACTGTGCACATATATTCTCTCTTTTTTCAAAGGAGAACTGAGAAGAAAGCACTTCCCCATTTTTGCAGTAGAATCATGTATGTGAACAAAAGCAGCTTCTCTCCATCACAGTCAATCAGAAGTTTATATTGTAAATGAATTTCAATTTTATCTCTGCTTACATTCTTGAGCAGTTTCTTTTTTTGTGTTGACACATGAAAGGCCTGTTACCTTTGTCTTACTATTAAGGTATGAGTCAGGCTTCTCCTTTGCATCAGCCAGGCCCAGGCTGATGCTGTTTAAGACAGGTAATCCAACTTCTGTTGATCATCAGCACAGAGCACTGCTGTCTTTACCTCTGCAGCCCCCATGGCTGCTCTGTGCAGGGTTGTCCTCTCTCCAGTGCTGCACTTCAGGGATTATGAAGTGGATGTTAAAAGCCCCCAGGCTGCAAGATCCACTGCTTCCCACGTCACCACTGGAGCAAGGGATTTAACATATCCTGTTGGGAGCTCACTGAATGGCTAGTCACAACTGCAATGCAATTCCTCTAGGAAGTCTTAATGGTCTGACCATGCTGGTTTTCTGAGAGAAGGTCATTAACAATTCTCTGAAGTGCTGCATTTTAAATGAAAATAAGTTTTCTTAAATCTTCATTATTTTTATTTTAATTTATGTTGGTAACAGCTTCACCTGAGAAGGATAACACTGAGTGGAGTCTTAAGCTGGCTAATTGAATTTTCTTCTTTAGCCAGTAGTCAAGCATAGCATGGGTTACGCAAACAGGGCAGTGAATCACAGTCTGGAAGTCGTCTGATGGCTCCAGCTGAGCGTGTTGGGCTTTTTGCCTGCATGTAGGCAGTTTGCTGGATCAGAACCTGGGGTAGAAGCCTTGGATCTCAGCAGGAGGAACAGCTCTGCTTCTGTGCTTAGCTTTTAGCAGTTTTTTTAGCAGACGTTAATTTGATTGTAGGTTAATACTCACAATTTAAAAATCAGTTATTAGGGCTTGGGTAGCTCTACTAATGTGTTTTGTAAACTCCATTTACACCTTCACAAATCTTAGTGGGAGTTCAGCATTCACTGAGAACAATAAAATATTTGGCTAGTTTGCTCACAAATTTCTGTTCTTTGCCAGAGGCACTTAAAAAACAATGCTCCAGAAAAATACCCAGAAACTGTGTGTGTGTGTTTTTTGGTTTTTTGTTTCTCTTGCTTAATGCTGCTTTCCAGTGCCTCACCCACCTCTCCCTAGAGAGTGGAGAATAAAAAGGAAGGTTCATGTAGTATTTTTCTTATCCTAAACTGACATCCAAAATTCTCTTTTTTGGTCATCAGCAGCTGAAGCAGGTAGTTTAGCTGTGGGCTAATTTTTGTTGTAGATGAGTGTAAATTGTAGAGCGCTGTCCTCTGTGTCAGTCATTTTTGGTGTTTGTTGCTTGTTTAGAGGAAATTTATGGTGTCACAGTGATGCTGTGCAGTTTCAATCAGGTTTAGATTTGTTCCAGGACCACTTGACTTGTGTAAAGCTTTTCCTCGCATAAATGCCTGCTGAGGTTTTAGAGGGCACAAAAAAGTTCTAATTTCTCAGGAGATGTCTAGGATATTTTGTTTAGCAGATCTGAAGGCAGTTTAAGAGCATTCAGAGTAGTATGGAGAAATGGGAAGACCAGGAATCCTCCACTCATTTCCGGTACCCATCCTTCTATGGTCACATGTAAGGGCCAGGTGGAAAATGTCTCCTATGCTTGAGAATATGAGTATTTCTGCTTTGCCCCCACTGAGGATGATAAGGATTTACTGGAGATAACACCCGAGTGGGTGTAGCTGTAGGCACCCTCTTGCTGTAAGCTGGACAGAGAGGTGGCTTCAGGCTTTACAGTGTCTTGCTCTTGTATCTAGCTAAAGGAATCTGTATTTTTAAAAAGCTCCTTTGTTTTCCTGAATATTATTTTTATCTATATTCGAATGACTAATTTGGAATAATTTTCTTCTGTTAAAGCAACACTGCAGGCCATGGATGAGCTGTAGGAGAATCTGCTTGGAAGAATCTGATCTGCCCTTACTCTCCTGGGCTCTCCTGTTTGTAAGAGTTGAGTGAAGTCTATCAGAACTGTACCATTAGGACTAGAAGTAGAGGTGAGGAACCCAGGGAGGTTGTTCGCTTGTACCTCGGCTGTATCAATTGTTTCTCCAAAGTCATGAGATGTTTCCATCTCATCTTTGAACTGGCACCAGGGGCTACATGAACAGCAATTGCTTCCCTACTGACTGAAGAACCCTTTTTGAGCTCAGACACCCAGTTGTGTGATGTAAAGAGGAACAAGACTGAGGATGCTACTTCTCTGTCTGTTTTTGTTGTGCTAGGAGCTGCATCTACCTCAGAGACAGTGATTAATCATCCAAGTTAGTATGAGAGGTTACAAACTCCCTTGGCTGCTAAGGCTGGGTCACCCAAAGAATGCTACAAAGACCTGTAAATGGTCCCTGTAATTATTCCTTATGAATTAATTTTCATTGCTTTTTAAATACCAATGAACATTAACTTGCAGAAAATAATCTCAAGACCAGGGAAATGCAATCGTGCATTTCAGACGCTGGGTAGGAACATAATTTCACATGAATGTTTGACTGCTCCCCCTCACCTGGACACAGATGGTAATGGAGAGACTACTTTGTTGTTGGGGCCAGCCTAATTTATTTGACATTTTTCATACGCGCTAAGGATGAAGTTGTTTGTTTACGGGGTGAGGTTTCAGACTGTTCACTCTGTCCTCTGCCACTGATCTATTTTAATCATTGAAAAGCTGCTCTTTGGGATGGCTTTGTGTAGATTGTCTGGTTTGTGCCATGGAAAGCTTGTGTGGCTGATGCTGATTCCACTGAGTGCTGCTGGGGACCAGGACGTGTGCCTTCCTCAGGGCGGCTGGGTACCTGCTCCCAGCACAGGCTTGATCACAGGCTCTGCAGGCAGAAATGATGTGCCAAAAACTAGAATCCCTTTCCTAGTGACAAATCCGAGAGTTAGACCAAAACTCACAGACTTTGAAATATGGTTTTGAGCTGGCCCTGGTAAAATTCAATTTCTTCTTTTTAGTATTTTATACTAACTTAAAAGTGTGTGCATACACACTATTTTTACTCCTTTGGTTGCCCTAAAAGAATGGTATCGATTGCTTTTAGACGGATTTTTTTTTTTACTCATCTTCATAGTGCATATTTCCTTGGAATTAGAATGGAATATTGAAATAAAACCTAAAATTCTCTTCACACAGATTTTTTAAGCAGAAAAAACACTTGGATAAAATTATATTTTAAAATCTGCTTGCAACTGATGTTTTAACAATAGTGAAAGATTATTATGGATCTTCACATTTGTGTGAAGTCTGAAATACAGCCTGACTCTGTTTGATAATGACTAAATGATTGCAAAATCCGAAGTAAAATTTTCATTGAGTATTCTAGCACTCCTGGGTGGGTTCTCCTAGATCTTAGACTATATACTGGTTTCTTCTATAGTTCCTATTTTCATGTATAGAGGAATTAATTTTAACTATAAAAATGTTCCTGCTTTGGTCTCCAGTTGAAAGAAAAAGTGCTCTGAAAAAGAACAAAAATAAACACATTTCTTTAATTAAAAGCAATATTTTAACATCTCCCACACTTGAGCTGAAATGACAGAAAGTTAAAAGCTGAAATTTGTCACAGAAAATTCCAATCTGTATTAATTTCTTAAGCATATTGTCACAAAGACTTGAAGTTTGTCTGCAGCAAAAAAAGAGATCAATTGAATTAAACAAAAATTATTAGACACATAAATTCAGCAATGACTTTTTTTTCTTAAAGCAGGAATGTTAATTAAATCTTTCAACTATTTCTTCTTACTAAGCTGACTTTCAAACTCACCTGCCTCACAGGGCAGCTGCAGTAGTGCAAGTCCAAAGTCTAATCCAAATACCACACTTGGATTTGCAGAGATCATCTAATTACTGTCTGAGGATGTTTGCATCAACTGGGCCTCATTAACAAAGACAATTCTTCTTTAAGATGTTCTTAATTTGGTTAGATATAAAAGTCATCTGAAAGGTTTAAGCTTTCATCACACAGACTGAGTGATTTCTAAATTTGTAGCTTATTTGTAGTTTAGTTAAACAGTACTTATATGCCTTCACATTAATAAGGTCCTGCTCAGGTCTTCTTCATTAATTAAAGACGGAGTTGCTAAATCTGACACACATTGTACCAAGTGTCCCACAACACTGTCTGTCTGTAGCCTGTGAGTTCCAGCAGGAGAGAAGGCAAACCCAGCTCTTGTCAGTGGCAGTGACTGTGCAAAGGAAAATACATGGGTTGTGTGTGTGGGTAGAATTCTTTCTTATCCACTGTCTCTCCCTTTGAGTGCTTTTTCTGATTAGCAGCTGCCACTCATTTTTCCCTTAACCTGTTGAGATTTTTCTTGAAGTTTTCACTTTTGAGTTGTGTTTTCATCTTATGGAATTGTTCCACAAAATGCCTCTGAGACAGGCTGTCCTATCCATCTATGTGTACACACTGCTAGTGCAGGTTTCCTTCACATCTTTATTCCTGGAATGTCTTCCTCTGACACCTGCTGTCTTGCCTTGCTCACATCCACTCACAATGTTGCTGCAAAGATAATTTTTCTACTCCACTAATTTGAAATCAACTGTCTCTTTCAGTTTCTCGGCTGCCATTCCTTGTCTCTCAAACATGAGTCACTTGTCTTTATTTTCAAGGCTTTTTCTCATGTCTCTCAAATTTTTTGTTTACTACTGAAATGTCTGTTTAAGTCCTTGATTGGTTGTGATGCCCTGATGAATTGGAGATGACCACAGACACGATTTTGGTGTTTTGAATAATCTTTTGACTTCCAAATTTAGATTGCAAGATGCTATTGCAAAATGAGTAAATTTGTAGGTGTGCCCTCCCTCCTGCCACTGTATTCAGCAATTACGTCCAGGTCCCTGATTCCTTTTCAAACCAAAAATAGCAGACTTGCATTGAGAAAATGTTAGGAGCTGGAATTTTAAAGACTTAAGCACTCTCTTCTGAATATATTCAAAATGAAAACGCATTTTTAAGATTTTACAGGCTGTGGAAGCAGAACAATGTACATTGTAAATAAATTTATAGTTTCCTTTATTCCACTGAAAAAACCACAAATTCAAAAAATGAGAAAGATGACATGAGGGAGAGGCTTGGATTCAGGTGGCCTAATTTCTGGCTGAGTTGTGAAATGCTTCCAGGCCCTCCCCTTAACCCCAGCCTGTTATTCCCAGGAGCCGGTGCGAGTACCCCTGGAGCATTTGGTGGGCCCAGTGTGCAACTGTGATGGTTCCTGAGCAGTCTTGGTTCCCCTCCCTTCTTCGTACCTCAGGTGAGTGGAAAATCCTGGCCAAGCACACACCACTGCACTAGCTAGAGCTTTTACTTTCCAAACCAGCAGGAATTCACTTACTAATTCACTCTTCCAAACATGATTTATTCTGCAGAGCCATCTACTTTAATTACTATTTGAGCTTTCTAGAACCACAGGTCTGGGTAATTATTTTCATTGCCTCCCCCTGGTTGCTTATTCTGTACAGAACTGCTGTTTAATGAGTCACTCAGAGGCCAGAAGGAAAACTGAATTCCTGAAGTATAGGGTGTCTAGACAAAAATGCACAGGCAAATATTTCCACTGTAAGCAAAGAGACAGTGTTTGCTTGTGATAACCTGGTTCTGAATAATTTATTTCTAAGCTTGGTGCAAGGTAGACAGACCTTATCATAGGGATGAGAAAGGGGGAAAAAGGAATGCAATGATGAGGGCAGTGATTTCAGTCATTCATTTAATTATTGTTATTTAGAATGTTGAGAGCAGAGCCCCACTGTGTCAGATACTGCTAGTGTATAATAAGAGAGACAGTTGCTGCGGTATAGCTTCTACAGAGGTCAGTAATGGCAAAGTTAAAATTTATATTTGGCAAAAATCATACATGTGTGCACTATCCTCACATAATTATACTTGGCATAGGGGTTTTTTTATTGGCTACAGTTTTTATTAAATGTTTACATTACAAGCAGCTGATCTCCACTTTTCATTACAAATACAGTCAACGCAATTGTGCATACAGGATTTATTTTATTGGTGGATTTACTGTATCACACATGGGGCAACGTGCTGACTAGCTGTGTGCCGAGCCAGCCATAGAGGAGGGGTGTTAAACCTGGGTGTGATGCTGCATAAGCTTGGCCAGAGCTGGCTGAGGTGGTTGTGCCCGGGCCACAGGTACAGGTGACCAGTGGGTTCCTGATGTGACAGCGGAGTCCCCTCTGCGCTGGGCTCTGGCAACAGCCCTTCTCCAGCCCACCTGCCAAGCTGGTGTCTCTCTGTGCCAAGCAAGCTTGCCCAGAGAGCACACAGGCTCCTGGATCACTCCCATGCCTCCCAGTCCTGGAAACACTTTATATGGATAAACTACAGAGACTGTCACCATAAGAAAAAGAAATCAGCTGGAACTGGGTTGCTGCTATTAAATTCTGCCGAACATGAGAGATCCTAAGCTGTTGCTGAACAATATTCTTCAGACCTTCCCCTGAACCTACAATTTCCGCCTTTTTCTTCGTTTTCCAGAATATTCCAAATATCTGTGCATTCTTATCATGTAGGATATGCTACAGGTCTGAAGAAGAAAGGGTTTTCCTATTCTGTGAAAAATCTCCCTACTACCTCTGTAGCACAAATTGAAGTTTTTGGTGGTTGACCAAAAATTATTACTCTGTTTCAGAGTAAGGTTAAGGGTAAATGGCATTTTACATTGATACTGACCACTTTTCTGATTGCATTTCTTTGTATAACGTACTTAGAATGTTGGCACTGATTGAAGAAGTTTGATGAAATGGTGATGACAGAGTTAAAGTAATGGCGTGTTTCATGATTTTGTGTAGAAACAGGGAGGAGAATTGAAATGTTGGGTCTGTGCTTTGTGTACAAGACTGTGTATTTTGTGTAAGTATTATGGAAAAAGAGAAGTAGTTGAGGGTACTCAGCCCTATACTGTGAACAATGTGTACTTAAAAAAAAGAAACATATGAGTAAGAAAAATAGTTTTGTATTTTTCTATCTTCCTTGGGTGTGTTCCCCATCTCTGGTGTCAAGCCTTGTTTTCTGAAGTGTGTTTCTCCTCTGGTAGTCAAAATCATCTCTTTTATCATATGTCATGAAATGATAGCTCATTCTCTTGCCTCTAAGCTATCACACACACTTAGAAAGAAACTCATCAATATAAATGTTTGTGTCTATGTCTGATTGGTTTCTCATGTTTAAAAAGGAAGAGAAGGGAGATTGATTGCAGAGACCATAAAAGTAATGATGCGTTTAATGAAAACATACATTTTATAGGAAAAACACTCTTAAAAATTACTTGAAGCTGCTGTATATGAGTTAATGAAATTAAATGACCTTCAAAATTTTGCTAATTTGACCTCGGGTTATTCCTTTGAGCCTTCAACCAGCTTTACATTTATTTGCGTACATGGCATTTATTTTTGTACATTTGGTCTATCTCGAGAGCTTCTTTCAGCTCTCCCCACTGAACAGTGCGGCAGTAGAGATACACTGCAGTGGTTATGCAGCATGAAAACCAGGCTGCTGGCTGGCTGGCTGTCCCTGAAGAGGCAGCTACCCTTCCTTCCCCGAGCCCTTCATTTTATGGTGTTGCCATAAATTTGCCTTGAGGAAACAGTGCCCTCTAAATTGTCTGTTGCTAGCTACTTCTTTTCATATCAAAACCAAACAGTAACCAGTGCCAGCCTGAAATGTATCTTCATGGCTGAGTTTTCTATGGGAAATACGTCATAAAGTCTCTACAGAAATAAATAATAATATGGCATAATTTCATCTCCAGCTGAGTTGAACACTGGGATTGAAATTGCATTCACTGTCAGGTTAGTCCACCTCTCTGAGACAGTGCTTGTTCACGGAAAGGAACTCGAAGAACAGAAAATAAAGACTGTGGTCATATGTATGCTGTAAGTGTGGGGGTACTGATGGCATCCATCCTAATGACCACTCTCATGCCAAGTGATACTGAAAGGCTCATGTTCACATTGGTCAAAACTATTCTTCTGTGCAATGGGTGAGTCATCTCATTACTACCTAGCATTTGGATTCTGGTTCTGCAGCCCTTTGGGCTTTGAGATGTTGTAGTAGTAATCATTAAATAGAATGAATAAAATTAATTACTCATTAATAATTGATTGTCATGATTAGCAGGGTTTTATTGTTTTCAGTTGCAAGTAAGTACTGAGGAGGCTGTGTTGCGGCGTGCAAGAAGGGTGTTTTGTAGTTTGATTTCCCAGAAACCTGTTGTGCAGCCTCAGCTGTGGTATAAGGCAAGTGGGGGAGTTTGTGACGACGATCAAACAGAACTGGAAGGCTGCGTGAGGTGCAGCCATGTGCGTAATGTACACAAACTAGTCCCCAGAAAGAACTGTCTCCTGAACCTTGTCTTCATTTCTTCACCAAGGGAGTTAGAGCCCAAGGGTGAGGTAGCACACGCATGATGTGAACGTGCAGGACCCATCTTCCCGAACTGGTACAAGTGGCTGTACATTGGCCCTCGGGTGGGATGGATGTAGTGCCAGGTGCAGCACTAGGACAGATCACATCCCTGCTGGAGCACAGACTATGTCATGGCTCTCCGCTTCACTGGTGTCTTATCCCTGAAGAACTCCTTCATTCATTTATGCTATAAAACACTCTTGGGTATACTTGAAACACCAATTGCTCATATGTTTATATGAGCAACTGAAAACTCTTGTCCCGAGGGTCCCTCTGGTGGTCCTTGGTGGTCATCAACCCCAAAGTTCTACCTGACCCCTTGAACTTGGTATTTCTTCCCAAATTTGGAGCTGAGTTGGCAGTACTAGTTTGGTTCATTATTTTGTGTCCTCTTTTTGGTCAATGTTCAGCATGGTCTGCAGAATGAGCATTGTATTTTTCCACCAGCTGAGCAAATAGCTCTTCATCTAGCAATGACCTGGCATTTAGTATCTTGTCTGAGTAGCTGGAAGAACATTAGAGATGAGAAAAAATCCCCAGCTCTGAATGAAGGTAAAAGTCTTGACCAAAAGACTCAGTTAGATGGTACCTCTCTCACTACCACTCTGGGAAATGAATTAGGCTTTTAACAGATGCATATTAGGAGAGGCTACACTTCTGAAATTTCAGCACAGCTGCAGGTACCTAGGAGCTGAGACATCCTGCTTTTCCTCAAACCATGGCAACATCTGCAAATATCAGACAGATACCACAGTGTATTTATTACATCAGGGGATCTGTGTGGGAACAGCAAAGAAATGGCTTGCCCCTGTTCCACTGGAAAGGGTCTGGAACGGAAAATGGCAGATGTGTCATTCACTTCTGTCTACCTCTTATGGTCTGGTGTGGCAAAACCTCTGTGTACAGTCCTGCTGTCTGGGAGATACCACCTCATATGTGAGTTCACAAACAGGGAAGTTGTATGCCATAAAAATCCTTGAGAATCTGAATACAGTCTGCTGGTCACAGAGAAACCACTAACAGGCAATTGAGGAACAGCATGAAACTGCAGCACATGTCTGATAACCTTTACTTATTGTATTCACCTATCTTCAGACCACCAGGCTGCTGGAACACTAATTTAGTGCTAATATATATACATGTATATGGGGATTTTTGTGAGGGTGGAGGAAATAGAGTGGAAAGCCTTGTTTTTTTTCAACTGAATTGAATATCTTTGAATAAAACGGAAAAGTACCATTTGGCTCTTTATTTCTCTATTTCTCTCTCATTTTAAAATTTCTGTATGAGGGAAAATACTAGACTTCTTTAAACTGGGAACAGTGGTACTCATTCCCCTTTTAAGACGCATTGTAATGTCCTGGGACAGTGCTTTGCAAGAGTTTATGGAAAGACAGTAACATTTAAAGTGTGATCATAAACCACATAAAGATCTTTATAATTCTACCACAAATCTTAGCTTACTATTTATACTTAACTCTCACCCTTTACTGGAAAATGGCACGGGTTGCTTTTGTGGCTGCAGCATGATGCCTTATCTGCATTTTGAGGTGCATAGAGATGTCATTTTCCCTCATTCAGATTCAGGGACATTCAGATGTCACTTCTCAGCCCAAGGTCGCACCTATACTGGGGGAAGAAATCAGGGGAAGTGATGTTGATAAATTCAGTGCAGGATGAAGACTGATCCCCTATTGCTTGCCATCCCACAGCTGCTCTCTGCTGAACGGTTTTCTCTCATTTCACCACTTCTCCTTCATCCCCTCTGAATGCCTGTGTCTTCCCCGACAATTTTGCTTGCTGCCTTTGTGGCATTTGGGTCCATCGAGTGCCTTAAGGTGAGCCAAGGATTTCAGATATTCATGATCAGTAAATTTCACTGTGCAAACAAAATCATAAATCCCTAGTGTGTGGGCAGGTTGTCACGTTTCGGAATGGAGCCGCTTTTGTTCCTGAGGTGCCTATCGAAAACACAGCATGGACTCTCCATTCTCTGGGCTCTTTCATCTTCTGAGAGTGAACTATGGACCCTGAGTATTTTATTCTGGCATCCGCAGAATTTACAATGCCTGTTTTGAAGCAGTCTTCCTGATAAGATGTATTGAGGAAACAAGGAAATAAAAGTAGACAAGATACTTAGTTCAGGCATTTTTCTTCACAGGCAATGAGACTGATACATTTTCTGGCTCTCAGAATAGCACTATTATCCTTTTAAGAAACTTTAGAACAGAAAGAGGCTGAGGCCCATCTAGGTCAATCCTCTCTAAATCTTCAGACATTATGTGATTATTTTTAAAATATGCAAAATGTAACAAATAGTTTCAAAAATATTAGAAATTTACCAGAAAGAGCTAGACAATAGTTTTCAAGAAGCTTGTGCTTCAATATAACTGTATCAGTCCTTGCTATCAGTTTTTTCTTCACGTTACTGGGTGCAGACAAGCTTCTATATAAAGTGCTGTACAATTTTAGGCTAAAATTTGACCACGACTCTACATGGTAAATTCCGACCCACTACAGAATAGCTACAAGCCACTCATTTCTGTCTTCTACACTACAATCTTCTTGTAATGCTGCAAATTATATAGTAATTACAGATGGAAGAACATAGTCTCTTCAACCATTAGTACTCTGCAATTTGCAGTAGCAAATGCAGGACTTCTGTGTCTAGATTAAGTTGTGTATTAGCAGAAAAGGGGAGTTGTAATAACATGATCAAATGCAGGAACTAGGAAGGAGGTTAGGAAGGCTTTTTGCTGCTTTGTGCATGTTAAGTGTTTTCCCAGATTTGTTTCCAGATGTGCCTGCTGGGGATATAGCACAGTTATTGGCTTTACAGTCTGATCTCAAAGAGGTCCCATGAAAACTAGATTTTTGCTATGGATGCCTCTGGGGTATCCACATTTTGTGTCCACATTATCACTGGTTAACACATATATTCAAGAATTTTCTATTTTTTTCTCCCCTTTTTCATTATAATCACTATTTTTTTCTGTGCTTGGACCTACATCTTAGGAATCAGCTCAATGATTTATTCCAGATTTTTTCTGTCTCCTGAAATATACCTGGTTCTTCTTTCTAGAGAAAGTTGACCAGGGCATGTCTGCAGAGATCCTCTCCTGCTCCACTCTCTCTTTGATATATTTTACTTGTTACTTAATTTCTGGGCAGGCTGTTTCCAGCTATATGCCCCCTATGTCTTTAGTCTAAAGGGGAGCTTCTAGACAGAGAACGGGGGCTGGCAGATGAAAATGAATGACAAAGGCCCATTAAGTTTGTGTTGTTGGTGGATAGGGAGTAGGGACAGGTATAAAGCCTTTTTTTGATGTCAGGAATATTCATGCAGAAAATACAATGAACCTTGTGTTTCCTCAGAAGTGTTCCCAGTGTGCTAGCAGCTTCTCTGTGGCCTCAGTTCCTCCCTGGTACTCGCAGGGAGCCTGTGTGCACAGCCTCAAATGAGCCCTTGGAAAGGTGCAGGGTACTGCCTTTCTAACAGGTGATGGTGCTGTTAGACACACAGCTGGCTGGCTGCGGGCACCCAGGAGCAGTACTGGGATAGTCCCTGTAGTAAAGTTACAGACCCGATAATTATCTCAAGCTACTCAACCTTGCACGCCTTCAGCATCTTGGTAAGATGAAGGCAATCTTACCCTGAACTCCCGCAGATTCTCACTCCCTTTGTGACTGTCAGCGATATTGCTTTTCCCAGCTCCTTCCCAAAAACATCCACCTGAGAACACGGCTCCTGCAGGCAGTGTGCATGTGTTTGGGTGTGGAGCAGCCCATCTGCTTACAGCCACAGCAGACAAAGGGTGAGGTGCAAGCCAGCTGAACCAAGAAGGGTCACCCTTCCTGTGCAAAGCACAGTGAAACACAGGTGCAGCACCATCCATGCTGGCCATATCAGACACAGCCTCTGGCAGGCTCCATGCCCTTGCTGTCTGAGTTCTGTGGTTTTTCTGCACCTACACTGACAAGGGCAGTGACATTCAGCGTGCATGGCCAGGGATGTGCAGCAATTGGAAGATGTAGATAGAGAGGGATGCTCTTGCTCTCAGCCCTACATCTCATCCTCCACACCATTCTCTGAGAGCTGGATGTCTGAGACTCTGTTGCAGGAAACCTAGGGCATAGAATGTTCTTCCCCATCCTATGGTGGTTTGGGGAGTGGTGGCAGGGCTGCCTGTGCTGCTGGGGGCTGAGTGACTCGTAGCATGCTCCTACCTGGCAGGTGTCAGTGTCTCCCTCTGGGTAGCCAGCACACAAGTTATGGATGTGGTTGTCCCCTACACATCACTGGCTGCTCTTCAGTGCTGGATATCAATGAGGTGGATCTTGGCCTCCTGCAGGACATCAGTTGGCCTTTAAGCCATGAGCACAGAAAGGAATGAGCGCCCAGCAGGTCATTGTCAGTGCTCACCTGCCTGAGGCAGATTGCCTTCCCTAGGGCTTGACTTTGCCTCTGGAGAGGTGTGGCTATGTCACTTATGTCTGGCTTTGGGGAGAGGGTCAGATCCATCTCTCCGGAGCCATACATCTTGCAGCCTGACTCTGACTTTGGCCTCTGCTCTTGTGAAAGACAAACCTGTCTTCCCAGTGCACCAAGCTTGCCCTCAGGACACAAATCCTCATTGGGAACTCACCTCACACAGTACTGGAACTCCAACCAGCAGCACAGTAGGTGTTGTCAGCATGGAGCCAGGCGGACAGGCCAGCTCTAAGTAAGAGCTGCACTGGACAGGCTGCTCCCATTCCAGCAGGGTGATGTCATTCCTGATGGACAGCACTGTACTGTTGGTGAACCAGCAGCTGCTCAATCTGGCGCACTTTGGCCCCAGGGCCCAGCTCAGTCAGCTGGGTGACCCTGATCACCACATGTCGTATGCTAATGCTCCTGGAAGGCAGATGGAGAAAGGGGTGAGAGGGACCAGACCCGCAAGCTGCAGCTGGCCAGAAGTTCCCTACCTTCTGCTTCACAAGGCAGAAGCTCCACGAGTGTTGGCTGGAGGCTGCTAGGAAGCAGTGGCTCAAGCCCAGCCTTCTCCTGAGCAGTCTCTCATCTGGACTCCAGTGCCCAGGCCCTGGATGCACTGTAAGGAGAGGGGATGGGAACAGCACATGGTGCTGCCAACAGCACACCTGCTCATGTTGAGATGTCCCCATTTCCTGGTCCTTCTTACCTGCACCTGAGGAAGCAGTGGGCTGCTGTGAGGACCCACTGAGTGCTGATGAGGGACCCTCTGCACATACACCACTTGTCTGGTTGCCAGGGATGCTGACGGGACAGGGCAAGGCCCCTGGCTGGGCGCCTGTGCCACCCACAACATGTGTCACACTGTAGTCATAAGCCATGGGGCCCTATTCATCATCCATGGACAGGTGCCCACAGTTCCCTCTGCAAGCGGAAAGCCATCACTGTCCTGCTTGATGGCTTGCTGCTGCTCAGGCTCAAGGTCAACCCTCTGCCCTCCCCACCAGGCCTTGCAGGGACAGCAGGGTAAGGGAAGCTTGTGGGATGTATGTCCGTCTACCCCAGCACCTGGGCACTGGCAAGGAACTGTTGTTTCCCCATGCAGTGTGCCAGGGGACGGAAGCAGACACCCTTCAGGGAACCCCCTAAATATCAGCCAAGCTCCCTTCCAGAGCCGGGGGCCACTTGTCCACAGGTGTCCCATGTGCCCAGCATGGGTCCACCCACTGCCAGCAGGACAAGGCACAGCAAATAAATCATTGCCAGTGGCACATACCTGCTGCAAGAAGTGAGGGCTCCTCTATTTCCGCATGGCCACTGCCACAGTTCCCCCCCATTGCCCACAGTGCCCTCAGCTCCAGGGATGATGTTACAGAGGGGCTGGTTCGGCGTCCCAGGCCTCTGAGCCAGGGGTTGGAAGAGACCTTAAATATCACCTAGATCCAAGCCCCCTGCCGTGGGCATCTTGGGCAGAGATACTTTGCACTGGGCCAGCTTGCTTGGAGCCCTGTCCAAGTTGGCTGGGAACACTTCCAGGGATGGGGCATACACAGCTGCTCTGGGCAATGCATCCCTCTCTAGTTTTCCTCTGCTTGCAGGATGAGGGTGTGCAGGCCCTGGGGCAGGCAGCCGTGCCTGGCTCCCAGTGCTGCCTGCCAACAGATCTCATAAAAACATCCCACATGGTATCGCTGCCACTTTGGGAAGCTAGTTCACTGCCACTCTGCTCTCTGCAGCTGTTTGCCACCAACTCCTCCTCACAAATAATATAGCTGAGAACACGGCTTCTGCAGGCAGCGTGCGTGCATTTGGGTGTGGAGGAGCCAGCCTGGCTACAGACGTGGTGGACAAGCAGTGAGGGGCAAATCCCATAAGCCAAGCAGGCTCACCTTTCCTGTGTAAGCATGGTGAAACACAGGTGCAATTGTTGACAAGATGGACAATTTTCCTTCTGTTCTTTCAAGTACAAAAATTAGACTGATTTTTTCCTGTCATGTGGTATCTCAGTACAAGTCAATTCTGTCATGAATGTGTGGCATTTGGGCCTGAATATGTAACATGAAAGATAACTGTGTCACTGCTCTATAGGATTACTTCTCAGCTGCTGTCAGCCCTCCCTCTGAAGGACTATATAAATGCTAAGTACTTCTCACAAAGAACAAGGCATAGAGAAAACACTGATGAAAGCACAGGTTATTAAGAAGCATTTAGATATATCTGATAAAATCTAGCTTTGCTTTTTGTGCCAGCTACACACAATTAAACAGACTAAATTAGGCTGCACTGAGCTCTGGGTGGCCACACCAGCTGCTTCTGATACCCAAGTTGCTTGTTTAATGTTCGCTCAGAGATTTCTATAGCCTAATGTAGTTTTCAGTCTGCAGTGCTTTCCCACAGACTGGTACTATTATCCCTGTGAATAAAACCATATGCAATCCCTGCTCTTCTCTGAAGTAAGATTAGGAAGTGTTTAAAATGTACATAGAAGCAAAGCATGCACATGATTAGCATCACCAGCTCCTTCCTCAACTGAGTAACTTTCCCTGTTTTCACAACTTCCATGGAGTCAGTGTAGTCATGGCTAGAAGGCAGTCAACATGAAGTCTTCTATGTTTCTAGGCAAAGTGTTTCTATGTAAGTAAATAATGCTCTGAAATTCAATTTCAGCTTAACAGAGCTAAGCTCTGGTAACAGCAACCCCCCTGGCAGTGTTACCACCTGGGCTAAATGCCCTGCCTGTGTCAGACACCAGGCTGATGCCTCGGTACAGCTCTGGGCACCCAGGAACCAGCTCAGTGCGAGCAGGCTCAAAATGGTCTTAGACTGCTCTAGACAGCTCACTGATGCAGCTTTGTAGAGTACGAAAACGTCAAGCATCCTTTTCTGCAATGTGAGACCCAGCTGCTTCAATGTGCCTGCCAACACAGGCCCACAGAAACTTGATACCTTAGTTGCATTCTATTTTCTGTCTAATTTACAGTTTGAATTTTTGGAGAGTAAGACAGTTATGGCAAATCATCATCGGCGTTTCAATGAACTGTCTGCAGGAATCCTTGTCTGCTGCTGGAAAGTACAGAACAAGGCAAAAATAATAAAAAAAAGGTATAGAATCTTCTCTTTCCCTCATCCGGCATGTTCTTGTCATTGCCCATCTTAAGACCCAGAGCTCCCAGGCTTCCTATACTCATCTTTCAGCCTTCCTGGAGGATGATGTTCAAAGATGTGGACCAGAAATAGTTACGGCTTTCTCCACTGTAAAGCATGTTTGCTCTTCATTTCACTCCTTCCTCTCCTCACCACATCGTAATGAAGCCTCTTGTACGTGGTCAGAACTCCTTCAAACGGGGTAGAATCAAAGTTCTATTTTCCACTTACAGTGTCTTTGATATGTGTAAATGTATGTACTGGAAACCTCCTGAAGATCCTTAACCAAAAAAAAAAAAAAAACAAAGGAAAGATGCATTTGAAATAGCATCTAAAAATTAACCTGGCTACTGACGGATGTATGCAATTAATATGTGTATATATACCTGTTATTCTAGTCCCGTATTGTGTCATGCCCTTTTAATGTTTTCAGTCAGAGCAAGGAAGAAAAGACACATACAAAGAAGAAAGAATGAAAGACTTGAGAAAGAGGTAAAATCTCTATTTGCAAGCAAGTTAAATTTTCCGGCACTCAATATTTGGGTGCTTTCTTTTGAGTTGTTTTAGAAGTGCCCGGTTTTCAGAGAGCACCTGTCCTCCTATAGTGATGGGTACCTGAAGTGTCAGTGCCAGCTGAGCATCTGCCAACACTTGTTATTTTGGGAAATCCAGACCCGACGGGTTTACACTTCTCATTGTCAATCTCTTTCAAGGAGCTGGTGAATGGTTTGCATGCGCATTGGTTTTACTGTTTGAATGGCTTCCCCATCCTTATGATGAACCTTTTTCTCAGTGAGAGATTGAATTTCTGGTATGGTAGTAACCATCCCCATAAAAATGAGAGTTCAATACAATTTAAAAGAGAGAGACTTTTAATCACTGATGAAGGTACAATATTTTAAGTAGGTCTTAAAACCACCAAATGTCACACATGGATTTCCTCCCTTCCTTTCTACCTTTCCAGCCTTTTTTATCGTTTTTGTTGTTGTTGTTTTCTGATGCCTATACAGTTGGATTTTTGATACTATGAGGTGGCTAAACTCCAAGGATGGAAGGTGCTTAAAAATTACATTACTAAATGTTCAAACAACCCTAGTGTTTCTAAACCCTTTTTTTCCTATGAAAATTTATGATCTGCTGGAATATAAAATGGTTGTCATTTGCATAACTTGACAAATTTATAATGCGTCATTTTAGTGTAAAACAGGAGAAATTAAAAGCATGTAGTACTTTTTTTTTTTAAAATGGAAACAGAAGTCAAAACATTTGGAGAAATACTTCACACTGAATGTTTATTGAGTAACACCAGCTAGAAGCACAACCTCTGCTGGCACAAGGGTCACCTAGAAAGTCCTGGTATTGAAAAAGATGCTGAACAACTAGTTTGAATGGGATATATTCCTCGTTCTGATTTAAATTTTACTAGAGAAATACAGACTTCAGATAAACTACATAGTTGTCCTTTCATTTCAGCCTGTCACAGCATCCAGAGTGCATGTATAAATATTGGTATGTAGGATAGATGTTAAATATACATTAATATTTTTTAATTCATACAGTTTTGTGGTATTGTGTCTTACAGTTAAGTTGAGACATGTTTCAACTCTAAATCAATTCCCAAACAAAAAATAATTGAGGGTACTTAAAAACTAGTTGGAAGTGGTTGATCAGACTCTTCAATTAATTAGGAAACAATCAAAGAGATGATGGAGTGTGTGTTGCAGAATCACAAGCGACTACACCAAATAAGCTCAAATCAACAAAAAGCTAATAAGAAATCATGTAATTACCTACAATATACTCTTGAAAGACAAGAGGAGTACAAAGTATCTACTACATTCAAAACAGAGGGAACTGAAACAGTAGAAAATATTTGAATACTCCGGTGTGCTTTCCCGTCCAAAGAAGTGCATCTTTTACACGGATGTAAGGGCAAAGTTGAAAGTTTCATAAGAATATGTGTATTTGTTAATTAAAAAAAAAAAACAAACCAACAAAACTCTTCTCTTGCACAAAAATCAAGCTTTAAAATATGGCATCTAAGTAAAGATGGTGCTTAAATGCTTTTTGCATGTTGAAGTATATGAGTGGGATAGTAGTTGTGCCCAGACTGAGGGCAAAACTGCTATCTTGTTGAACACCAGAACTCACAGCAGTTTTGAAGAAAATTGGAGATTTACCACGGGGATTAAAGTCCAGGGTCCATCTGTATGTAGAACAAGGGAAGGAGCTCAGTCTGAGACGGAATAATCTGGCAAAAGCTTTTATGGAATAAACAATGATCGCCTGCATTTTAACAAACTGTCAGCTTATAAAAAATAGCTCTCATTTTTATTTGGCCTGTTAACAGCAATACATCAAGAGGAAATAGCTACAAATCCCAAATATAAAATGGAGATCTAAATCCTGTCTAAATGTTCTTTCCAATAGAACAGCAAGTGAGGAAATAAAATTCCCACTGAAGCATGGGGATAGCAAGGAGAAATGCATCTTTGCTTCACTGCTTTAGTACAGGACTACCCCACTGCTTGTAAAAAATCCTACTCTGGTTAAGTATCTCTGTTTCTGAAAACAGTAATGGAAACAATCTTTGGAAATCATGATAGAAAGTAAAATTAATTATAAACACATAGGGGTTTTTTCCCTCTCTGGACCCTAATAGACAACATTTTTGTAGCTGAAGAAAAATGTTTTTGTTTCCATGGAGACAATATCCACTCGTCTCCTTTCTGTCACAAACCATGGTTTCTGAGCATATTTACGAAAATTGAAATGTGGGTAACTCAGAATGATAAAGCCAAGTGCAGCAAATTTTCAACTAAATAAATATTTGTATTCAGTCTTGTATCCATCGGCTTTGAAAATTTTCAAGGTCAGGGTATTTGTTTGCTGTGCTGATAGCATTCCCATTAAATACTTCATCCTGTTCACAACGAGAATCCTTATTTAAATGTGTCTTGAATGTTGCTGATGCTACCCTTAAATAATTGAAGTAATTAAAGCAGGAAGCAACACTGCATAACATCTTGCAGAACAGTGAAGAATGCCATTGTGGTTCTCGAGGACTTAAGGCAACTGGTATATACAGCATACAAGAATACATGCTGGAAGGGTCAAGTCTTTAATTTATAAGTGGCTTCAGGGTGTCCTTCTTCTCACAGTGGGCAATGCTAACTGTGCTGTCAAAGTTCAGCAACAGTCTGTGCAGAAAAATGTTGAACTGATCTGCTCAGGCTCTGCTTTCTTCTTTTCAATTCCTTCTCAGCACAAACCTCTCAGCCACAGATTCAGTCTCTTTCTTGTCTGTTGGACTTGTTTCTCTCTGAATAATTTCTTTACACTCACAGGGCCAGACTTTCAAGTCTTTGCTCCAGAAACATTTATTTGTAGAAGATGAAAAGGTTTCAACACAAGAAACGGAGACCTGCGCCAGTATATACACCGTGGTAGAACTTGGCTGTATGAAGCTGTATATTGATGACAAGCCTCAGCTTCAGAAAAGAAATGAAGTGTTTTTTATTGGAGTCATTTCAACCCAAAGCAAAATATGGTGGTTTGAGGATTTTTTTAATGAGAATTAAAAAAACCCCAAACCCACTGTTATCAAATTTAAAACATTATTTACAGGAAATGCTCAATGATCACATTTTCTCATTAAAAACATGCAAACAAAAAAATTCCCCATTAATTTTTCCTGTAACTTCGAAAAAGTGGTTTGAATAGACAAAGCATAAACTATTGAAAGGACTAGAACTTCAGACTCAAAGTGATGCCTCTGACTGTGTTGCCCTCCTGCCTGCATAACTAGTGTCCGTGGGGAGCACACTGTGTGCACCGTGCCTGCACCACAGTGCACAAGCAGCCTGTGTTCAGAGGACTCTCTTTAGGGGCACAGCAGAGTGATTAACTCAGCTATCGGTGCAGGGTGACAAAGAAAGCCCATATGGCTTTTTTACCTATGTGTGCCCCTGCCAGTTTTGTGCTGAAGCATGACAGCCCTGGAAGCACCGTGGGTGCTGCAGAGAAGCTGGTTAGACAGATGGGAACTGGCAGGCAATGGGAGAGACAGTGACTCTACTTTCCTCTCATTAATCCTTTTCACCTAAGGGTTGGGGTTTTTTTTCCAGTTTACTTGTTCTTATATAAATGTCCTTATTTATCAAATCCAGTACTGACTTCTGAATAAACATCATCTAAGAACATTACAGTGCCTGCACAGACCAGATAAAGACCATCTAAGTTGGAACAAGAAACCAAAATGCTACTGTTTCAGGTGCTCTTCGCACAGCCGGCTTTTCACAGGTGGCTGCTCTGCATGCTAAGAAATGTCTGTCATCTCTAACATTTGGTATAAGGGAAAATGCCATAGTTATAACTCTAGGGAGTGTGATGTTTTCTGCATGAATGGCTCCTGATGTCAGGCTATTAATGCTTCTTTGAGAATAAACCTACTTTTAACTGTTGGCAGAATTGGGATCCGTGTTAGGGCTTGTCTTGATTACCACAATAGCTGTGTTTCACCTCAGGGTACTATGTATTTCAGGTAGCCCGAGGAAAAAATACAAGTGAAAGGTTTGCACTAGGTAACTGTGCACAAGGGTGCAGATTTTACATCCACTGTGGTTTTAGCTTAGAATACCTGATGCATGGTAGAGGATACCCTGAGGTGAAAAGGGAAGTTTTGCTGGCAGGGAGTTGGAGGCCTCTTTCCTGTTTCTTTCTTCAGAAAAATGGCAGAAGCTCTGCTCATTGCTTTTTGCTATGATTCCTTACGTGTGCCCATTTTGTAGTATTTTGTGTTTAGTACTGAAAATGAATCAGTGAGAAAAAAATACCATGGGTGCAACATGATGGATGCAAAAAACCTCGCAGCCAAGTCAAGGCACTGAGTGAAGAATTACAATTGGATTTTACCTCAAGGCATAAAACCCCTGAAAAATGTGAGTTTGTAATGGAAAGGCTATTGCTGACACAACCTTAACTTGAACACTGCCAATAGTCACACTATCACTTTATACAGCAATTTAATGGCCAGCTTTTTGCCTTGCCAGTGGGAACACAGCCAGTTGAGTTGATTGGGTTTGCATGCTATAAAGCAGCTCAACCTTGGGATCCTTTGATGTAAAAACACTCATTCTTCATTAGCCAAATTTGAAAAAATGGGCTGAAAATAAAAGCATGTGACTTGCATGTTGAATTTACACTAGTGCTGTGTACATATGACTGTCACCTCAGCTCCAGAGTTTAATGGACTTAATGAGCAGTTAAAATGTTTTAGACAGCCTGCGATGGACATCTGCGGTGTCAGTCAACAGCTGCAGCTGGCAATGTGTTCTTCAGAGTGACCCACGTGCAGCAGAGCCTGGCCTGCAGGAGCTACTGCTTTTTATAGCTCAGGCACTGCTCCTCAGCTTGCTCTATTTTACTGAGCCATCAGATCTAAACAACCCACTTCCCTTTGAGATGAAATAAATACAATAGTGATCAAATGGCATTTCTTTAGCTATTGATTTTCTCCCTCACCTGAAATCACCGGAAGCTGGGATTACAGTATATAGGCAATTCAGCTGTTTTAAAGAATACTTTGTCCTTCAAGTCAAAAGAAGTGCATTGGATTGGGACAGTCAGAATGCTTTGTGAATGAAATATGTTGAAACGATTTAACATTATGAATTGATTAAAATAAAAGAGCCATGATTTACATAACTGTATAACCTGCATAAAAAACCAGAATGCATATGACACGACTGCTTTTATATATATATTTATATATTTACATATAGTATATAACAAGTGTTATGAGCAAACCTAAGTGCACAAGTTTAACTTTACTGATATGATTTTCATTTGAGTTTAATCCTCATGAAAATCTCAGAGAAGTGGACATGTTTTTCAAATTTCAATTTAACTGAAATATAATATATATGAAACATAAAAATATATGAAATATGAAAATATTTTCCAGCTCACCATAATCCAACTGTACAAAAATCCAATTGTAATTCTTACAAGGACTCCTAGCCAGGATCCTTGAAATAAATGCATCACAGAGGAGTGAGCACCGTCTGGGAGCTGTGATTTTTCTTCCTTGCCTTAATTGCTTTTAAAGACTTTGGAAGTGTCTGGGATGACATGTGAGTGCATTCAGCACAGAAACATAGGATGAGGTCTCTGTCTACCCAGGAATTAAAAAGCTGAAACTGCCTGAAAAGTGGGTGGTCAGAAACAGGCTTTCAAACCTCCTAAGATGTTTAAGTACTGACTTAACTGAGGTTTCCTTTTTTAGGAGGAAGTTGTTCTAGAATTGTGATTTATAGATATTCATGGACAGAGAGGTGCAAGCAGACAGCAGAAGCTTAATTCTTCTGAGTGTTGTAGGGCCTAACTGCATCCCTGAGGGACCCCCTGCTCTCACCCCTGCCAGTGCTGCAGCCTGAGACGTGTGACTGTGCATCATTCAGTGCTGCCAGGGATGTACAGCCACCATGCACATCTGCCCTGGGATGCCAGCCTCAATTCATTTTTCCTTTTCTTTCATTCAGCAGGAATCCCTGTGTGAATTAAGTTAGAACAACTGTATTTAAAAGTGGAAATAAGAATGAAAACAATACAACCCCAAATTTGTGTTGACTTTTTTTCCTGCTAAGCATATCCAAGTGGAGATTTAACTGTATTTATGCAAATGCAGCTTTAAAGAAGCTTTTTTCTTAGTCTTAATTATGAAAATCCTCTTGAGTCAGTTCACAGTGAGCTGTGTTGCTGTTTTTCATAACTGAGACAATTTGAGTTATCTTGAATATCTTCAGCTGCCTTCTGCTAGATGCCCAGAAGACTTTGCTGCAGCTCTGATCAGGGTCAATTGTTCCTTAAACTTCTTTTAGACTCCGTTCGACACGACAAGCAAATCAATCTTTCCAATTCAGGAGCTGATGAAACTCAACATTTTATAAAGCGTTGCCATGAGAGTAGGAACTGAGTAGATGGCTTTCAGACCTATTCAATGTCACTTTACACAGCTAGGATTTCTACAAATGCAGAATACTAGCCTGCCTGAGTCTGTTGAACACAAATAACCAGATCAAGCCAAATAATAAAACATCCTTTTTGTAGAGAAATGGCTCTGTGACATTTTCTAGCTTCTCTCTCTCTCTCACTTGGTGTATACATATGCATGCAAACACACTTCGTATTTAAGATCAATCAGGTGACTGTATATATATAAATATGTACTCTTCTTGGCATAACCAGAAATTTTATACAGTGTGCACCTTTAAATGAGATCACATGATAAAAAATTAATTACAGTTAGTTGACTCATATTATTTTAGTAGATTTTTCCAAATAATAGCATCAGATGGTGACATAAATTTATAACTTTGTCTTAGTGCATGAGAATTTCCTCACCTGTCTATCATTAACAGGAAAATCTCCATGCTTAGCGAAGCAACTTATAACCATATTTTGCAAAGATCATAAGTGGGTAATTCTTTTGGGGCTGATCTCTGAAACAGTCTCTCTCCTGATCAAGCAATGAGTGAAGTTTTAGTTCAGGAGGAATCCATAATTTGCAGAGAGTGCTTGCTTAAGCTTCAAGATGTAGGATGTGATGCAGGCTTGTGATTCCCTATTTGAGGGAGGCCGTGTAGAACAGGATATCAAAAACACCTCCTAATTTTAGGTGTGTAATTGTGGGGAATCCAAAGAAGCAGAAATATATTACTGTCTGAAAATTAGACATTTTTAAGGCATCTCAAGTTGTGCACTAAAAATGCCCTGTGTATCAGATATTTCCACAACAGAAGTCTCGGGGAAGACAGCTCTCTTTCTGTACACTGTTGGCCAAACGTTATAGATCTTCTGAGTGTACAAACACAGCAGACATGAGCCCCTCAGACCTGGAAGTGCTTCCTCGTGAAGATCTGTGCATTTGGAAAAGTTGTTCTAAACCTTCTGGACTTTATTTTAAATGATTCTAGATTGAAACATGGTGGGGTTTGAGACAAATAGGAAATAAATCTGGAAATTTTTTTCTTTTTGGATTAGAGGGAATTAAGCTTCAGCACAAATTATCTAACCCCTCCTCCCCCACATCCCGGTTTTCCTTTTCACTGTTCTTTATCTATCTCGTTTAACATAACAACCACGTGAGATTTTTCAAATTTGGTTCTGTTATTTTTGGATTATTTAGCATCCTCCCTTTCTTTATTTTTGCTGGACGATGTCAGGTGATCCCCTCCTGTCTCTGTACTATTTCTGTCCTTCCAATAGGCAAATATGATTTTGCATTTCTGAGAATTATGAATGAGTAAAATGCCATAATGGTAGGACTGTATTCTCAAGTCTAAAGTATTTTTGAGAAGGATCAAGAGAGACAAACCAAGAGACCTTTTCTTGGTATTCCTGTAGAGCACAAATGAAGCAACAGTCCTTTTTGAGAGAATGATTGCTTTAGTTATGGGACCACACTTGGAAGTTTACAGATTTTCAGTTTCATGCATAAAAACAGTTTCTTTCAAATCGTTGAATGTAGTCAGTTAGAAGTTCCATATGATTTTAAGGTTTGCTTAAGTTTAATTCTGCAAATAGTTCAGCCATCAGAAAGTGTATCTCATGTACTATAAAAGATTTTATTTTTTCTCCATTAACCCTTCAGTCAGTGAAAACTTCTGCTACCCTGTTTTCCATGTCTGTTTGAAATCTGAAATCTAGATCACCTGGTCTTACAATGACTTGTAACCACAGTCATGGGAGCTGTCTGGTCTTGTCATGGTTTAGTTTAGAATGTCTTCTGTTTTTTGGTGGGTTTTCTTTTATTTTTATGAAGATATATGAAATCTTAACAGGTAAAATGTATAATTATAGAGTTTTACCACATTATGCAAAGCCTACAAGAGTATTAGTAGGTGTTTTTTCATAATGTAAAGTGTAGTTGGAAGTCATTGGGAGAATCTCAATACCTTCCACTACTGAGTCTTAACCAACTCAGTAAATCAGGGCTATTTTTCATTTACAAGAATACTTTGCTAGCAGTTAATTGTCACTAAATACATACTTACTATTCTTAGATAATGGATGGTTTTGATGCAATATAATGCTTCTGAGAACCATCAGAATCCTTAAAATAAACTATATTAAAATAATCTATATACCATTTTTATAATTTATTTATTCCATTGGGTAAAACTCTAACAAAACATGCATTTTCATTAGGCTTCAAATGTGGAAAATAGTATTATCAGGTTATTAAACCGTGACAGCAGAGAGGATAAGGAAGTTAATTTTTCTTCCACAAGATCTAGGGGACTTCAGCCTTTTAAAATCTCTTTTCTGTGATACTGACTGTGAGGCTCAAAATGAACACAGACAAAAAAACTAAGCTAATGACAGTGATCTTGAGAAGGACGATGCAATACTAAATTTATAATGTTAAGGTTGCAATTCAGTGAATTCTCTTGGATACACTGCAAATGATTAAATATTCTTTCCTCTTTCAATAAGTTATTGAAAAAGTGAAGGGATTGTAACATAATACTTGGCAGAAAGATTTCTGAATGCACTTAGCTGTAGTAGTTACACATTCTCAAGTTGTCTTTATCCATATGCTTATAACCTACAAATTTGTCAGACCCAATAATTCAACTTCCAAAGATGCTTACACTCAGTATGTATTTAAATAGAGTTATATCTGAAAAGGGCTTCAACCTACTGCTTTACAGAGAAGTCATCAGGAGGCTTCAGATCAATTTCTGTTATAAAAATTCTGTTATTGTACTTCCATTAATTCCTGTAACACTGACCTTTATGACATAGCTTTCCATGCTTGAGAGACTCTTTGGATTCAGCAGAACCCGTTCAGCTGCCTTTGGGTTATAAAAGAAACCTATTTAAATATATGAAGTAAATCCTACTTTTTTGCCCAGATAGGAGGAAAAGGAAATGTTTCAAACCTAACCAAGTTTTACACTTCAAATTGTACAAGTACAATAACTCATAATGAGCAGCTGAAGCAGTATAAAAAAAATTTAAGGAAGTGTTCACATAATCCAATCTTAGGCAGTGGATACTATCAATTTATTATCCAAACTCTTCCTACTGTCAAGCTCTTCAGAGAGCTCTGATTTGCATAGTCTGAACCACCTTCAGAAACAAACCCTGTTTCTCTCTCCACTGCCTACCGGCCAGACTTGAGAAGGAATAGTTGTTTAAATTATGCGGCTAAAAATGTGTAGTATCAATAACCCCTTTCGTCACAGGACAGACTTATTGCCAGTCTTTAAATATGTGCCCCAACAAGTGCATGAAGTGGCAGCATGCCAGAATGATGTGGAGGTCCCAGAGCTTATCACTGGATCTGTGCTGGATCCAGCAACATATTGTGGTTTAAAAATGTTTTTTATTTAGCAGTTCTGATACATTTGCGAAGAAAGTATGCCTTGTTTATTCTTGAGGAGTGCCCATCAAAGCTGGGCTTGCCAGTGAAGCAAATGAGCTGAGCTCTCCTTCCCTCAGCATGTTGCCTGGGGTTGCATTGCTCACTTGACATCCTATGGTGGAGGAATAGATCTGCAGCCTTCTCTTTATTTTGAGGGTTTCTGTAGCTGTGGTACCTTTTCTCACCTCTTTTTCCTCTTTCGATACTGCCCAGTGTTTCTCAGTGAAACACTCATGCAATGTTTGTCATGCGTTCTTTAGTTTGCATTAAACATATAGAGGTACTGTTACGAATGTGTTGGGCTCAGTTTGAGCTGAAGAAACTTGAAAAGCAATAAAATGACAATCCTGTTGCTTAAAAATAGTATATAGAGCACATGTTGGTAAGAATTTATACATCAAGTGTTTTGAGCCCAATTTCTGTCATGAGCAAAACAGTCTTGATTGAACTAATTACTGGTTTCAGTCTTTCATTCTTGTTTTTTCTTTCAAATTATTTTCTTCAGAAATACTTAATCTTTCTTGTCGTTAATTATAGAGATGTTGATTTGCAAATAAATGTAAATGACACATTAAATCTACACACCAATACCCCTTAATTTAATATCTTATTATTAAAATGCTAAGTGACATTTTTTGTTCATTGTTGGATACTTTAACTTATTCTTTGTGTCAAAATACTGCAAATGTAAATAGAAATTTTATTAAATTGGAGTTCTATTTAATTGCAGAAAATGCATATTTTTATTTATTAACGGAATAAAATTACTTTTAATAGACTGGTCGCATATTTTAAAATTAAAGCTCTTTGTACTATGAGGTAATTGATTTATTAATGGGAAAGTATTCATTGTAACTAGTGAATTAATCAAATTGCTTATGGTTGCTTATCTCCCCCAAGACTTTAAAATAATTAGCTTTTACTCTTTCATTGCTTGCTTTTGTTTGTAGATTGGATGTGGAAGACAAAGCATTACCTTTTAATCCACTCAGTTTTATACTTTGAATGAACTAAATCCTGTACAAAACTGCTAAACCAGAATAAAGGGGGAAAAACATCTTTCAGCACTTAAAAAATTGCTGCTAAAATAAACACTCACACATGTGAGGTTTACACATGATCTCACCTGATGTTCCCCATCAGTTTCTTGGTTTTATCTTTCATAAAAACTTAGCTACAAACATGTTCTTCTTGCATGCTGATTTCAACTACTTGAACATTTTTAAATTATAAAAGGACGAACTTTAATCATTATTACAAATTTGACTTTTGAAATATTTATTTATTTTTGAGCTATTTCAATCCTATTGTTTAAATAATATTCTCTTAGATTTTAGTTCCTGAGTGGTACTTGAATATGTCTAACCCCATAATAATTTCTTTCTTCTTCAGAGAGTATAGACTAAACCAGACAAAACTGGGTTGGGTTTTGTTCTGAGGGTGTTTGAAAAGCAGCTCAAAGAGACCAAAGCAATTTTGCCACAATACTCTCAGGTACAACTACAACTCCCTAAGTACATAATTGAAATTGATTTAATGTGAAATCAGTTGAATAGGATTGATTCCTACTGAAATCAAGGGGACCACAGAAACGAGTAACAATTAACTGCTTCAGTCAAAGTGACAAATCTCTAGTTCCTAGCTGTACAAATACAGAAATTGAGTGCTGCATCAGGAAAGAATATTAATGTATATTTTCCCTTTGAATGCAGAAGTTTATAGAGAAAACACACTTCTGGATGAACTAAGACAAAAGAAGTAGAGTTTTAACATGGGTGCAGCTGTGAAAAGCAAGGTAAGGTGCTCAACAGTTCCTGTTGCCACTTTGGGGGTCTAAGTTCAGATTTTTAATGACTGCATTCTGAATATAATAAAAATTCTGTAAAGGTATGTGAGTGGTACCTCAGAATGGCTGGGGATAATGTCTCCTGCAGAGTGTGCATGTGTGCAAACCCGTTGTAGGTAATTATCATAGCAACACCTCTTGCATCACAAGTTATTTTAAGGGAGGGTGCAGAGCTAGTGTGCCACTAGATGCTGCTCTAAGACAACATCTAACAAAAGAAGACTCCTAAAACCCATGCAGTCTCCAGTATTGCATCAATCACTGCAGTTCTGTGTAAAAATAATTTACAGATTAAATCTTAAGCTTTAGAAACAGGTTCCAAAAATTTAACGAAAAAAAGAAGGGGGGGAAAAAACCACATCATGAACTGATTTTAAAACTTACAGTATCAGAGTTACTGCATTTCTGGGAACAGAGTCTGAATAAGAATGTTATTTTATCAGAAACCTTTGGTTTTGTAAGACTGTCTTATCTAATTCTTGAAGTGCTTTCTCTTAAGCAAATTCACATGCTTCAAAAAAGCGGACTATAAATTTCCTAAGTCTTTCTATTTCAAAATATGAGATTTGTGCCTGCTTGAGGTTAGTGGTTAAACAAGTTTGCTCGTCTTGGCTGAACTAACATGGATCCTTCACGGTATTTAGCTAACTTCATCTTGCTGTATGGGCACTTAAAAGTTAAACAGAAGAAATGTTAATTAGGTCAACATGGAAATAAATCTGCAGAGCTGTAAGAAGAGGCTTGCACAGTGTCTACTGAAACAGGTGTGGTTTTAGTTTAGGTTTGCAGTAATTCACTTGCAGAAACAAACAGATTAATAAAAGAGACAGAAAAACCTTTGAAAAGTAGAGAACTGGCTCTTATGGGACTCAGTGAAGGTTGGGACCAAGGTCCTTAGTAAACTAATTCAGACTGGGAGGAGATATGTGTGTGGAAGGTTTTTGTCCTATAACAGGCTAAAATGGCAGCAGAGCAGATGACACAGCCAGATACTCCCCACACTGATTACTCAGTTTTTCTTTGACCCCACTGAGCAGTTCTCTGTATGCTTAGCTTTCAGTCGCCACATTATTTATACCTAAAAAATTTTCTCATCTATATTTGATTGTCCCAGCTGAACACCATACAGGTATGATATGAATCAGAGACAGGTTATTTTTTACAGAAAATGTTAGTATCTCACTGATTAAATATGAAGTGGGCATTGAGAGATCATTAGCACTGTGAAATGGATTTCTGACATTTTAAAAAAGCAGCATGTACCCTTTCCTTTAGCTCTGTGGTGGGTCCTAAACAAATAACATCTTTCCTTATCATTTTCTTTTTGCATTTGGAGGTGATATATTCTACCAGTTATGCTCTACGGGAAATGGTTGAAATTAGTTTTCATTAGTTCATTTATACTGTACTTGCCTGTAAAGATTCCAGCTTGACCTCATTATACCATCAGAATCTTTAAAAGCTTTTTTAAAAGCCAAACACTTACAAATATGTTATTTAAAAAAGAATTTTAGTAGAATAGCATTAAAATAGAATTCTTTCTAAGGCTGTTTACACACAGTTTTTCATGTATAGTAAAACATTTTAAAACTCTCTAGGATCTATTCTACAACAGTTTTCCGATAAACAGGTTACAGAAATACTGTGTACTACATTAAGCTGTTCAAGTTACCTTCTACACGTCTGGTCTTTCCTTCTTTTCCTCGGGGCCCAGAGAGACACACACACGTGCACACACACAGGACTGTACACCAAGTTAAGAGCTAATAAAGATATCAACCACTGCTCTCTGTGATGAGCTGTGACATGTAACACAAAGCACCCTGCCTACTCCTGGTATTGTCATTTTCTGTAAGTGCTAGCTTCTCTTCTGTTTTTATTAGCTAGTGCATCAACCCTGCACCCAGGAAGAGACTCAATAAAGCCAATTAATTAGGCTGCCCTTTTAGGCACCAAGGAGGCAGGACTACAGGAGCTGTCCAGGGCCACAATCCCGTGCAGTTTGCACTATTCCCAAAGCCTAATTAGTTTAGGTCTGGTTTTGAGGGGTAAACGGAGGCACAGAGGAGAAATACTGAGGTTCTCAGGTGCTTGCGGGGCCTTTTTACCAGGCTTTGTTTCAGTAATGCAGCGACGAGGCAGGACACGTGCCTCCTGGGACCGCTGCCAGCAAGTGTGCGAGGGGGAGGAGGAAGGCAGGGGCTGCCTGTGAGCAAACCCAGCTGAGGGACAGTCATGCCCCATTTTCCAGAGAAGCAGTGAAAACCACTAAGGAGATTTCTCCATCTGCACAGCTATTACATATCAGAGACAATGTCTGTATTTTCAGTAGATATATAAAGCTACTGTGTTTGAGATTTATTTCTGGCTGGTAAAAATAGTTTTGTCTCCTTCTGGGCTGAGTGTATTAGATGGCTTTCTTGTTTCTGTGATTCAGTAACAGCGCCATTCTTTACAGACATAATGTGCATATTGCTGACATCGTTCCAAAAAATAGATGGCCCAGGGCCACCTTTGGGGAATTCTCTAAATGAAAGAATCGGAAATGATCATCTCACACTGGGTGTTGAAGCACTCTCTTTGCATGCTGAGAGTGCTAAAAGAGGACCTGGAACAGTCCCTGTGCATGTATTTACACAACAGACTATCGCTGCTTTGAGTTGTCAGCCCAGTGGTTCAATAACATTCACTCTTAAAAGCCTTCAGTGTGCATTTGCCTAAAAGAGTTTGCATTGTAAAGGGCCTGTAAATAATTGTGCACCTCTCCTGGAGGTACCCTCTCAGGAGCAGGGATGACATTTTGCTTCCTTCAACAATTCCCCCCTCAGAGCAATGAGAGCAAAACGGGACCCTGCTTGCTGGAAATTCTCTCTCCCCTGAAATCTGAATGTAGCAGAAAGGGTATGTGCTGCCACAAGTTATCTCCGCACCTCAGAAATATTGGAGAACTTTCCCCTTTCTTTTCTCCTTCCAGGAGTGAAACGCTCCAGGCAGCACAGAAGCATAGGATGGATGGGGGTGCCATGGATTAGTCATATGGAAGGTACTGTGAAGAGACTTAGGAAAAGTAGTTTCATATTTACAACCCCCACCATTCCTTCCCCTGTTGTGCCGGGAGGGAAGGGGAAGCAGCACAGTTGTGTCTGCACAGCAAAGGCACAGAGACCTGTCCTGGAGGTTCTACCTCTCGTGGAACAGACAGCCTGGGGTCAGGTCATGAACTTCCTTTGCCCACCATTTCACCCTCTGTGAAATGGTGCCTTCCTGAAGCTGGTGGACATTCTGCTCCAGCTCTGCTTGGGCTGCACTTTGGGGTCTCTGCCTCTGTGGGGCTGCCAGGGTTGTTATTGGCTGCCTTGTCTCGTTCTCTATGAAATAAGGAAGTGGGCTGGGATAAGGGTCCTTTAGCTATCTAGAAAATCTGCACTTCTGTGTGAGATCCAGGGCTTGGTGTGTCCTGGAGGGTAAATGGTGAGCTGGAGAGGACATGAGAACAGAAGGGCAGACAAAAAAAACCTGCTCAGGTACCTTAATTCTGCTGCCTCTGTCAGGTCTGGCTTAGACCCGCCTTTCCAAAACCTTCATTAGGAGGCAGCTGCCACTTAGGGATGGGGCACAAGTAACATATTATTTAAACTAAAATGGTAAGAATTTACATTCATTTCTGTTTTTGAAGAATGGCTTGGTGTCTTAAGCATACAGCTGCATGGGAGATCAGGTAGTTCCTTCTCACTGCTCTGCCCTCTCCATTTTGTGTATGGCCTTGTTGGGACAGGCTAATCTGACAGGCACAGTAATGCTTCCACGGCATTTCCTGGTGAGACACAACTGAAGTCCTCTGAGGTTATGCATGAATAGAGCTTGAGGAGAATAGTCCTTTCCTTTACAGTACTATAAAAACTAAGAATTAGAACTTAGAAATTCACCCACATCAGAACCAGTTTGTGTCATCTGTGAGAAGTTATTCTGTGCTTCAGGCACTCATCAGTTATGAAGGATAGGCCCACCACGTAAATAAAGTAAATCCATCTCATTTTACATGGATGCTCAAAAAGCCATCTTATGATAACTCTCAATCATTGCCAAAGTGAATCAGACTCAAACTGTAGGAGTAAAAGAAAGTTTCTCTTCTGATTCTTTGGATCTGCATTGCAGAAATCTGAAATCAGCTTGCAAATAAGCTGCAGTGTCATATGCTGTAATCCACAGCTCCATTTATACTGATGCGTGTTTTGTGTGCTCTGTGCTGCTGTAATTCCTAACTACAGTGGGAATATCAAAGTTTGACTGCAGCCCCAGCCCTGATTTTAATGGCATTGCTGATTTTTATCACGGGTGCAATGTAGATCAAAAAAAAAAAGCTATATGTATTATAGCTCATGCTGTCTTCAGTTTGTTTTTTACTGGTACTAGAAATACCTTCAGCATGAGGTAAAATAAAACCAAAATAGCAAAATAAATAACGTGGGGGTATTTGGAGGGAAATGAAAGCTGTTTCTTGGTCCAAACATCTTCATTGTTATAGAGCTTTAAGTGTACAGAAACCTCAGACAGCAAATATTGTAACCAATCCAAACAGTACAGAACCTCTAGGGCAGGGAGAACCTGTGAACAGCACAACAGTGGATTAAAAGAGAAGTGCAAGTAGTATGTTAGTTATTTGTTACAAAATAAATTAAGTATTGACACAAGAAGTTACACTATATTTTTCTGTTTGAAATGCTGGACAAGTAAATCTCCTTCTTTCTAAAGGGCAGCATAAAGTGTTGGTCTTGCGTTCCTGTCATGACATTTACCTCATTAGCATGCAGGTGCACTCTCTGGGTTTCATGCAATACCTGTCTCCTTTCACCGTATTTACAGACAATCTAGCAAGTTTGCAGGCCAAATGGCTCCCTGAAGGTGAATCCACAGAGCAGTGAACAAGGCAGCTCACTGCTCGGGGAGTTCCCAGCACAGCTAGCATCAACAGTGGGCACTGACAGTGACATTAAAACCAAAAAATGGCTTGTAATTGTTTGTAACAACCACAGTAATTAATTGTAGGTAATGTTGCAGTTACTCATTATTCTTCCCTTTTCTTGAAATCAGCTGTCTTGTTTTTTAGCAACTGATCCATGGTTAATAGTGGTTAGCATTATGCATCCAAGCTCCTGGTTTACTAAACGTAATGAATTATTCTGCTTCATGGGGAGCCAACCATGCATTTGGTGTGTGACATGGGAAATTTTTCACAGAGAACTGCAGTCACAGCAGGGACTCTTGTGACTCCACTTTGGGACTGAGTGGCAGATCAAAGTCCACAGTGAGAGGGAGCCCTGGTTCCTGCAGCTCTCTGGAGCTGCCTTTTCCCACTCCCTGAGGACTAGATGAACCTGTGGCTTTGGTGCTGAAAGGATATGGGCTCAGGTCTGGGACAAGTGCACCTCTCCCTGGCAGCTGATGGTGTTATCCTTGTGCCCCAGCTCTCTGTCGGCTGCATGGGTGTAATGTCTGCCTTTCTTGTTTTTCTTGGTAGAGATATCTTACCTAACTCTCAGTTCTGCAGGGGCTTGGTGTCAAGATAATTCTCTGGGCTCTTCCTACATTTACAGTAACCGGGTGAAGAGACATTCATCTCAGGTAAAAGCAGTGTCTAAGACAGCTGAGAAAAATGCCCCCTCCATGTACAAGACGATTTCTCTTTGAAGGGGGCCTAGAGTAACTATCTCAGGCTCCAAGCTGTTTTTTAAATTGTTGAAGTTAGGTGAGGCAATTCTACCTGCTGCATCTGCCTCTTGTTAAAATTGCCATCCCTTAAGCCAAGGACGGTCATCTGCCACCACGGGCTTTGCTGTATGTCTAACGTGGCAAAGTCATCATTGCAGGTGAAATCCCTACACAGAGTGTAGTATGAAGACTAGATAAAAGGACTCCGAGCTGCTGACTGATGTTTGATTACTGACAACATCACTTATACCCATATAAGCAGATGGGCAGCAGAAAACCTCTGCACATTAACCTAGCACAGGTTATGCAACCAGGCTCAGACACAAAATCATGTTTTGGCAGCGTAACAAGCTGCTGCATGTCTACCAAGCAGCTCACGATATCCGCGTGCTGATCTCATCCTCAACATCTCCTATGTGCTTCTGTGGAAAGCGTGCACACAAATGGGTGTCTCAGATTGATTCACAATAACTTGTTAAGCCACTGTTATCTTGTGCCGCAGCCCACAGACAACCCCCACACTGGGTCTTTTTTTACTAGGGTTTCATGCTGACACTTGGGCATTTATCAAAATCTGCTGTGCAGCCATAAAGATTTTTGCTAAATATGCAACAAATGTCAGTGTGTAGGATATAGGAAAGGGAGTAGAATGGTTATTTGAAAAATGTTTAGCATATGTTCAGTGAGTTTTCATGCACGATTTTGGTGGTAAGGGTTATTAGAAAAGTCAATACCTATATGCTCAGAAAACATAATATTAGTTGAACCTTTGAACAGGTGCATTACAATGCAGCGGAAGATCATTCAAAGTTGATCAGAAAAATTCTGTTGCTCCTGAAGGTAGAAGTGCCCTGTTATACTCCTGGGCTGTTCTATGAACCTCCTGGCCTGCTAAGCTGAAAGCCATTATTCTGCTCCCAGATGGCAGGAATTTAATTTGGAAAGTCATACAGTGTCTCTCTTCTTTGCAATGTGCCCATTTGGCAGCCTTTGAAAACAGGTGAATGAACATTGTTTTAAAACAGAATTTTTGTGCTTGTAAAAAATGCCAGCTTGAGAATAATAGAAACTTAGGTCCTTTGCTTACCTGTGGCATTTGCACAGTGTGGGTGCTGGCAATGGCCATAGCGTCAACACAGGTATTTCTCAACTCTCATTAGATGGAAGCCAGAACAACAAGTACTTCAGGGTCTATTTCCATTCTCCTCAGCATGAATATAGCAAAGTTTAATCCTCTTGTCTCATGAGAAAATGTCAGGTGATTGCCCAGGGGCCCGTGTAGTGCAGCCCTGGCACCCTGCTGGCTGCCTGCCTGCTGGGCACCCCGGGGTCCCTGTGCTTAGGTGCCAGCACAGCTGGTCCTGATGCTCTGCTCTACATGAGGAGGCCACAGCCACTCTCCTTCCTGTACTCTCCCACCTCCTCTTGCCAACTCCATTCCTTGTTCACCATTCTTGGTCTCCAAGGCAGTCCAGATTAGATTCAGCCCTCATGACTCCTGCCTGTGAGGATTCTGAGGTTTCAACTTGCCTCTTGAGGCAAACCTGGTAGTTAGGAACAGGAGAAACATATAGGCTGCATCAGGTTGAGAGATGTAAACATGCTGTGCCTCGTGCAAGAAGAATACACATCTATCTGATAAAACAAACCAGCCCACTTGTGTGTTCAGTGCTGGATTCTTCCAATCTGTTTCTTACTTCCATTCCCACCTGAGAAGTCTTCTCATGCCATATAGTGCAGCATGATTCTTGTTTCTGCTCCTGACCTTCTCTCTTCTCACATTAGTACAGCCAGGGAGATATTCCTGTCTTTATAAGCATCACAGCCCTTTGTCAACTGAGTGTCTAATCAGGACTGATGAGCTATTAGAACATCAGAGGAAAATGACTTGCTCCTCAGTGGTTTCAACAGTGGTTTGCCTGAACTGTCTCCTTGTCCATGATTCTCCATTTAAAGAGGTTCTGTTATTTCTGCTCCTTTTCCTTCAATATGACCCTAAATCTTTTCTTCTCCCCTTCCTCAATGTTCTTTTCTGAGTGTGGAAGCAAAAGATTAGGAAGAAAAAAATTGTTCCACACATTCGCAATGGGATCCATAAATGACTTCCAAACAGATTCTTTCAAACACTGCAGATGTATTTCAGGCCATTAAGCTCTCAGCGAAAAGATTTGTGTTCCTCCCATTTCAATCCCTTGACAGGTCCAATCGCAAGATTTAGGAGTTTTAAATTACATATTTAGAAATTTTTATAAACTGTTGGGATTACTGAGCAGAAACTCAGCACAACAAAGGCCATAAGGTCTGCTCAGACAGGAAAACCTTTATAAATAAGCATGCACTGAAATAAAAAGCAAAATAATCATTACCTCAAGCTATGAACCAGTGTTTTCCTAAGAGGTTAAGACCCTGAATAAATAAACTCTTTAAGAGTATCCCTAACTTTAGGAGAACTAATTGACTTCAATTATATATGTATCATCAGTTTACTCAGTTGGGACTTATGAGCTGAAAAAAATTCTTTTATAAACTCATTTTTGGAGCCCGGAATTGGGGCCTCAATGCAGTCTACAAAAACCCAGTGCCTAGAAAAGTCCAAAACATAAGTGAGGAAAGCAAGGGAGGGCATAAGTTAGTAGTGCTGCCCCCAGTTAACAGTGTGAGGCATAAGGACCCAAAGGTTCATTTAGGGCCACACAAGCAGAATATGGCAAAGCCAGGAAACAGAAAGAAGTCTCCCAAGTCCTGCTCTCTATATTTTAATCCTCTGGTGTATGTCTCATAGAAATTCCAACCAACCTATATCCTCCTTTAGACCTTCGGCTGACACCTGAGTATGTTCAAGGGACCGCACCGTTGGTTAACTAACACTTCACCTGCTGGGAATTAGGTAATACATCTTCTTCCTTCCTAACACTTATTTAGAAACTTGAGTATGATATGCTTGTGAAATACATATTTTTGGATAAAAATATTTGAATTTCAAAAGGAAAGTAAAGTATTATATTTTTGGCTAACTAATTCGTATAATTTTACCCAACACAGTATTGGTAACCAAGCACATTAACCAGTCTAATGCAGCTCATTTCATATCACAGGAGTGCAAACAATAAGAAGCAGACTGTCAAACCTTGAGAAATTAAGTATAAGTATAGAAGACATAATAAAGAGAAAGAAAACACTGGGTAAGTTTTCTGAAAAGAAAAAAGATATAATTACTTCAGCCAAAGGGCAGCAATAACGCAGACACTGACAAAATGCAGGGATTTCATGTGGTTATTGACTCAGTCGTTCACAAAAAAAAAGTCGTTATCTTAGCAAATGCCACATTACATGATAATAATCAAGCTACTGTACTGTACCTCTGAGATGTAAAGCTCCTTTTACTGGAAATCAAAGGCATTTTTCTGAATAGCTGAGAGTAGAACTTTATGGTTCTTTGATGATATGGACACATATTTTACTTTTTGCTTTCCTAATATTTAGAGCTGTTTTTTTACTCTTTATGGTCATGAAAATTCTAAGATGTTTTTGTTGACTTTTGGCAAAGCAGATGCAGAGTTAGTGTAGAAACTTTTAGCACGCCCAACTAAGGCGCATTTGAGCACCTCAGCTCTGAATGATAAGCTTGCAATATGAAATTGATGAAAAAGATAGAAGTGAGCTTATCTTTAAACCCTAACTCTCCAGTTTTTCCATCCATCCTTACTGTTAGCAAAATGTTTGTTGGATCAGTGACAGTGAACCTCCATTTTTAGACCTAAGGTATCACCAGGCACTGGGAGAAGAAGCTGATGAATGCTCAGAGGATGTCAAAATGTGTATCTCTTGTGGGTGATGAGAAGTGGGGAGAGACAGTACGTCTTCAGGATAAGTGATCCGGTTCTTGGAAGTCATTGCCAGTTCTGTTCCCAAAATATAAATGTCACAGTCATGGCAAGATAACCTTGCTTGATACAGAGTGCATTAGTCTCATCTGCCTCTCTGCCTTGCCCTGGTTTCCAGCTTTGGCTGTTTTTTGTTGTTTTGGAGAGAGGGGACAGATGAGTGTTGGAATATTTTAACTGAGGGTGAGCCATTTTCAGTCTGCTTATAAGGGCCATCTTGACATCTTGGTCACTGTTAGGTGGGGAAATCTGAAATGGCAACCAAATTCAGAATACAAACATCACTTCAAAGACTGAGATTCCTTCATTCCTTTGCTATTGGTGTTTTTTTTCCCAACAACTGTCATCATATCCATCTTAATTAGGTTAGGAAAAAAAAATCCTCTGAAAATTGAAGAAGAAGAATCCCCTACCTGCAGCTCCAAAATGCTGATGTATTAGTCTACAGCTGGAATGTAAATTGCAGATACCTGAGGCTGGTTGTTTCATTGGGAGTATGTCTGTGATGGATTTTAAACCTATTCCTGTATATAAAAAAAGTCCCATATATATACCAGTTTATCTGAGAATGTGAGGCATAAGAAAATAATGTTATCTTGGTGCTATAATTTCCATTACAAATCAGATGCAAATGTTTAAGGAGCTTTATTTGCTGATGTACATTTCTTTTTCAGTTGGTATGATATGACAGAAGGAAAAGCCAACCTCTAATCTCTTTGGGATGGCCAGTGTGATTAAACTTCCTGACTGTGGCTGTACTGTATGTTATGTGAATGTATTATTTGTGGATGTATTTCATTTTGGATGTGGTGGTACCAATTAGCCTCCGGTATCATGTTTTTTTTTTTTCCTTAAAAACATCACTCCGTTCACAAGACTTTTTAAAGTGAAGAGGAGACAGGAAACAGATTCTTTTTATATATCAAATTTAACATCTACTGTGTCTGTGGATAACAGGTTCTGAGGTGAACTGCTGAGTGTGCCATAGTAAGCCTGGCAGAGTTAAGTGTGGAAAGTCGGTCTGAGCACATGCTGTAATGGATTTGACCTCGAAGAGCACTGCAAAGAGAAATTGCAGATAACCATCTGAACTGACTTCAGAAGCCAGTAGCCCTGACTCCCTGGATACCAAGAGAAAAAAGAAGGACTAAATAGACGGAGTGAACAATCAGAAATACAAGGTTGAATAAATGCTTAATATTTGAAGTGTTGACAGTAGAAGAAAACAGAAAAGCAGTACATTTCCCTGTGTGATTACAACCACATTGGGAAACTAAAATTCCTTAAGTGAGTTTTATAAAAGTAAGATATATATTCAGTAGAAGTGAGATGTGAAAGTAATATAAGAACAATAAAGACATGCAGCTGCGAAAATATTAAACTCACCTTAAACTTTCCTTTCCATGGCAAATAATTACTGATTAAGGATACTAAGGAGAAACTGTGGAAAATGAGACTCGCATTCTCCTCATCAGAGTGAGTTCAAGGCTCCAGAAGGGGCAGAAAAGGCAATAGATCCCAACTCATATTATATCCACTTAATGTTTTATTTGATGAATTTTACACTTGGTTGTTCTTCATATCACATTTATTAGCAAAAGTAAGGATTAGAAAGTGCTTTGAGGATCCTCTGGGACTGGGAACTGCTGTGAGCAAGTGCCACTTGTTTTCTCTCTATTACATTTAAAAAGAAGCAGAGAAGGAAAAAAGAATGTGTGCATATGTTCGCTGCCACATCTGCTCTACAAAACCCCGAGTCAGAGTCAAAATAGGCATTTAAAGAGAATATAGACAGCAGAGTATTTAGTTTTGATTTATTAAAATAGTTTTCAGACTGCAGTCTTATTTGTCCTGTGAGAACTGCACTCTCTGGTAATGGGAGCATTGAATTTTCATGTGAAACATTTTAGAGAGCATATTTATTTCACCTACAAGAGTGTGACAAGAATTTGCTCTCGCATGGTGATGTGGAAGTTATAGCTGCTATGCTAAACATGTATTTATGATCAGTGCTGGCACGGCTGCTGTGTATTTTGTTTATGTTGTTACAAACCTACTTGTGACATATTATAAAAAATACATTCTTTTGTGGTAGTCTTGCACTGAGGCGGAATAAATCATGCCTCCTACATCTGCTCCAGCTTTTCTGATATTGCCCATTTGCTGCTCCTTACTCCGGAGAAGGGAGAGCCTGTGTGATTTTTAGTCCCATACCAGATAATGTCGAAGGCCTCATGAAAGGGTAAAAATAGATGCCTTAATACTGCTGTCAGAGAGGCAAACCCCAATCCACAGCATGAAGCAGCTACCAGCCTTCAATCAGAATAACCTGCTTTCATTAAATGCTAGTTTGGAAATGGTCTAGACATGCTTTAAGCATATGAGGAACAGCAGAGTGAATAATTACAAAATGGGGAAAACAAACCAAAAGTAAAATAGAAAAAAAGCTTCCAGAAGGAACAAGAGCTAGCCAGATCCAGCACTAGGCAAGAAAGACAAAAGTCTTTCATTTTCTCTAGTCTTTCATAATAATATCAACAAAAACATGACTACTATCTCTGCATGCCTTTATCAGAGACACCTCTCTGTGATATTTTAAGAAAAAAAAAAAGAAAACACTGTCAAATACTATTTTAAAAGCTCAAGATTGGGGTTTTTTTAAATTATATAAGTTTCTTTCCACTTTCCAAACCAGCATTTTTCATTCTTGCTTAATCAGCAGCATTCTAAGAGTGTTTTTATTTGAGTATAATCATCTGCATTTTATATGAATGTTCTTCTTAACCTTCCTTCGATTTGCCTGTCACTATCTCCACTGACATCAGTAGCGCAAAACCAAACCCTCTTGTTTGATATTTAAAGGATACAGGTTTATACTACATCTGTGGAGAAAAATGCAACATTTCTTTTCTTTTTTTTTGTGGTTAGGATTTATGCAGATGTCTGTTTGCAAGACTGGTGTCTCAGCACTTATTTGCTTTTATGTAATAAGAAAAAGTTATACGAGGGAAGTTCCAAACTTAATGTGTTTTGGATATTTTATTGACTTCCCCCATAGCTTCCCCAAAGCAACCATTACCAAACCCTGAGAAGGAAATGATGGGAACGCTAGTGGATATCATAATAAAACAAACATTTGCTACCTGTCTTCACAGGTGTTTTTAAGCTTTTCTCTTAACCCAGAAAATAAATCGCACCTGTATGTTGTGTACTACTGGGCTGTAATTTTTGGTTGATGCTGAACTTTCAATGGCATTTAAGTACTGACTCTTCAGAAAGAAGCTGGTTATGAGGCATTTTGTTTAATTATACTTTGTTGTTTTGACTCTCCTGTAGTGTTTATCATCCTAAGGAACACAGCTGTAGATATAGGTCAGTGACCCCTCTATCCATAAAGTCTGACACACCGATCCACAGGGGATTAGCTACCTAAGTGGAAATTTTATTCACTATTTCTTTTGTGCTGCTATTCTGAATGACTTTTTCTGTAAGGCTACATGAGTAAAAAACTCAGGTCAGCAAAACTTTGTTTGCTCAAGTACTTTTACATAATGCTTTGCGGTGTAATACAAGGATAGTTTTCATGCCATGCAGCACATCATAATTCAATAAAGAGAAACTAAGGGGAACAAAGAAGCACAAGTAAACCACAGAGCAGTTTGCTGAACATTCTCCAATTTCTTTTGACACTTCATGGTGACAGAAAGCCCTGTGCTAAATATGTTTGTGCTGGTCTGCTGTGAAAATTCACTGTTCTATAGCTTCCAGAGTTTCTCATCTGTTACCTACAGTGTGCAAACCTACACCTCTGACCACCGGGCTCCCTTGCAGTGTGTGGATGGCTACTGTGTGTCTCAAAGACTTTTAAAGGATTTTTGTGAACTGCTTCCAAGGTGCACCTCTACTTTTAATCTCCTCATGACAGAGAATTGTCAGCGCATCATGCCATTGATGAGAGGCAAAGTGAACGAATTCCTTAGAATAAAAATAACCATGGGGTCATAAAACCAAATAATGTTTGCTTATTTTTGACAAATATGATTTAATTGTAATTTAAAGTAGCAAAATTTGGCAATATAGTGATACTTTCTTTTTTTTTATGTCATAACACTGGCTGTTTCATAGCTGGCCCCATGGACTGCGGATCAGGGACAGAGAGGTGGAAATGGAGCACAAGGTCATTTAATTTATAATCCTTGATTTTGCCCAGCTACTCCTTTGTCTTATCTCATTTTAACATTGTTGGTGTTCTCCACTGACTACTTCCTTTGGAAAATATTCACAGCTTAAGGCTAATTCCAAGACAATGTCACTTTAAAAGAAATAGAGTAGGTTAAATGAAAATTCTATCACAGCATTCTATTAGATATCTGCTAAGAAGAGATTGTGGTCAAGATTACTGTAAATTGTTTGGTTATGCTGTTTTTGGGTCCTGTGTTTGTAGCCTAAGGGAGAAATCTTTATTTCTGTATATTCATATTCTCCTTACACTTACAACATAATGATATAGTAAAGTGTAGGGATATAGCCACAATGGTTATTTTAGTTTAAGAAGGCCTGGAAACCTACAGATAGCTCAGAGCATTAGCTGAATCTACCTACTATATTTTTTAGGTTAAAGCTGAACTCCAGAAAAGCCCCTTTAAGTCACACATGACTCTGAATTCTGGCACTATTTGCTTTTAATAATTCTTGTCTTAAAAGACAAAAAAAAGTGGGTTTTCTGCCTAATCTAGGAATATAAATCTGTCAAGACATAACAATAAAGACTGAGTCATGGACAAAAGCACTTTGAACAAATGCTGACGGTGTCTGAAAGAGCTGGGGTAACTACAAACCTCATCGCTGTACAAACTCCATTTTCCTGTAGACGCCCTATCATGTCTCTCAGGTATGCATGGAACTGTGAAATTTAGTGTTCCAGCATATTTTTGGTTATACTTCGCTTTGGTCTCAGCCTCAGTTTACTGCTGATGAATCAGAGGTTCACTTTGCCAGAGCATTCAAAAAGAAAGTTGCTTGCTGAAGCTGCACTAAACTCATCCAGCTCCTACTGAAGTCAAAATTCTGATTGATTCCCCATGGCTCACTCAGCTGTGCAAAAGCTGGTTGAGAAGGCATTTTCCTTTTGGAAATGGATCATGGGAAAAAGGCCAACTGGATTCCGGGTTGCTGTCCTGAGGCCTCAGCAGGCTAGTACTCAGGGCTGCTGGCAGACCTACCTTTCTACCAGCTTCTGCAAGGCGAGTAAAAGAGCACTTCTACCTCCATGTAGCTTTGCCTCATCTGGTCTTCTGCTCATTCCAAATAAATGAAAGCCACACATGTTTTATTGCAGATTTTTGGAGTGCAGAAAAAAATGCAAGGAGAGGGGATAATTAGACTTCAGGGTGGTATCTCCCTGTAGTATCATAAGTCAAAATTATTTAACACTGAATACAACAGCATATCCATGGACCCTCTTTCTAAAAACTCATACTAATTTTTCCCTGGATTATTTTCTTTTTTTCTCTTGGCTGAACCTTTCTGCTAGAGTAGAAAGTTGAAATTTGGCAGTATAAAACCTTCAGGGAGTGAAGCTGGCTTCAAAGGCCTTTGATAATTTGAGAAGAGAAACAAAATTTTTGATTTTTTTTTGGACTGTGCATATAAATCAAACTTGCTGGACAGCGACTGACCCAGTTTGACTGCAGTATGGTGGTGGGGTTTTGCTGCCAATCAAATGCAGGGGCCTGGACTCAGTGCAGTGAAGTCTGCTGAGGATGGGTATCAGCATCTCACCCAGCTGCAATCCCCACACTGATCTTGTACTGACTGATACACTTTTCTTATCCCAAACCATCAGAGAAAGCTTCCAGCCATTTATGTACAAGTCAGCAGTGACAGTAGCATGTGAGTGGGTACCATCCTTTTTTATTTATGTAACACTCCAGCAGAGCAATTCTTTGTGCCATATCATCCTTATGACAGGGAGGCTCTAATTATGCGAAACACCAGGTCATGGGATTGGCCAGTATTGGTTCCCAGAGAAAGGCTGGATTACTAAAGATATATCCTGCAGCTCTCTAGATTTTCTCCAGAGTTGCACTTCTTTTCTGGAGGATTTCAATGATGGCATATTTAATTGCTATTTTGTCTGTTGCATTTTGTAGGGGCATTTTTTTTCCCCCTTTTCTCTGGAGAACTTTTGAACTGAACAAAACAATACTGAAAATGAATATGAGTAAACACTAAAGTATTTTGTCTGTATCTGTCATATAAAACTGTTCAAAAGGGGAAAAATGCTTTCTTCTAAGCATTAAGAGTAGACTTTGCATTCTTACCCTTAATAAATTTAATTGAAGTCACAGGAATTCTGGTTGCATAAACAACATACAGTGTGAGTGTAAGAACTTTTCCCTCAAAATAAGTGACTTTCATGTTCAGAGTCTCAGGCTCAAATATGGTTATTTAGAAACTAAATCTATTACATATGTATATTTTGGCATATCAGGATAAGACTTTTACCCTTTGTTGCCTTTCATCCAGGGAAAAAGAGGGCTGAGAAATTGCTTGAAAAAATATAACATAAGAAGCAGAGAAAATGGGCTTAGTGGAGATGTTGGTGTAAAACCTGGGAGGCATATCACTGAGTCACATTGTGCCAAAATTAGATTTTAAAATGGTTTCTGTCAGCTTATGAAAACTCACAACACTTCATTCTGAATACCCGAAAGCTCTTATAACTTTTGTTCAAAGAACAGTTGGCGGTCTTCATCCTTGTTCCTTCAGATATTCCTACACATTAAGAAGCTGATATAATTTTGACATGTTGCTTTTGAATAAATAATATACTTTTCCCTCACCTGATGGAAGAGAGCTTCTAAGCCTGAGAACAGCTACCAGACCCAAGTTGAGAGTTTTACAAAATGCATTGGAACTGTATGAAAAAGTTGCTATTTGTTAAATTGGACTGATTTCTCCACCTGGTGCTGCCAATTAATTTGCCCAATTTAACCTTTTAAAATGTCATTCTTTGCCCCCTCTTAAGGATACCTAACAAGTGCATTTTTCCCTCTCTTGAATTCTTAAAAGCTACTGCCCTTTCCATGGCTGTAGGAATGTCTCAGGATGATTGTGAAAAGGAAGAAAATGTATTGTGAAAGCAGCTTCCCTCCTGGGAAGGGAATGATAATTTTGCCCCACTTAAAGTCATTGTAATGTAATTAACTTAGGGCTTTTAATCACCTCAAAATATGAAAATGAAAAGCACTGAAATTAGAATTATTCAAATTCCCATTTAAAACTGGCTAATGTCTGTCCATGGCATGGCAGTCTTGCTAGCATCTTGTTTTAATGAGTATTCTGAATTCTTTTCCAGTTTAGAAAGAAAAAAAATCACCTATTATGCTGATGTATCTGTAGACCCTGTATTTTTCACAGTTATGAATCTTGTATTATGTTGAGAGTTCTTTCTTCTTTTCAGATACATTTCACTCTTAACTGTGATGTCCATTAGTATTTCATTCAGGGAACTATGAAAAATGGTGATACTAAATGCTTTACAAATAGGCTTTTATTCATCCGATTTGCCATAATGCAGAATGACGTGATTAGTAATGATTTTTAACTGGCTTCTAAGAAGGTTTCATGTATCAGTTTTGTCATGTGAATTAGTTGTTATGGTAATGAGAGCATATCAATTATTCCTTGGAAGGTTACATTAGATCAATTATATAATTAATCTGTCTTGTTTCTTTACTTATTTGTTTCTCCAGTAATTTCTTCAGTGCAAAAATATTGGTGCTACCATATGCAGTTACTACTTAATTTTTCTGAGCTAGTTGCACAGATTATTTTGTAAACAATACTCTATGAGAGATTTTTATGTTTTTATTTCTTATGAAAAAGAGCTCATTTCACTCAGTTTTTAGGTACTTAAAAAAATTTTTATAATAAATTGTTTGCATCTTGTTGCTTTCTTTAAAAAGCACAAGTTTGTCAGTAACAGAGTTTTTCTCTGGCTCTGTAAAGCACATATAAACTGAAGGTATTTGCTGACAAAAATTTGAGAGCTGTGGCAGAGTCCATGTGTCTCCTGTTCCAAATGCAGTCTCTAACCATCAGCTGTCAGGCTGCTTTTCTGGCTCCACTGCCCACTTATTCTTGCCTGCACAGGGTCCTGCCTTGAAGGGCGAATGGAGATAGGTTTAGGTCCAGTCTTCATAGGCGTGGTTTTCCTCTGACTTTGGTGAGAAGTCCACTTCTCTCCAACTCTTCTATGCTCAGAGCACAGACTCCAGCTGAACTGGGATCCACCCAGGCTTGGGTATCTTAAAGAGCAAATGTTTTCCAGAATTCTTTATATCTTGCCTACACTCTTAAACAAAGATAGATCTGGATATTTCTGAAAGGCTGTGTAATTGAGTTATTTATATACACACAAGGCAACTATATCTATGTAAATTATTCCAAGACAAATCGTGTCCTGAATATCCTCCCCACAGCATAAAAAAAAGCAGCTCAGTTTTCTGAAAATGGTATGGTTTGATTAAAACATACTTATTTAGACTTCTGTAAAATACTGGAAAATCTTGTACAGTTTGATTTATGAAATATGCAACCTCTAAAGATGTATTTGTTCTCAGAACACAATGCCTTTCCCCTGACATTTAGGCAGTGATATTTTGGACAACCTTACCTGTTAAGTGATAATTTTGTTAAGTTTTTCTGTCACTTGTAAATCAAGACAGATAATTGCAACTATGCCACAGATAATGGAGTAATTGTTCAAAGGTAATGTTGTACTCATTCAGTGGAGACCATTGCTAAGAAAAATCCAAATATCTTCCAGCTAAGAAAATCCCAATGCACTCTTGTAAGATAGAATGGGGAAAAATTAACCATCCTAGATCCAGTGTCCAATATACTGCAAGCCTTGTTTCACAACCAGAGTGAAACGTGACTGTGTACACCAAAAGGTGACGTTATCTTGCGAACCAGGTCGTCACCAAATAAGTGTACACTCATATTTATGAAGAGTCGAGTTCATCCTCAGACCCAAATGTGTCTGCCAGGCCCAGTAATCGTGTGCAAACCTTCAACCATGGATAGATTAAGCCAGCTCCCCATGAGGGCCTGGGGCAGCCAAGTGTGCTCATTGCACGAGCACATCACAGCTCTTGCTCAGTCTGGGCACAGCAGACCCGGCTGTGGTGTCTGTCCTGCCCCTCGAGTCATGAGTAGGTGGTAAAGCACTTAGTGCTTTGAGCCACAGCTACAACTGGGCCCGTGAGATGAATTAAAAATATGTGGGCTGCAGAGTTTTTTGTGCTTTAACTTGCTGTTATCCTTAATTAGCCAAAATGTCTGAGTGCTTTTTAAAGGGTATGAGTGTCTCTGGGAAGCAAAGTGGGAGGTTATGGTATCCAGTCCTTTAGGCACTAGGTCTAGAAGAAGTTTAAATTCCCCAAATTACCAGCTAATAAATAGGGAGATACCAGCCCAGCAACTTTTTATTCCTTAAGTGCTTTAACAGTAAGTATAAAAAGTTAATATAATGAGCAGTTGAGACTTTTTGTTTCTTACGCTAATCTTGATTTCGAAAGAAATGAGATGGCAGTGGAGAGCTACACTGTACCAACATGTCTGATTGTGACTATTACCCAGGTGAATGTACCTTTGGGCTGCCTTTTACCATGTGAGAGTCATGTCACTTCACACAGGTGTAAGTGACAGCTGAAAAACAAAACCTTAGAGAAGAGATAAAGTTGCCTGAACTGCAGTGTTTATATGGTTCTTCAAAATAATAAATGACAGAATACAATGACAGACTTCAGTAAGTGGTGCCTTTTACCAGTCCAAACTTGATGATTACTGGTGCTCCAGTCCACTCTCAGAACTACACTTTAAGAAGATTTAAAGATTATCAGCTTTGGTCTGGCAATGGTTTGTGCCTATTCAATTGCCATTATCTCAATGTCCTTCCCAGTGTGACGTTATTTAAAAAATGTACAGTTGCTTTACCTCACTAGTTTCTTCAATATTGGTGCCATATACTTAATAAATATTTGTCACCTTTACATGATTTCTCATCAGGGCACAATTAGAAAGTGAGTGCAATTAGCTCATTTTTGAAGATATAAAATTGAGTGTACAGAGGAATAATGACTCCTATGAGGACTCAGTAGTAGAGCCCAAAATAGCAGCTGGGGTTCTCAGCTTCTTACTCAGTAACTGAACCAGTTTCTGCTGCTATGATTTAGCATAGCTTGAAAGTGGTACTCGTGTAACAATTACATATCTTTCTGAAGTTAGGCACAATATATAGGCAAATCTATCTTTAAAGGAGTGAAAAAAAATCTTTATGATTGTTTCGTGGTGTGGTGGGTTAACACTGAAAAGGAACCAGACGCCCCTCAAGCTGTTCTATCACTCTCTCTACTCAGCAGAACAGGGGTAGAAAATGCAATGAATGAAGCCTGTAGGCTGAGATAAGGACAGGGAAATCACTCAGCAACTACTGTTGTGGACAAGACAGATTTTGCTTGAGAAATTAACTCAATTCATTACCAATAAATAACAGAGTAGGACAGTGATAAATTAAATTAAAACCACCTTGCCACACCCCCCTTTTTCCGGGGCTCATCTTCACTCTCACTCCTTCTACCTTCTCCCCCTGAGCAGCACAAGGGGAGGGGGATTTGGGATTACAAGCAATCTATAACTTCTTGTTCCCTCCCACACTCTTCCCCTGCTCCAGCATGAGTCCCTTGCACAGAAGACAGTCCCTCACAAACTTGTCCTTGCTGTAGCATGGACTGCTCCTCTCCTACAGCTGCTGCACAGCATTTTTTCACACTGTCTGAAATACTTTCAATTTTCAATTTTGAAACTGACTAAAACTGGCTCTACCCAACATGGAGCCAGGTCCTGGTGTTTTCTCAAAAGAATCCATCACTGCAATCTCTCAATTACCAAAACCTTGCCAGGTAAACCCAATACACATAGCAAGGAAAAATGTGACCTCCAATGATTTGCCTTGCTTTTATTTTATTTCATTTCATTCTGTGTAGAAAAATTATCAACACCTTCAAACAGGATAGGTAGTCAAAATCATCTTCTTCACTTTAAAAATACTAGTGAAATATCAGCGGAACAAAAGAGTCAATTGTATCTGTACCTGTGGGTTTTGACAGTCCTGTGCAAAAAATGCTACAAAAACTTCTCTTTGAAAGCTGTAGAACATATGAACTAAAGTGTATTTAAAACTTCTGTGTATTTAAAGCTTTCCGAGAAAACTTGTCTTTATTCTTATTTTAATAATTAACCAATTATCTTTGAAATATTGATTGTCTAGCCTTTGACTTAATACTACGTTTCAATTAATTAATTCAAAATTTTTTTAGTGCTCTGAGACAAAGCAGAACATTGTAGTAAAGACTGCAGAGAGTTATATGTTCAGATCTTTAATATGCATTTTAGTTACATCGCAATATTTTCCATTGCGGTTTTAGTATTAATTTAATTTTTTTCTGTGTAGGGCTTATGCTGCAAATCTTTCCATTTATCTTCCAGTTCCTCCACAAGATGATTTCGCTGACTCTCAGTGGTTCTTCTGGGACAGTATGGCTATTCCCTTGGTAACACATTGGTTAATTCTTGACTGTTCTCGCTGCACTAACTCTAGGAGACTTTAGAGCCATGAATCTGAATGCTGAAGTAATTCCCAGTTGGTTTCATTTATATTTGGAGTATGTACTTTATGTTGGCTCTTTCTATCTTGGCTGAGGCAGTTTGCACCCGATACTCATTTGGCTTCACAAATAAGCTTTAACAGATTGGAAAATAATAAGAGGCATTTTGTGACTGCTTGTTAGGGATATCACAGTGTGGAAGCTGGACTCACTGTGGAAGGTATGATCTAGTAATTGAAGTTTATAGGGTGATATGATACATCCTTAGTGAAAAAAAGATTTTGTGAAGGCTAATTAAAAATAGTTTTATATGTCTCTGAAAAATGCTATAGTAGAAAAGCATTTAAAGAGGAAAAGTGTGTTAGTAACTTGTAACATCCTTGCTGCAAATTCTTTAGTGGCTTTTCACAACAGAAAGGTTTCTAATCCACAAATTGTAATCAATAATTTGTGTAAGTTACAATACCTTGGTTGTCCTATCTGAAGTCCCAGAAGATTTTTATTCTTGCTTTTTCTCTGATGAGTTATTGAATTTTCAATCCCAGTTTTATCTAGTAAATATTGATACTAAAGCAGTGCAAACTACATTTTATTTCAAAAAAATCTTACATGGTTCTAATTTTTAAAACCTAAATATATCTGTAAATTTTATTTTGTCTGTAATTTGTGGCAGCATGTTACCACATCAAACATCACCAAAACCTATCCTGAACTTTGCTGTCTTATTTTGTTAACCAGCCTTGCAGAGTAGCTGTCTCTGTTACACAGAAATTGACATCACTTAAACAGCTAACTAGCAGCTAGGATCTTCCTTCTAAACTGAGTATATCAGGCCACCAAGATGGTTCCAAGTGTTGTTCAGAAAGTCACTGATTTATGCTCAAAAACAATAACTTCATACAAGAGCCATTTCTGCTAGCTGTCTTCTCTATCAAGACTTATTAGAAAAAATGTATTTGATTTACCATTTCTCTGAGGGCCAGATGCATTTTCCTGTCTCATTACGAAAAACAATGCAGTCACTTATGAATAGATTCTCCACTTGGGAGGGCATGCTTGTACTGGCACCCTTCCTTTGAGATTCAATGACTGGCTCCAAGTTCTGAGAGGGAATGCATCTGGAAAGATGCACCCTAAGACACCGTGCCCATTCTTTTGACCAAGATTGCAAGAATTTCTCCTTTGAGGACAACAAAGTATTGTATGTCTGTCACTGGATCAATTCCACAACTGAGATAAGGAATAAGACCTAGTTTTAACACTGTATAAACCTGCAGAAACACTACAAACTTAAATACATACAGGTATTCCTAGTAGATCTAGTTGGACAGAAATCTCTCCACATGCTCTTTGTAATTCCTTTATGGGACATATAGAATGGATGGAAAGAAGTACTCACTGTCTATTGTATGATGTATCTGTAAGTAGTCTGTAAGTAAATTATGTGGATACAGAAAATGCTGCTTGCAAGAACTTTTCTTGCTTTTCTTTGGTCCCATGGGAGAGAAAAGCCTCTTACGAGGGCTATCAGTAGAGTTTATAAACCAGGGACACCTGCAGACCTTGCTAACCTTTGTTTGTAGTACAATAGAGAAATATTTTGACAACAGGACGTTAGCCAATCACCTTTAAGAAGGTGGCTGATCTTTTAACCAATTAGGCTATGAAGAAGAAAGATATAAAAGAGTTGTAAAATAATTAAATAAATCACTATTGCTGCATCATCCCTGCCTCTTGGATCTCTCTCTCCTCCCTCCTACTACTGGACTTTAAAACAACAAATTTATATAAATACTTGACCTATGCTTGTCCTTAATAATCACTGATTTGAGAACTGCAATGTTCCAGTATCTGTTGAACTATAATTAAGACTTATTTTAAAGTAATTGCATGTAGCCTCGCTTACCTGGGTGTTATCTTGTTCATATCTTACTGATGCTAATTTTAGATGGTTCAATATTGTAATTGGAAAGGCAGCTTCCAGACCTATAATCGTGCCTGTGTAAATCAAAAATCTACATATATTTATCAGAGGTAAGAATTCTAAATTTAACTAAAAATCATAAAAGAGCTTAAGTTGAAAAGACCTCTAATCTAACCTCAGTGTAAGGAAATATCAGTGCAAACATACAGTACAGGCTCTACTGAGAAAGTTACATTCTTCTGCAGAACTAAGCTTTTCTATCCTTCAGCAGCTGATCAGAAGGTCAAATAGTTTTGATATGCATTTGAACCTTTAAATAAATGTATTTGTGACCCTTGGATGACTTCATTTTCTATGAACAATCATGCAGCTAATTTCCCAGCAATGAACATTCACCGAAAACATATGTCAGTCTCCAATCCTAATTTTCTACATATGAATATTTGAACAAGGGGCAGGATACAAAGCCCATTGTAATCATCCAGAAAAACACCCACTGACTTCAGCTGAGTTTCTTTTATTGGTTTCTGGAAGCATGAACTTAATTTTCCAGTCAGGGAAAAGAAGTTATAGGGCCTTTTAAATTTTATTTAAAATCTAACTAATCATAACTGATTCAGAAACACATAGCATGCCCTGCAAAGAATTTGATATTTTATTGAATTTAGAGTTCAAAGATGTATTCTCTTGTACAGAAAAAAAACCCCAAAGAATTTTCTGAATACTTAATTGACCCACATTCACATCTACAATTCTGTTTATAATGATTTATATATGTAGAATTTTGAGACCTGTTTTCTAGAGCCACATTGATCTTTAATTCCTAGTAAATATTGTAAATGTTCTTAGACTTTTCTTTTGCATTAGTGGTTTTTATATTGAAGATAATTCCCTAGAGTGGATCTACTTTAATTTTCTTGTGTTTTAGAGATTCTTCTTCAAATAAAAGACAAAGTTATTGTACTAATTCTCAATGAAATTAAGATCCATTCTATTGAGTGATACAGATCTCCTCAATAAAACACTGAGAATGATACCCCACTGTCAGCTGCCGGAGGTAAAATAACCGAAAGCTGCTGTCTTCCTAACTGGTGGCTCCAGTCAATTCTCTGGACTAACCACCACAGCTCTCCCTCCAGTGCTGCTGCTCCCAGCTGTACAGCGTGACCTTTCTGCAGTAGCCTCTCGCGGACCAGGTGATGCAACCAAGCTGTTTCAGCCAATAACTTTGTACATTTACTTCTCGCGGAAGTGAGAAAACAAGATCTTAAACATTGAGGGAAAACAATGCTCAGTTTAATTGAACAGTTTTTCAAAACTGGTTAAATTATCTACTCCTAGGTTACTTTTTATGCTGGAGCTGGAACAGATTAGGAGTGTATAAAATTTTGCATACCAACAAGAGTTACCTGTTATAAAATGAAGAAGCTGTCAGCAATGCTGACTCTTTTTCTCACAATGTTTCCTTTTTATATAGTACTATATCTAGTTCCCTGAGTCTCTTGTCAGATGAAAAATTGCTATGTCCATCATTTTCCGTGTGGGATAAACAACTTTCCTTCAAAGGCTCATCAGAACATATGTAGAAATTATGGCAAACTAGATAGATAGTTTATGAATATCCTCACATCCCACTGGAATTTCCATTCAGCTCTACTAGTGTTGAAAGGGTTTCTGGAGCAATTCCATCCAGGAATGGAAAACTTTCAAACACTTATGTCCAAATGGGAAAAAATTCATAACTGGGAGCAACTAAGGCTGGATGTGGCCTTCAATGAGTTTGTTATCATAATATTTTGAATATATAAGTTGTGGGCATCTAGCATCAAGACAGTTAATTTGAAAAGTTCAAAACTTTCTTAAGGAGAGCAATTCATATTTTGAGTGAAAAATTGCACTTTTCACACCAAACAGCTCTGTTATTCCTTCCTAAGAAGCTGAGAAGGAAAAACACCTTCTTTCTTTTTAATGCACACATTTATGAAGAAAAGTGCTTTTATTCGGATTATGGATGGAAGAGAAATGGGTTTAAAATCGTCCTGTACTGGCTTGAACAGAGAGGGAGACCTCTTGATAGATCACATAGTGTTTAAATAAACTCATCCATTTTTTATTGTATTCATCTCATAGTTTACATTTTAAGAACTGAATCCTGAAAACATATTTCATCCTGCTTGATCCCTGAGAATGGGATTTTTATAACAGTTTTTCTCCATTAGTTTTTTTAGGTGATACTACTCTAAAGAAAACTTAACCTAAAGAAATGGAGGCTTCCTACTCCCCTACTCTTGCATTTGTTTATTTAGCATTTTTGATTAATTAGGACTCAAGCTTCAAAATCATAAAGAAAAAGTTTTCAGAAGTTTTGTCTAACTCCATTAAACTACATAAATCACCATTACTGGTACTTTCTCAGGAGTACACTGCTCTAGAAACTGGAGGTGTTTGCTCTCTTATATGCCAAAATTTGTAGGTCATTATGCAGTTAATCATTAAGCAAAAGTATAGCACATAAACTTCTAAAATGAAATAATATTCTGACATAAGTGTTGTTGACCCCATGCACTATTTATATGTGAGTCAGCTTGATAGTGTTTCCACTGATTCTGAGAGGAGATGGGAGCAGAATTGTGGTTTCTATAGCCTACACTTTTCTACTGTGACGTGGTCTCTAGCTATTTTAGAAAAAAAGAAGATATATGGATGTTCTGTGAGTGTTCTCTTTACAAAACATTTTTATACAAACAGTCAAAACACACAAAGTTACTGTTTTGAAGAGTATAGCATTCAAAGTGTAATCTGGCAGAAATATAGGCTGTAGCTCTACAGAAGACTTTTTATAAGCATTCAATGGTCCAGCATAAAGACAGAATTACGGGAAAGAGTTCCTTTTTAGCCAGGCTTGAATGCTAGGCTGAAGCCTTAAAGTTTATGATCTATCTTTTGAATTTCTTTGGGATCTTTCTAGTTTGGATATCATGCCCAATCCTTCTGAAGTCCAAGCAACTTTCTCTCTATTTAGTTATTTGACAACAACCCTTAGGAAGAAGTGGGACATATCTGCAGAGTTACGGGATGAGCCAGACACAGATTTATGACTATACTTCCAACCTCATTCTAAGTTTTTTGTGGGTTTTTTTAGCTGTTTCTGCTCTCCTTGGACCTGCAATACTGGCTTATGCCAGGTAGAGACAAAGCCAAGACCTCAAACATCATCTGGCAAACCCAGCTTTTGTACTTCCCACCTGGTACAAGGACTTGCACTGAGCACAGGCCATGCTCAGAGAACGAGTAATTTTCTTTTGATTCATACTCCCCTTCTGGTTCAGTGTCATAAGGGCAATCTTCAATATATTTTTCTTCTAGCATTAGAAAATGAAATTTTGTTTCCATTCCTGATGAGTGCCTGGGAAAACAGAAAGAATCAAGCTCATTTTTCATCATGGTAATTTTGGGGAAGTAGATTCCCTACTGTTCTAGCAATAATGTTTCAGACAGGTTAACCCTGAAACTTTCCTATAAAGTGCAACAAGCTAAACCTATCAATCAGAACATGCATAAGAGAAAGGGACCCCAGAGGAGAGAGCACATGAGAAAAATCTCTCAGAGACCTCTTTTTTGCTCCAAGGGAATGAAAGATGCTATTCTGCATTTGCATTAAGGGCACTTATCTGAGGACTGGAAAGCTTCAGGTGCCTGTAACTATGGCTCAATGGGTTACCCTCGACTGGACGACAAGTCCCCACCAAGGCCCTCTATCACTCGTCTTCTCAGCAAGATGTGGGAAGAAAATAAGATGGAAATAAAACCCTTGTAGGTTGAGATAAGGCAGTTTAATAAGGTAAAAGCAAAAGGTTACTTGCTGTCCTGGGGTGACTGTATGATAGTCTATTCCCTATCATCTACTTATTGCCCAGACATGAGTTTCTGTACCTTTAAGTTAGGTCCGAGGGCAGGGGGGAACAGCTGCTAGAATTCTTTTCGTGGCCTGTGCTCAAAACCACAGATAACTCCCTTGGATTTTCTCCAGCTCTTGGCTCTCTTTCTCAGGAGAGAGACAGAGAGTTAAAATTCTTTGCTTTTTAGCTCGCTTCTCATTCATTAGCTGAGGCAAGAATTTTTCCTGGGACTGTGGCTTCTTCTCCTTCTCCTGGAACTGTTCAGCTTTGCTCCGGTCTGGAACACCATCACTGGAAGGTCCCACATTGTGGCCTGGAGGGGCCCACGCCACACCCCAGCTCTGGAGAGAGCAGAGCCACACCTATAAAAAGGACTCTGAATCTACCAGGCCTTCTCCACAGTGAGAGGTTTTATTATTTAACATTATTCATTCTCTTGTGCCTGTGTGCATCCTGCTTGTTAAATAAACAGTTTTTTTTTTCACTTTCCTCCAAGAAATTCTTTTCAAGCCTGTAGGGGAGGGGCTGCTGAAACCTGCCTTCCATTAGAGGACACGTTCATTTCAGATGTTTCCTCCCAATTTTTCTCAAACCGAGACACATGCGCACAAAGAAAGAAAAAAACACAGAGAGATTTTATTCTTTACTTCCAATCAGCAAGTGATGTTAGACCTTTGGTCATGTCTGTGTCAGCTGTCCTGGCTGTCCTCGTCCCAAGATTTTGCCCACCCTCAGTCTGTTGCTGAGAGGGGAGTGTTGGAGATACAGAGGTGATGCTGTGGAGCACAGCTCAGCAGTGGTGTTACCAAGGAGCAGTTCTTTGTATGTAAACCATGTTCTCTCTTATGGCAATATTACCTCAGTTTTGTCAAGAAAGGAATCTTTTAGTAAAGATTATGAAAAACAGGCATATGGGAGCCTAAAATGGTAGACAGAGTCAATGGGAGATCAAAGCAACGATTTATACATTGACTTCCATTATTTGTGTCCAGCATGAGTTTGGTTTTGTGTAAATATTTACTAACACATCTTTTTAACAACTGAGGTAGCCAGTAGCTGTGTCCATAGGGAGGAAATCAAATACTTGTTCTTCTAGCAAAGGTAGTGTGCCATTCAGTGATACAAAAATCAGCTGCGCTGCAAAAGTTATGACAATTGGGCAGCTTTTTATCTGTATGCATCCATAACTAGACATGGATGCAACCTGACACATAGCCTTGAATTCAGACTTTCTTTTATTTGGCTGTATTCTGTGTCTCAGTCTGTGCGACTGACAAAGCAGAAGATGCTCAGATCTCAAGGTAGAATGGCATACAGTTCTGATCATGACGAAAATCATTACAATTTTTTCCAGAATTACTGAAATGTGATATTCTTTGAAAGGGCTTTAAGATTAAACCCTGGACAAGACCAGACATATAAAAATATAACGCCCTGCTTCATTATGCTGGTCATGCATGGGATACTTGTTATTAGGTGACTTAGCATATCTTTCTTTGCTGCTTCTTATACCTAAATAGATTTTTCTCCTTTCCCCTTCTCTCTTATGCTGCTTTGGGGGAAATTTCAACTGTTTCCAGCACCGATGCATAACTGTGCACGTAGAGCATTATATTTCCTATAGCAATCAGTGTTGCTTTGGCTTTAGAGTGTTTGGATTAAATCTGAATTTAAGGTTCAACTTCAAACTCAACCTTTTTATCCTTTCTTGATTAGTTTAGTTTATGTTTTTGCTTAGCAGCCGGAGATTAATTCAGATGTCTGCTCCTATTCACAGAAGGTTCAGCTCAGCTCTGTTTTTGCTCTTCTTTCTTCACTCCCTTGAGTCTACATTTATATTCCAAAGCTGTTTTAGGCAGAGAATTCTGTGAAGCTTTTCTATCAGTCCAAGGGTAAATGAGCCTGAAAATAAATCTTTAGACCAGATATAGGAAGTTCTGTTATTGAGTTGGACTCCATACAAATAACAGTGCTGTTTTCCTACACATACATTTAATAATGGTTTTGCTATGATAAGTTTTACTACTAAAATACAAAGCTTTATAAAGATTTAGAAGGCTTTAATTTTACTGATAAAATGGAAATGAACAATTTTATCTTTGCACCATGAAAAATGAAGACTCTCAGAAAATCCTGATCATTGTTTCTTGAGGAAAGAATGTCATACATTCTGCTCTTTGACTTCCTTTATGTGTCACTGCACACTCATTTTCATGTGTAGTTTATGTACGATTTCTGTTTAGGTTCAGCAGCACTCACAGAGAAATAGGTAGATACTCAGGAAGGGAGGAAATTTAATGAGTATTTTTATCACATGAAAAGTCCTCTTGTCTAAGGGCAGGTTGAGACAACTCAGTTTGTTTAAAAGAGAAAAGAGAAGGCTAAGGGAGGATCTAGTTATTGTCTTCAACTACCTAAAGGGAGCAGAACACAGAATCAGAATTCTTCTCCACAGTGAAAGGGCAAGACGCAACTGTCACAAGCTGCAGGAAGGGAAATTCCAACTAGAAATATGGAAGGAAAGAAAAGATCACCCTTTTATGCTCAAGCACTGGAAGGGTTTCCCCAGAGGGATTTTGGTTATCTGCATTCTGGAAGTGTTTAGAGCTTGTCCTGAGGTCCCTGCTCTAACAATAATTTTGGCCCTATAGCTTGAACTAGTGGCTTTTTCTAAACCAAATTACTGTACAAATTTGAAAACACAGTGGTACAGCAAGTATGGCAGAAACCTTATCCACTTTACCAGTATGTAGTGTTCCACCATGCAGTAATATTAGGAAAGGACCAGCTCTGCTCTGGGCTCTGGTTCCTTAAGAACTGGCAGGATGTCCAGCACCTAACATCTGTTCCCCGCTGTTGGAAGGAAGCTTCTGTTTGAAAAAATGTTACATAGACATGAGGGTCAGTCCCAGCTACAGAGTGAGACACCTGAACTTCAGTATTTAAAGTGTGGGTTTACTTATTTGAGTTTGGTTCTCATCATCTGTCACAGCCAGTTGACTCATTTACCTAAATCTAGGTGTCTATCCCCTTCCAAGAGCCCTTGCTGGTGTCCAGGTTCTGCTCCAGGAGTGGTCACCTGTGGAACCTGTGTCATACCTGTCAATCTTGTTTTGATGCAATGTTAATATAAAATTATTGCATAATGACCAGTTCCTGACTTCATTTGTCAAGAATTTGATATATATATGTATATATATTTGTCTAGGAAAGTGTTTTTTTTTGTCTGTAGATGGTAAGTCTCTATGCTGGAACATAGACATATTCCTGAGAAGAGAGCTGAAGAGCACTCTGAATCCCTCATGCTTTGGATTTAGCCCTTAGTCTGCATCAGCTCCATATGCTGGTGGGGTTTACAGCAGGAGGAGTGAGTTAACACATTCCCAATTCCCCAGGTGACTTTCAGATTGTTCCTATTTAGATGAGTTTGCAGCTTTGCTTCAGCTGGTGACACATGGGACAAAATCTAGGCTTACCGGTATTTTTCATTTTGATGAAAAAATAAAACCAAATATTTTCTTTCTTAAACCACAAGATAAATTGCTTGGCATCCTACTTACATAACTTGTGCATAGCATGCTATAGCTAAATTGTGTTTCTTTAGAAGTAACTATATCTGAAAGTATAATTATCCAAAACCATCCAAGGTTTTTTTCTACAAGTCTAAAAGTTTAGCTAAGAAACAGAGTGATATGTACTGGGAGATGTTAGTGTTATGGCTCCGGGACCTTTGGCTCCAGAGGAGCAGACTGATCTTATTTCAAATTGTTTAAAGAGCAGCATTAGCACTGATTGCAGAAGTAGCCTTAGAAGGAGCCTTTAGTCCTTCCTTCCAGCTAAAAGAGAGTAGCAATACTACTAAATGGTGGTATCTGCCTAAGAAAGACAAAGGAAACAATGGGTAAAATATTTCAGAATGCTTAAGCAAATGCTTCATTTTCATAATGTATAGAGAGGTTGGTGTGACAATATGTTCTAGATGCCATTTCACAGCAGATATGAGTTTCCATCTATGCCTTTTCATCCATTTGGCATCTCTGGAGGTGTACAAAGCATTCAGTCCATTATGCATTGGCATAAAAGAGTAACAATCTGAGATCAAAGATACCACCCACATAAAATAGACTCAAAAATGTCTTTGAATCACCCACAATTGTACAAAAATGACCAGATTTCCTGTGAATAACCTTTCCTGTGAATTTTCAAGTTTTTCCTTCTTAGGGTAACAACATTGTCAGAAAGGTGTTTTGCTTTACGTGTCAATTCTGCTCTTTGGGCCGGGTTGAGTACCAAGTGTGACCAGAGGAGCAGTATGTGAAAGGATTCTTGTTTCACGACTGCATAAAGATTTGAGTTATTCCACTTAACTGAGCAACACAAAATTGTAGTGTTGGTCAGGTACTGTATGAAAGACTTATTTCTGAGACTTGAAGAACATCATTATTTTCAGGTAACACTGGGTCAGCAGGATTACCCAGAAACTCAGTGATCTGCAGTAGTAGTTACAGGGTGCTCCTCAACCAGTCACAAGGATTTTATGGGAATTTATATAGCAAAATACTAGTGAAAGGAAGTATACATCAGTATAGTAAGATGAGACATCCCTTTTGCCCTCAAAGCACTATAGAGGAGAGCCATGAAGAACAAAAGTAACAATAAGGTAATTTAGGCTAGATATGTGACAATCCAGGATTTGCTGTCATTCATGTCAGGTACTGTTGTAGAATTCTTCAAGAGGAAAGGGAAAAGTAGTTATTTAGCTCCTGTTCCAGTGTGTGACATGCAGTGAAGCAAAATATGGGGAGGAAGCACTGAAATACACTCAGACAAAAAGCCTGACTAGGTTCTATTGAGATCCACTCTCTTGAAGAAAGAGATAATGAATATTTTCAGAAAATTCCTGTGGGAAAATCATCTGCCTAGATGCTTGCATCATGCTTATCTTGTTTGAAATTGAAGGGGTTATATTTGCCCCTTGGGGAGCTTTCTGAAACATCAAAGGCTCAAACAGTGGGACTCTTCTCAGAGATTTCTTCCTCCTAGAAGCAGACTCTTTCTTGCCTTTCTTCTCAGGCTCATGTATTTCTAGACCTTGCTGTACAATGATCCAGTTGCAGTAGGAAGATGGTCATTGCTTTAGTCAAGGATGTAGCCTGGTAATGAGCACCTCCTTCAAGGCATTAATATGAAGTTTTGAACAATTTTTTCCTTGGGCTGAGGTTTCATGAAGAGGTGAACAACATGTTGCTACAGACATTTTTATAGAGGAGAAATTATGTCATTTTACACATGGTTTTTTGTTGGATCTGGATTAAATAAAAAAACCCAACCAAACAACAAAACCAAACCCAAGCTGTAATGCAATGTGCTTTACTGTATTACCTGAATGCATATATAAGCTCCAAAAGGCAAAGAGAAAACATCAAAATTCAGATATTTTTAGCATAAAACTATTGCATTACCAGAATATGTGTATCTCTTTTTACTAAGTAGTAACATACACTTCCTACTTCAAATATGAATAATAAGAGTAGAAGAAGATAAGCAGGTAAGATTCCAGCTGCATTTTACACTAATGTTTTCTAAGGCATTTCAGAATAAATTACAGAAGAGGCAGGTTTTTACCACTGTAAATTGCCTTCAAGGTCTCTCACTCAGTTTTGAAAGACAATAAATTATATTTATGTATTTTTTCTCACCAAGAGGAAGTTTTGATCAACTTTTGATCTTCAGTAGTTCAGGAGCACTTAGTTGCTTCTGAATGTGTTGCTTTTTCTGAGAAGCTGAGAGGAAATGTATCATTCTAAAGATGCTCATTAGCTCCAGTTTGGCATATTTGGCACGAGTTACTAGGAAAAGGTCTCAAAAAAGAATGTAGAAGTTTGGGAAGGATTCTATATTCTAGATTACAGACGTTGTAAAATTGATAGGATAGTTAGACATATAACTGCTTCTTGAACCTGCAAATTTGGTTGATAAATAGCTTTGTGTGGAGAAGACATTTAAGAACACACATCTTAAAGAGGAAAAATGTGAAAACAACAAAATTTATCCTGACAACTATCCCAGTTTTATTCTGTGGACCTACATGTATTTAGGCAGTGCAAAGATAAACTGAAACTGATAATAGGGAATTCTTGGGAGAAAAAGTTTGATATAAAAAATGGATGTGATAATTTTAGTTTGTGGCTTACAGAATTAAGTGTTTCTAAACTATATGGAGACATTTTATGCAATTATTTATTCTGTTACATGAACTGGGTTCAAGTATCAACAATATGAAAGCGTTTAGAAGAGAATTGGTTTCTTATTTCTCTTATTTAATATTACTGGTTAATAACTTTTCATAAGGTGTATTTACACTCACACACACAGGGCTTTTCTCCTTCCTTTTAAGAAACTACATGAAAGGGTAACAGACACAGACCTATCTAACTCCTTTGAGGCTGCTTCAGGGGTAGTTTATGTTGCATTTTGTGCAGTAATCCACCAAGGTGATTTCTATGGTAACCTCTATTTGCATTCTTTCAAATGATGGTAAATTCTGACACATTCCATTAAATATTGATAGTAGAGTTTCATCTGCTGGAAACCCACATGGGAATATTTAACTTTATCTATTGTCTGAGACTATTCTTTTGTATCAGCAAGCTTTATACTGTTAAAATGTTAATTAGATTTTTATAACCATTTTTATCGTTCTGCTCTTCATCTTGATTGCTCCAAACACATTTATTTACAATTCCAAAATGCTTCCATTAATATTCCACAGCATCTTACTCAGAGATTAGCTTAATAGCAAACCTCAAAAATGTACTTAAAGGCTTGTGAAACACCTACAGAATCATAATACTGCAAATTTTTTTGGCTAATGGCCAAGTGATTTGTAAGATCAGCTTATAAGGAAGAGACAAGCCTGAAAGGGAAAGTATCATAATTAGTTTCAAAATTGCGTTGTTTTCTGAAACATAAAACAGTAATGAAACTATTTACAGGACGGATTTTTTTTATTGATGAGGTGGGGTGGGGTAAAGTAGGCTAAGAAAAATGAAAAAATATAGTGCAGGTAGCTTTATCTTCATGACTGACACATGAAATATCTCCAAAGAATTAAAAAAACCTCCCAATCCTCTGGAAAAATAACCTTGCATCACACTAAGGATTATGTGTTCATTTTACATTAAATGGTATTTGGAGATCTGGCTGGTGACTGTTTTCTTATGAAGAAATTAGCAAACATGAATTTGTGGCAGAGGCTCTGAACCGCTACTGTTTTGCGTTTCGCATCGCTGCTTACACATTTGAATAGTAAATACACACTGGATTTAAAGCACCACTAGGTAAAGAGGGCACCACGGCTGCTCACCAGCGTGCAGCTGAACAAAGTGCCAGCATCTGAACACTTGGTAACAACACAAGTTCAAATTGCCATGACCTTTTGTTATTTGGTCTGCTGGCCTACAGGTGGAAGGGGTTGCACAGTAATGGGGAACTTCTGACCTGCTTTGCACTTTTGAGCAGGTTCTGTGATGTGATGTAGTTACAGGAGGTGCTTTTAGAAAATTGGTCCTAATATCAAGGTTTTCTGAGTTGCATTAAGGTCTGGAATCAGAAAGCCATGTGCTGAGACAGAAAATTGAAAATATTTGATACTAAGATTGGCTTTGTGAAGAGAAGCAGCACTATACATGATTCTAAGCAGTGAAACTACAATTCTTTTGAATTGTTTACTTCCATATCCCACCCCCAGACCATCTCAATTATAGATGCACAGCTAGTGGGAATTAATCTCTTTGTAGATCTCATACATCATCATGGAATGCATAGACCACGTATATGCTATCTTCAATATCAAATGCATTATTTCCAAGAATTCTCAACCTCAAACTAACCAGTTTAAGCCATGTAATGCTGCTTTCTTCTCCTTTACTTTTTTCCCCCAAGACTAACTTTCTGGAGAGATCTTTTTGCAATCTGCTGAAAAATCAATGGTGTATGTTACAACCTTATACAATGCACTTAGAAAAATCCTTGGAAGTTGTGAAATGATGTAAACTGTTCTCTCCAGGATCTAGAGCCTACCTTCAGTGCTCTATTATGAAAATCTAACTGTAGTTCTTTTATGACAGTGCACAATTCTTCAGAGCAGGGATAGAACCTGTCCCTTTACTTCTAAGACTGTTCAGGGAAAATATAATGGAAAAGTAGGCAGGTAAAGGGAGTGGCACAGGAGTAAGGGAAGTGAGGTAGGAAAGGAGAAGAGGGAAACTTAGAGGTAAAGGGAAATAGAAGGAAGGGAGAAAATGTTGGTACAGGTTTGCACTGCCAAAGTTGATTAATGCAAATGAAGTGGCATGTTTCCAGAGTGAATCCAGGTTAAGTACTGTTAAGCACTGCAGCAAGGCTCAGAATCAGATCCCATAAGCCCTGTGGGCTGGAGCCAATCAAATCCTATGGGCATATGGTCCTGTAATCACTGGGAAAGTAGTGCTAAATACGCCTTTGAATTACACTCTGTGTTCTGTGAGGGTTATTGCTTTGGGAAGAACACCAAACCCAAGATGATTTCATTCTACACATAGCTTAAGTAAATAACCTGTGCTCTGTAGAGCATAGCAGATACTGCCCAAGCTCTGAACAGCAGCTAGCATGGTCCAGCAGAACCAGGGCTGTGCTGCTGCTGTAGCCTGGAGGATGAAGGAGCACAAGGAGTATCTATCTGGTTCTGACGTGTTAAACTGATGTGGAGTTATATTACCTTCCTCAGCAGCAATGAGTCTGTGCTTTGTCACAGAGTTGACCCAGGGCTTGTAACTTTGGGCTCAGTGCTAAAGAATATAAAAATGGGTCTGAACACAAAACATAGCAAATCCTGTTTGGCTGGTGCTGCACCTGCGTTAATGAAATTTGATGGATCTGAGCTGGACCTGTACCACTTACCTCTACTGCAGCATCTTTCCCTTGCGGCTCACCAGGTGACACCTGCACTCTGAGCATGCTTACCATGCTGGACAAGATGTGCTTTTTGGTTAACTAGCTAACCAAATTGAGGGGCAGATAAAGGTGCCTTACACACTGCATCAGTCTTCAGGTCCTTAGCCAGTTGTTCCTCATGTTGCTTATTGATAGCTGACATGTACAGTACAACCATTTCGTTCATGGAATAGACTTACTGTCTTAGAACCAGACCCTAATCTTTTGAAGCTGTTAAGAAAAATACTACTAATTTCAATAGGGACAGAATTTACATATTGTCTTTTCAAAAGAAGAGGAAAATTGTTTTAATTCTGTATTCCCAAAGGTATAAAATGGCTTTGGCAGTTCAGAACTTAATGAAGGTAAAAAAAAATTTTATATGTATATGTTTTATAATTGAGACATGAAATTTAGCAGCTCTGCAAAATCATGTCCTGTTGGTAGGCATAAACAACATTTGTTTAGTGAGATTTTGAAAAAAAAACTGCCATGAAAGCTGAGTAAAAAGTTGCCACATTTTTAACCTAAGAAGTTTAGAAACCATGTTTTTCCAGCATATAATTCTAGAATTAATTAAGCTATCAGTACTTCATTTACTGCCCTGTGTAGGGCAGGTGCTTGGGCATTCCCATGTAAACCTGAACATATATTAACCCACTGAACTCCGGGTTTTCAAAACTTTCCCCCCACCAATGGATCAAGACTGTGACTATCACTTCGACCAATAGACATCAAAATTGCAACAATAAAGTCTCATGGCTGGATCCAGGGGCAGTGAGATCTTTCCTTATCCTTCCTTTCTCTTTCTTTCCCCTTTTGCATTTTCTTAATGGATATTACTACAGATGAGAACAACCAAAATGGCTACATACATCCTTTCCACTGCAACCAAATAAACCCATATAATAAATAAATAAATAAATAAATAAATTCACTTATATATATATATATTTATTTTCAAACACCAATCATTAATGTCATTTCACTCTAATCCACCTTCAAAGGATCTATTAACAAGAACCTGAGCTATCTTCACATTCAGAGAGAGGTCATAGAACTAAGGAAGATAATGATGACAGTGCTTTAGGCAGCTACAAAATACTAGAGCATAATCAGGCTGAATGACTGCGAAGTGGTGAAGCTCTGGCCCTCATGTTAAGTTTTCCACTGTGGTTACTGAATGAACATAAGTTGTACTGGTTGTACCAGATACGGAATGGGAATACATACCAGACTTCTAGCTGGTGTGACAATTCCATCTGCTCTGGGTTTATGTCCCAAAGCCACATAAGGACAAGACCAGTAACTCATATTAGCTCCTTTTCACGTAAGGAAAACCTGAATATGTGAGCCAGAGGAAAGATGCAGAAAATTCAGTCACATTTCTACAAGGACTTTAGGGTTTCTCTCTTTAGACATAGCCCAAGATAACTCAACATTTAGCACTGAAATCAAGGATATTTGTACATGCATGCCGTGCACACTAGGTTCCCTCAACACAGACACACTGATTTCAGACACTTTAGGATCTCTGAGACCTCCCTGTAAGACTGCTTTCTAGAGCATGCAGTTAAGGAAGACCCACACTGCCCTGGCTGGAGGATAAGCAGGATCCCCTACAATGCCTAACATGATTCTTGAAAGCTATGTTTGTGCAACTGAACCCTGTTCAAGATGTCTAGCTTGGAGAATTCCCTTCTGAAGTTCTTTCTAATACCAGCCAGAAAACAGACTTGTCCTTGGGCAAAACAATTCACAAAATATGTGAACAGTGGACTTTTCTATGCTCTCTTAGAGGAGTTGTCATGCTATTGAGATCCCAAGCACAGGCAATTAGACACCACTTTGTTCACCTGAACAAAATCCTTTGCACTGTGAAGAGAACAAGGGGAATTCACAAGACAGTGGGAGAAAGGAGGTTGAAGGTTGGTATCTGTGTGAAGAATCATCGTGTGTTTCTGGTGGGATGGTTAAAAGGTGACCATTTTGCCTATCATATTCATAAGTAATAATCTTCCAAATGCTTCAAAGGCCCAGAACCTCTGCTGGGATGAAGCAGAGGGAGAGAAAGGGAAGAAATGGAGTGAAAGAGCTGCAGGAGCTAAGGAAAGATTGTCCAAAAGCAGAGCTGCCACCAACAGAATAAATATTTTTGCCTTGAGCAGGAGACCTGCACTGGAATCAGCTATTCATTTATGCCCCTCTGTTGTCCCCAAAGCAAAATCAAATGTTTGCACAGCTCTGCTCCAGCTGGGGGGCTGAAAGCTTCATGTAGTGAAGATAACCTTTGCTTCCCTTTCTCTCTCCCTCAACCCCCAATTGATTATAGATTGCACTTAAAAGGCAAAATTAACAGCTCTGCTTCCCAGCATCAGCTCTGGTAACTAATGAGAAGGGGCAAGAGCTGTGCAACACCAGCTTACTGCTTCTCTACACAGATCTCAATGACTGGGGAGATGTCAGCTCCTAAGAGGATGGTCCCCTGAGCTACTAAGGGAAATTTCATACACAGCTCTGAAAAGTTGTCAGACTGAATTATATCAGTAACTACTCCAATATCACTTAGAGTCCAGATATAAACCCTGGGATATTTCACTGGCTCTTGAAGCCATCCATTCCCTACAATTACTTTTCAGTACCACTGTAGTTTTCTATTCTTCCTTGCTTTGTCTTGTCTTGCCTCGTCTTGCCTCGCCTCATCTCACCTTTCTTCGCCTTCTTGCCTTCCTTCTCTCTCTCTCTATTTCTCTGTCTTTCTCTCTATTTTCTCTTTCATTTTCTGTCTCACTTTTTCTGTCTCCCTCCCTCCCTTCCTCCCTCTCTTCCTTTCTTGTTCTATTTCTTCCTCCACCCCACCTTTCCTTTTACATTCTTCCTCTCATTGTTAGGGATTTTTGACTCTTCGGATGCAGCCCCATGGCATTGCTGACAGTGGATTGCAGTCTAGTATATAACTTTCAAGCTATTGCCATTAGAAACATATTATGTATGTGACTATACTTGCCACCTAAAATATGTCATCTTCTAAGATGTGGTATTTAGAAATCCCACCTCCTGAGAGCAGCTTGAAGTTAACAAAGAGATAAATGGCAGTAAAAAAGAGAAAGCTAAGAATATTTTAAAGCATATCAGATTCTGCTGTTGATAAATTGAATTTGACAAACTTCAGATTTACATTTTTCCCTTTGGGTAAACCAAAAAGCCACTGAAATATAGTTATAAAACCTTAAAAATTATCCCACAGAAGTATTGTTTTAAGTTTAACACAAGTAATTGAATCGGGGATTCAGTTTTGTGGAAGTGCAAACAGCATTGACTTTATATGTTAAGTGAAAGGAAAGGGTGTTTATTGACATGGGCAGACAACAGAACTCCTTGTTCAAATCCTTACCTTTAACTACTTCAAAATGAGGATAATGAACTAGAGTAACAAAAAGAGGATTGTCTAGGGAAAAATTAAAAAAAGTCTTAAGTGGAAATAAGTAGGGTTTGAGAATACTGTTAAAGCAATTTTAAACAAGTTTCAAGAAATGTTAAGATTACATCCTTCTCAGTAAAAACCATTACTTGAAATTCAAGTGCCCTTTTTTCTGTAATTACTAGAGAGATGAGGTTTCAATGAACACCCAAATTTGGTCAAAACTTCTGAAAGTCTTGGAGAAAAGTGGGAAATTTTCAGATTAAAGATGTAGAGTAAGAGAATTAGTTTGAGCTCTCAAAATAAGTGGTTGCTTTTGCTTCTGTAACTTCTTGCTAGCTGTAACTTTAGCTTCTTGCTACCTGGGCTCAGGTTCTGGAAAAAAGCCATGACACTAATTAACTGACCTGGCCTGAGGTTTCAACGATCCTGATTTTGCCTTGCTTTTTGGTTTTGGTCATATTAATTATCCCGCTTGCCTGAGAAACCAGACAAATCCCTGGAATTCTGATCCTATTTCTTGTCCACTGGTGTTCAAAGTCAGTGTATTTCTTAATCACTAGAAGTATGTAGGTAAGCATTTTAACTATTTTTCTGAAAAGAGTTTTTTTTTTTTTTTTTAATGCAGATGTTTTCTCAGGACAAGTTTTCCAGGTGAGCATGTGTTTCTGAACTGCCTGATCTGGCTGTCAGCAGCCCGAAGAAGTTCATCCCCTCCATTTCTTCTCACTGTACTGAAGCCTTCATCCTGCACTGTGCATTTGTAATACACTTTAATGAGCATAACAGCATCTTTGTCCTTTGGCAACCAGTAGATTGGCTCATACTTGAATGTCACAGGTTCCTGTATTCTAGATATATGTTACAGTCCCCACTGTCCAAACACACAACTGTACAACTGAAAGACAGCACATGCAAAATTGTACCTAGAAAAGTGGAGCCACATGGGGAGCCATATATTAACTTCTCATGGCAAAAATAAGACCAGAATGAGATTTTGCGATAAATTTTAAAACGAGCCTCGTTTACATGCTTTTGTAGTAGAACATTGTGCACCAGGCTGCAACTGTGAATGATTTCTGCAATGCACCAGGACAGTGTGTTAATTCTGTACAGGTAGTTAACTTCTGGGAAGGAAATCAAATTCTGCAAATGGTATTTTCTCCCATGAACACCAAAAAACAGTGCTCCATCTGCAATACATACTTAGTGTCACTTAGGGATACTATCCACTTTTTGTCAAGTTTCCTGCTCAGGCTGTCTTTTCTTTTAGCTAACCTCAAAGATGACCTGTTTTCTCTTTCCTACTTTATGACACTTATACAAGCTGAATAGAAAATCAAAAGCAAGAAAGGTGTTATTATCAAGGCACTGCTGTTTTTCAACTTTTCTCTTGTTTTTCTTCTGCAAACAGCAAGGTGCCAAAAAGCATCATTTGATAGACGCTAAAACATGAAGAGCAGACATCTCATCTACATTTTTACGAAGAGTAAACAAGTTGGACATTGATGTAAAGTGGGTATTAAACTTCACACTTCTTTTACTCCCTCCACACACATTCTTTGCTGCTGTAGTTTTGTAAGGGAGGAAAGGTTACATGGGTTTTTTGGATTTTGTTGTTTGGTTCTTTTTTTCTCCTGCATTCCTGATATTTGTTTTATAAAAAAGGTAACTCTTTGGGAGTCCAAGTTTCTATAATTTCCTTCTACTTTGTGGAAAAGCTTCTGGGCTGTCTTTCTTGAGAAAGTGTGTTGCAGGTGACAGTGAAGAAATGTGGCTGTTCTTATCTTAGTGCTGTCTGGCAGTTCCCTGTGTCTGGAGCTCAAGTGAGCCGTAACTGTGAACTCTATAGACTGTTTTACAGTGGCCTTACCTTGTGACACATGCTTTGCATTGCTAGCATGAGTGACCCAAGCCATCCTCCACCCCTTCTACTCCTTAGCTTTGCTCTTGGAGTATTACTGTACACAGAGTTTCCACAAGTTCTGAATCCCTCTTACCGCTATTTCTCTGATCCACCTCTTTAGGAAGTGTTATCCTATTCCCAGCAGTATATTCATGAATGTCCAGGGGAGAGGGCACAGATAAAAATCAATCTTGCAGTGTATAAAATGGAAAAAATCCTTCTACAGAATATTACATAAATTTAACCTTCTTTTTTTTTAGCAAGTCCATTTGGTGCATGCTTGAGAGAGTCTGAGCCAGGAAATGGAATAAGTCTCTGCAGACATGGCAGGTATATTTGGTGCAATAGAGGTAGCATGACAGGGCTCTATTATAGTAAATAATACAATTCCAGAAATAACCTATGCGGAACATATTGCTTCTGCTGCACATGTCAGGAAATGGACTTTGATCGATGTTGTTGCAACACAAAACCACATACTAAAACTTTTTAATTATGATGACAGTGTAAAAGTGTAGATGGTGCTCACTGACGGTGTTCATAGCCTTTATAATTAACAAATGGACAGTGCAGATTAATTCTGCATGCTCTTCATGTTTAACAATTCTTTCTAGTTGCTGCCATCAGCACGTATAGAAGCAATAAGGCACGAGAGAGGGCCTGGTTCTCATCACCTCTGGGGTGTTAACAGGCATCCTCGAGGGGAGTGATTATCTCATGAAAACCACACCACCTGGTCTACCACATTGCTGCTATAAAAATCCATTAATGTAAGAGAAAAACATGTACTTTTGTGCTAGAGGATGGAGTTAGGAGTTCAGAATGCTAAAGAGCTTTATCAGGAGCTCTAGTTTGCCTCTATTCGACTCTATGAGGATGTTCACTAGGCTACAGCTTTCTCAGTTTCATAAACTAGAACACAACTTTAGCAATACTTTTGCAGCAGCCTAGTATGAGAGTCAACAATTAAGAAATGGCACAACCATCAGAGAACAGAAAGTCACATACCTCAGATTGTCTTCTCAAGGGGAGTATTTCAGTTGGCAGAAGACATTCCACACAGAGTTTTTCAGAATAAAAAGCACAAGGAGATTACAAATCAAATTAGATAGGAGTGTCTATAATTTTAAATAGACTAATTTCTGCTCAGCAATGCATTTAGAGTATATTTAATTTGAGTTTATCAGAAAAGTATGGAATGAAGTACATGGGAATACAATAACTCATTGTCCGCTATTCTCTATGATAATGTACCAAACTGTTATCTCATACTCTAATGACTTTGATGTTAATGGAGTCGTATGCTCTGCCTGACCTCTTCAGAGCTGGATGGATGTGTATGTGCTTTTTCTGTCCATCAGGTTTTATGCTTCACTCTCAATTTTCCTACAAATCTTTTATCTTTGCTTCTGCTTCATTTCCTCTTTAGTAGGAGGGCAGATTTTATTTAAATTAAGAGTTTTAGTTCTACATTTGTAGGAGTAATTTCTTGGATTTTAACATCAGTAAATTTTGAAGAAACTGTTAAATTACTGCTGTTGTGACTATTCACTTCCACCCCAAGTGTATTTCTTGCTCTTTCATGGAAGTTTATCCATTTAATGAAATTTGGCTTCCTTGTCATCCAGAGACAATAAGAGACACACAGAAAGCATCTTTACAAACCTCCTTTTGCTTACTAAATGCTTTTTTATCTGTGCTTAGCATCTGTATCATATCATGGATGTAAAGATGAACCTTCTTCAGACTGTAGGAGGTGATGGGAGCCATAAAGACAGTCAAGAAAAGGTGGCCCAGGGAGTGGTAAGTGGCTCCAATGGCACAGAAGGGTTTAATTTACATCTGCCTCCTGCTCACCATACGTTTATTATGGTTAGTCAGCACACACAGAAGCTAAGGCGAGCTCATCCTTGGGGGTAGGGAGAACTTGAAGATCATTTGCTTGTACAGTACGTGTTAGACACTTGGAGTCCAACTTTAGTGCCAAAAAACAGAAGGCAACTTAGGTTGTTTTTCATGAGTGTACAAGGCACTGTGAAATGTTAGCTTCCCTGTCTAGACCCAAAGTATCTGAGCTCTACAAAATACCCAGGTGTTTAGGAGGTTTCACCTGCGCTTGCTAGACATCAGCTATTGGCACAGCTGAAAAGGCATCTATTCTATCATAGCCATGGGGCAGGAGAACAATATATTTTTACTTACATATCAGCAGCAGTTCTTACTGTGTACACAGTGTGGCCAAGACAGCTTCCTTTCTGTGGTGCAGGGAATGGCTAGAGCAGAAAGTTCTGTTAAGGCCACTGAGACTTGGGTTTTGTAAGCGGACTTGTGCTTTCATCAGTGATGATGAAATTACATAGTACAAAGCACTTCATGATGTTCTGTGAGTGTAGGAAACCATAATAGAGAAAGGAGTCAAAAACATCTTGTGCAATGCCTTATTTGGTTCCCCAGGTGGTTGCAGTGAAAGACTTGTGAAGATACATTTCTGGTACAACAAGAATTTGCTGGGATGCTTTCTGTGGCTGTTAACAGCTAATGCAAAAGAAAATGCCTGTATAACCGTTCAAGCTTGCACTTGAGAGCATGACTCTCATTTATACTATTTGGAATGTGCAAGTCAAACGTCTTGTTTTTGTGGCTTGATCTAGTTCACCATTCTGGCTTAGAAAAGTAGCTATATAAAACACACCACCAGAGAAAGTCCTCTGGGTTTGTTTTACCCCAGATAGAGTCTAGGAGCATCAGCAACTCCTTGCTGACCCCACCAGCTGCTGGAATGGATATCTAATCAAAAGAAAATGCTGTTCAAGGTCTTCATGCAACTTTACTATTATGGTCAGGATTGGAAAAAGGACTGAACTAGAGACATGAGAGCGCCTGTAAGATTGGTACTGACAGGGGTTAAATGAGCCTGCGGTGCTCTGCAGGGAGCCAGGCATCAGCAGGGACCTGCCCATCTGTTTGGTTTCTCAAGACTGCTGTGGAGCAGCTGTGCCTTATGATTGATGTCCAAAGGAATAATTTCTTATAAATTCCAGAAGCTAATATGCAGGACACTTGGCCTTTCTTCTCTCTACCAAGATACCTAATGACAAGCTCTTTTAGATTGCCATGGAGTGCCATCACTTACTGTTGGTCCTTGTTTTCTATAATTTCCAGCTCCTGACTGCACAAGGAACTCTGCAGCCTGGAAAAATGACATTAGCTGATGCCTAAGGCATAGTCTAAAGGTAGTATCCAGTAACCAAATGCGATAAATTACTTATACCAGTCAACCATCATGGATTTGTTGTTTCGCTCTGTTACTGGTTTTTTCTGTGCCTAGGATGGTCTAGACCTGCAAACTGTGTTGCCTTTAAATGCCACTACATAGAAAAAAGAAGTCAAATAATTTACTACATGACATGTGTCCTTCCCAGATTTTTAGCCTGACTGATTCTGTTAGTTTCTGTGCCTTTTTTTCCTTTTTAAGAAGTGTTCAGACGTTCCCTGTGAAATACTATCTTGTTCAAAACCTAGCACTTGCAGCTTTCACATGTTAGATTATATGGTTCATGAGTTCTGCCGTGTGAGTTTTCCTTCATTGTGTACCATAGCTCATGGTGAGCTTCACAGATCTTGAACAGCTCTGCCTTTGATGGATGTTAGTACATTTTCTCAGTGGCTGCCTTTTATTAGTTTCAAAAGATAACAGTCTGTGCAGCCACACACTCAGGTGTTTATGTGTGTGAAGGGCACCAGGAGGAAAAATGTGAAATCTCTGGAGCTCTTTACAAGATTTTACCCCTCGGAATATTTACATCTGCTTGGTTTAATACTTAACATAATAGTGAAACTGTAGGAAGCCAGAAGTGCCACCCTGATATAGGGGTAGGAACTGCTCATATTGAGTTCATTCATACTTTCTGAACCTCCAAGTCCCTCTCTGCACAGAGTATAATAACCTTCAACCCCAAAGAGTTTTCAGATTAATAAATAAAATTACCACTTACTCCAATGGAAAATCTGAATTCCTTTGTTACGCCTGAACATGGGCTGTTTGGAGACTGGAGGAGCCCTTTCAGACAGCTGAACTGCCTATGCTGCTTATGTCTGTTTCTAGATCAGCACAAAGTGGGAGTAGCATAAGGGTATGGTCCTTGAGAGTGAAGGCCGTACATGAAGTACAGCCATTTAATGTACATAGAAGCCATTTAATGTCTTCGAGAGCATTGCTGCATATTCTTGAGCACCATCTGCTGGCATTTTCTCATCTAACCAGTATTTGCATAATTGGAAGCATCTCTCTTTATAGAATGTTCCTGAACAAGGCAGGAGCTGAAGCCCTCAAGAAAATAAAGTCTGTTTCTTATGCATGCTTGGAAAGTGGCCATATAGAAAAGGTCTGGAAAGGGCTTTAGAGAAGATTAGCTAGATGGTGTATAAAAAGCCCTAAATGCAGCATAAAGATTTGTACTGTGATGGGCAACGCCCGGAGTAAGGATTTTGACATTGCCCATCTCTTTATTCTGCAGCAGGTGCGATACAAGCCACCCTCTCTTGCCAAAGTGGTCCCAAGCCAAGGAAAGGGATGGTAAGGGGTTTTCTCTGAGTTATTCAGCAGTCAAGATGCCAGATTTCTTTAAGAACCTCCTGAGAAAACTTTCAGAGAAGCGTGAGGAGGAGGGCAGCAGAGATGCAGGAAGGAATGTTAACATTAATCTATTTTGTCTCTTTGATGCACGGATACTCAATATCTACGTGTGTCCTCTTTCAAGACCTAGAAACTCAGTACAGTCTCCAAAACACATCTGAAGAGATTGTCCATAGTATAGCTAATAATAAAACATTTAAACACACGCAAATTAGCTTTAAAATTGCTATCCCAGGCACAGAAACCTGTGCAGACACCTGTGAAGTCTTCAAAACCTTTCCAATAATTTGGCTGTTTGGTCTTACCAGGTAGCAATGTTGACTAGCGCCTTTGTGACCCACCAGTGACTCTGGTTGAGTCTCATTTCATGAATGTGGTAGTCTTACAACAAAACAACAACAAAACTTATTTCCGTATTACAGAAAACTAAGCTGCTCTTATATATGTGCGCATTTTTATTATTTTAGCACATTTAATGTCTCCAAATGTCATGAGTGATATTCTGAGTCTTGTGGTGGTATAAGGACTCCTTAGTGGCACCTGTTGTATTTTGTACTTAGGATTCATGGCCGTGAGAGAAAAACAATGAAGAAAACACAACACAGTGAATGCTGTTTCCTGCAGAAGCCCTTATTTTCACTGAGGTTCCCTGGAGTTCAGTGGAGTGTCAGACATTGCTTCACCCTGCTCTACCCCTTGGTAGTTTTTTAAACAGGTACAAAATGCAAGCATTAGAATTTTCAAAGCTACGAAGGACTACAAGATCAGAAGCAATCACAGCTCAAAAATATTTTTTCAGACTTCTCTGGAGAAATTAATTTCTGGGAGAATAGATGTTTATGAGAAAAAAATATTACGTAGTCACTATGCAAAATACCAAACTACTAACAATGATTTTAGACCCATGATTCTTTTTGATGCAGTTCCTTATTTCAACTTCAAGGGGTGTCTACCTCTTCTGAAGAGTTCAGTGCTTTTCCTGGAAGCAGGATGAGTACTGACACTCAGTACCATTGGGTATTCAAATTATAATGTAACTCTATTCAGATCCATTTAAGAAGAATATTTATTGAACTAAAAGAACAGTCAAAAAATAAGTACCATATTCTTATTTATACAGCTATGGCATATGCAAGTTTAGATGCCTCTTACATGATGTGTGCTTGTGCTTCTTTATCAGCCTGATGCAGCTAGACCTAGCAATACATTTTCCATTGACAGGGAGGATAGAATAACCCATGAGATCTAAGCTTTTTAACTTTACCTTCAGCACAAAATGCTTAAAACTCCCCAATATTAGTAAGTACATTCAGAATAGTGCATCATCTATCAGAAACAAAATTACAGCTGAAATTTAGCCTGATTCCCATCCTGAAACTCTCCATATTTTTTTTTCAGTCAATTGCTTTACTTTCTAGTGTAACATTTCACTGTAAGAAACTGTAGCAGTACAACTAGTGATTAAGTTCGAGCTAAATCTTAAATTCGAATTCAAATCCTTCACACAGCTCTCAGGTTTTGTACCTTTTTCAGTGAAAAATCTTTTCCTCAGTTCTGAGAGGAAAGTACTCATACATTACTATTTCTGTGTATATGGAGGAGTGTGGAAGGATACAAGCAGCATCAGTATTGTTTATAAACATTATCACTGATAAGTAAGGAATATTAAACTCTGACATCTTTAGCCTTCAGATAAAACTGCTTTCACAAACCAATTTATAATGTCTTTTCCTGGGAGTTTTATGTAGAGATGGAAGAGATGTTAATATAACAAAATAAAAAAGGAAGGTAGATTAATAGTCTTGTTACTCCTGAACTTCTCAGTTGTACTGTGCATTTACTGTCTTCTTCACTCATTTTTTCTAACCAGTGTAGAACTGTGGAGTACTGTGTGTTTGTGCCAGTTTTCTTGCTGCCGAAGGTGCACCAAGAGTTTGTTACAAACACGGTTTTTCTGTGAGGAAGAGGAAGATTTTTCTAAGTGGTATTGATGGATAATAGCTACTTATGTGGATATCATTAACCCATGTATGCAATGCAAAATCTGCATTCAAGACTTAAGAAACAGCATTAAATTAATGAGCTTAAAACCAAACCAACCAAACAAGAAACAGAGGTAAAAGAACAACCAGATTTCCATTAAAAGCTTACAATTAATTAGTTGTGAGGTAAAGCTAATATAAACCCATCTGGAAAGGTGGCTTTTTGCAAATGCCAAAATGAGGACTGTGTACCATATCACTTCCTCTTAAGCAGGTAAAATAGAGGTTAAGCCGGACTCAGGTGGACCAGGCCCTGTGTTGACCCAAGGCCACTGGCATATAGGTGCCCTGTAAGACTGCTCAGACCGAGACTTTTTCACAGGTAAATCAGTGGGTCCAGAATCTCCTTTTTCTTCTTATCTGAAGAGTATGGCTTATAACCTTATGTCAACTTCAAAGACATTTCATCAGCACAGCACAGCTTCTCTGCTGCCATTTAAGGTAAGGCAGTAAAAGTTTTTCCTGACTTGACAATCCTCAGACTTACCAACCTTCCAGTTTTCTCTCATTAGAAAGGAGATCTAGAAAAGTTGAACATTTTCTTGCCTGTTCAAAAGCTGCCTCCATTATTCTAAACAATAGACAGTTAAAGAAAATTAAACAACCTAATGGTACACAAAAAAAAAAAAAAAAAGCAAATAAGAAAAAGACATTAAAACCTAGGACATTGTGGCAGTTAATACTGCTGAGTATTGCCAGCACTATAAAACAAGTCTTAAAGCAGTTAAAAGTTAAATTACATGAGTCAAGACTGCTGTGGCCTGATTGAAAATGATTGGAATTAATGAGAAACCTCATGTTGTGTCTGTGTTATGAGAGGCAAAGATCAGACTTACATTGTTTAAACTTGTCACACATCTTTCTGCTCACACAGCTGACTGTTCCCCTCAGCTCAGTGTCCAAAACCAGATCCATATGGCCAAAAAGAAGACAGTCTTTAAGCCAGGTGCCATAGACTAGTTGTGTCCATCTTACCCAGCAGTCAGTCCTAGGGCTCCCCTGGTTCCATGTGGTGCCCTGTGTGGTCCTAAAGTGTAATTTTTAACTGTGTGTAGTTGTGGGTTTTTTTGATCGATTATTTTTCAGACCAAAGTGTGACAAATACATGAGTGCAGCTATGTCTTAACCTCATGGAAATGACTGTGCATGTTGCGTTCGCTGAGTTGGGGGCAAAGTCACAGCAGGCAACCTGTTGCTGCACCTGTGAAAAAGTGCCAGTTTTAGCAGGACATGGACATGCCAGCAGAGTGGGTCAGCCCAAGACCTGGTCCACCTAAGTTCTTCACCACCCCTGCATTAAATGCTGAAGAGGAACTAACGTGGCATGTGGACTTCATTTTGACACTTGCACAATATCATGTTTCCAGATTGGCTTATATTATTCTCTTACAAGTAGCTGGTGTGGGAGGTAGCCTGGGAATTGGGGACACCATGGAACCAAAGGAGCTAGCTGCTGTGGGGTGCCACGTGAACCTTAGTTCCCGGAGACTGGAGTGGAGATGCCAGCCCTTGTCCTAATGGAGCTCCCAAGTGACTTGTAAACTGGGAAAGAGCATCCCAGAGCCTAAAGTAAGCTTGGCTAGTGAGATACAAGGCTAGCAATGGGGAGGAGACAGATACCTGTCCACATCCATGGTACTCAAAACCTGACACTCTCAGTCCTTTTGGTCTTTCCTGGTCCCCATTGTGAAGTCCTAGGCCTGTTGCTCAACTGTCTCCACACCTTTCTTTTTCTCCCACAGTGCTACTGCCATATCCATTGCAAAATCAAATTTTGCTACCCTTCTTCCTTCACGCATCATGAAAAGAAGGAAATTACTTTCTTTGTTTGTAGTCTTGGAATAAAATTCATCTATAAATATTCTGCTGAAGGGTGCTGAGTGGCTCTGGAAAAAAAATCTCCATCTACCTTATAGCTAAGCACAAAGACAGTTGTAAGCAGGGTATAGGTATGGTAGAGCTTGGATGGAGGGAGATCTGGGCTGGCAGTGAGCTTTACTGCATTTTAAAATGAGAAGATTCCTGTCATGACAACAGCCTGTTTCTGTGTTCTGATCTGGCAGACCAGGGTCTTATCACTGAACCTCATCTTGAACCTGAATGGCAAATTCTCATCCCAAACAAACCCTGCTGAGAACAGAATGATGCTTATGCTCTCTGACCCTTTCCGAAGATAATATATTCTGTATTCCAGTAAAAGCAAGTTGCAAGTGTCTGTGATATGTTCCAGGAAATCAGTGTTTTTTTGAGGAGGAAAACTAAATTTTCTAGCTCCTTTGTCCTGGTCTGGAGTTGGAGAAGACCTCGAAGATCATCAATTCCAACTCTTACCCCAACACTGTCAAGTCCACCACTAAAACATGTGTCTAATGCCAAATCTATGTCTTTAAATACCCCCAGGTATAGTGACTCAACTACTATCCCCGGACAGCCTCTTCCAATGCTTGACAACCTTTTCAGTGAAGAAATTTTTCCTAAAAATGCGTGATCACACTCCTCTTCTGCTCTCCCACAGCCCTGCTGGGTGCTGGCGTACTTTATGGAATTCCTCTCATGTTGTTGAGGAGGCAGTGAGGAGGAACAGAGCCCCCTCAGGTGCAGGGAGGCACTTTTCCATTGAAACTAACTTTGTTCAATGCTTTATTTTAAAATTCATTGTGGATTGATCAGGGAGCACATTTTTCATGACTTAATGGATGGCATGATTTGCTTCTGAGTTTAACAGTCCTCTAAAGCCACCAGTGCCCTTTAGGCTACAAATGGAATGTTGCTGGTAGATTTGTTTCATTGGATGCCTTTGGAAATCCCTCCCTCTAGGCCCAACAATAACTTACTAAGTGAGAGGGATGGCAACAGGGTTTATGCTGCTGCTGGTTAGTACAAAACCTTCCCATCAAAGACACACTACCGTGGAAATCTAGGATTTAGTGGGTCATTGGAAAGCAAGGTAACCATCAGAAAATGCTACAGTTTGGCATCACAGAAGTAGCCTCAATCTATGAAGCTTAATCTTGCCTGCAGTGGTTCATAGGTATGCCACAAAAAAAAAAGTGGCTCTGAAACAGTAAAGTAAGTTCAAGGCTGCTGCAAAGGGGAGAAGAACAATCTCGGTGGATGAGAGAAGAGCAATGAACATGTATCAAGGAAAATTCAGGCTGGATTTGAGAAAAACCTTTTAAATGGTAGAAGTAGTGAACCACTGCAATAGATTTTCTGGGGTGGATATGGATCTGCAGAACTGGAAATCTTTAAGAACTGATGAGACAGAAATATATGAGATAGGACATCACTGAAGCTGATCTTGCTGTGGCATAGGACAAGCTAGATGACCCCCTGAATTTCCTTTAGACTATTTTTATCTAAAAGTGTAGTTTTTATTGCATGGCTCTTGACATTTTATGCTTTGCTTGGAGTACTGCATTCTGGATACAAGGACTGTAGCTGTCACTTCACGAGTTCCTAACTGTGATTCTGAAGATGAATTCTAAAGTGTGGCTAATAAAAAAGAAATAAAGTAAGTCCAAATGAGGAAACAGAGTGACTTTGAGCCACGCCTGTGCTCGTGAATACTTTTTATTGACAAAACTAGGGCAGTCCAAATATAGGATAGAGGAACTTCTTTCTGGTGAGTGTTCATGCTGTCATGAAACTTACAGTCCAGTAAGAATTAAATTTTGCTAGAGGCAAGGATTTTTAAAGGCTTCCCACTGCCTGAAAAACATGGAGGCTGTTGTCTATGCATATTTATTTATCCCTTTTTCAAGAGGAAAACACTTTTACAGTCATTACAGCAGTGCTTTAAAGAGTTTAATATAATTGAGATGCTGTAGGCAGGGGGAAAAAAATTGTGTTTTGGAGGTGGAGCTCCCAAAGGAAACTGTGTTCTGGCTCCAGCTACATTTTCTTGCTAGAATTCTGCTTTTTAGATAAATGTCAGACAGGAGTTCGAAGCTGAAAATAGAAGCAGATGATGAAAATAATTCTAATCACCAAAGCAAGATACAGAAACAGCAGAATAGGAAAGTGGTCCTAGGTGGAGCTAATAAATCCATGTCTGACAGCCAGCTACATTGGAGTGTACAAATTATATGCTTTTATCCAGGGAGACTTTTTGAGCAAGATTGAGATTTTAATGTGATTGCCTTCTTGTGACAATTAGAAGGAACTGCATTATTGGTTGCAGTGAGAGGGCACCGAGCTAAGGTCACTGAGTGCTCAGTCTTCCACACTGCACTTGAATCACCTTCAGTAGCAAATTGCATGATCCATTTTAAACAAGAAAATAGAGGCAAATCACAATAGCTGAGAAAGAATGGAAGTATGCACACGCTCTTCTGAGTGTAGATGAACACTGTCGTGCTAAGAGAGTGGCTAAAAGACAGAAAGAAATAAAAATGACATGTCCTATTTACATTTCTTTGTCTATTTTAAAATACAATTGCTCTATTCTTGTGTTATTGCTGAAATACATGGATATTTAAGTCACGGAGAAAAAACAACACATGAAATGCAACCCCTCCTTCCCCTATACCCTCCATTTCAGCGATTAAAGTAGTGTGGATACTTTGATGTTTTAAATTCTAATTCCTTTGTTGTGATTTTTGTGGTGGCTTTGAAGGTTACTTTGTAGCTTTTTTTGTATTTTCTTTCCTAATAGTTTTATCAAGACATGCTTCTATTACAGTTAAGGCACTTAAAGGAAATACATTATTTAAATGTGAAATGGAAAGAGAGAAAATGTTAAACTACAGTGCATTTTTCTTTGTCATTCACAGACATAATAGAACAACTCAGAAGACATAAAAAAAAAAAATAATGCGGGAAATGGCACACTCTCTTGTCTTATCTGTTAGCCACATCCAGATGTGGTCCTTCTACCTTATCTAACATCAGCTTCATTTTCAGAATACAAACAAGTAAGCAGCTTATATCTATGTGTTATGACCGGGGAAAAAGCAAGGCACTGATTTAAAAAAATGGCTGAACAAACCTACTGCTTCTGACAGTCGAGAAGGGTCTTTCTTTCTAACTGCTTCCATGCATTTATACTATGCCAACCATTCTCAACCCAGTGCATTTTATTATAATAATAATTGTTCTTTATTGTAGTAACATGTAAGGATTCCAAATAGGGTTCAAGACCCTATTATTCTAGGCACCATCCATGTGCATAATAAAACCATCTCTGCTGTAAAGAGCTTACGATCTTGACATATGACAAGGCATAACAGTAAAAGAGAACAAACAGTTGCAGGGGAGGGGTGGAAGAGAAGCTATCAAGAAAGCCAATACACAGGGTGTGCTAAGTAGCAGTGTCTGAACACTAACTGATTAGCTATTGTCAAGGGCTTTGTATAATCCGTAGAAATAGTTTTTCGCTGTGCCTTCTATATCACTTAGTTTCCAGTTTATAAAATGCAAATGTGGTTGTTACACCTCTTGAATAAACTGCTGGTGGGAGTGAGGAAAGGAAAGTGGAAAGATGGAAATTATATACGATCTCTAAAGGGTAAGGCATAAGGATAGGTGAGCTTGGTGCCAACTATGCCCAATACCTGGACCCAAGTACATTAAGGGAAATTTCACTACTTTAATCTTTAAAAAGCCTAAAGGTAAGTGGGATCACTTTTGATGTTAATACCTTTACCATGCATCTATTGCAGATATGAGAAAACAATGCATATATGCACAGTTTGTGGGTGAAGTATCTTATTTTTTTCCCTTGTTTAAGAGTTTTTAAATAGTGAACATAGTAATTTGGATGCATGGTAAAAGAAAGGCTGAAATAGCTTCTTTGACTGAAATGCAGAGATCAAGATCTCAATTTTCTCTTCCTACTCTTGAATTACATGAACATAACACCCCTTCCCAGAACAGAATTTATATGGATTTCCTATAATACACATGGGTGCTAGCATCCTGTAAATTTTCTGCTAGTCAATTATTATGTGAGCATATAAATGAGAATGGATTACCACAGAAGATGTGAAAGTAGAAATAAAGATAGCTGCATTTTTTTTTGTCTCAGCAAAGCCTTAAGAGAAACTGTAAGTATTGTCAGTTCCTCAGTTTAAGTTATTAAATGTAATGTTTGGGAAGTATTATTATTTGCTTCTTTGAAGTGAAAAAGAAGTTGTGGAAAAAACACATGGTAAGCAAAATACATTAATATACCAAAAAACGGATGTCATTTAATAATATTTCTCCAGGATGTATACACAGAATTGGTATAAGATTATGAAGTCCTGGCTGGGCCAGGAGGCACTGTGCTCAATGGAGAAATTCTGTGACGCTTTTTGTTGCTCATGTTCTTGATGATTCAGACAACTCCCTAAACTTTTGTGTAGTTTTCTCTTTTGCCCAGGCAGCACTGCCTGTTCCTCACTGCCACACGTGCGTTTTGCCATCAACACCCCTGGCAGTGATGCTGCTAAGAGTCCTCATGTCGCACAAAACTGTACAGTGACGGTAGAAGTGCTGGAGGTGCCTCACATGGACTGCCAGAGACTTATCTCAGGTGCCTAGTGCTGAACTGTGCTGAGGATCTGTTGGCTGTGGGGTGGGAATACCAGGTCAGGATCTGTGACTGCAGTTGCTTCTTGGGGACCAGGATACTCCTGTGAGCTGCCTTGAATGTGAAAAGGTTGAAGATGCTAAAGTGCCTGCAGAGCTGAGGAGACAGTGTGGTTCCCAGGGAGTCACTGCTGGTGGTAGCAGTGAACAAGGCTCATGGGTCCAGTTTTTAATGGCCAGACAGAGGCTGAGCCACTTTCAGGAGAGCGTTGGTTGAATTTAGGCAGTTAGTCTCCTCACTAGCCTGGAGGTGGACTTCTCCAGAGGGACATTCAGAGCGGACTCATGTACTTTCTCTCAATCTAAATTCTGTGAAGGCAGTATAAAGTTATTCAGCCCTGCCTCTGGGGAATGTTCTCCCTGAAAGTGAATCTCACAACTTTGTCGTCTTGTTTTGTTAATATAGTTGGCATAAAATTTTACTATATGTTAGTATAAAAGTTACAATAAAACAATGTTTGCAAGTTGCTTTTTCCTTTGGGTGATGAGCAAGGACATGGCTGTGTAACTAATTGTGCTGTGCATCCGTTCTCCTCGGGAGGATATCAGAGAATGGCCTCAATTCCAGTAACTGTTGCTACCAACAAGTTTTGCCCCAGTCCAAGATAGCTGTCACCTCCAGAAATCAGTGATCATTGTGAAATGCTTTTCTCCTTCCACTGAGTTCCAATAGCTCTTTAGCAGCTTAATCCAGATGTCCTTCAGATGGGTAAAATAAATTGTGATGAATCCCACCTCGGTGCTACCTCCTTTGAAAGGACATAATGAGTAATCAGCAGAAACGCTGTGGCAAGGCATCATTCCTTCAGAAGAACTTTTCTGAAAAAGCTTTAGCTGGAAAGCTGAAATGCCTGGTGTCTCCATCTCTCCGGCTTAATGTGCTAAAAGCATTAAATATGTGAGTCTTAGCTTTTGCTCTTTTCCTGTATTTTCCTCCTGGCTTGTTCAGGTGCTGCCTTCTTTGACATGATGGCTTTGATGTATTGTTAGAGTTGTTATTTACAGATGACATGGGGAGCCTGGGGAACCAAATCCAACTGAGCACTACACCAGGCAGTGGCTTATCTGAGAGGTGGGTACTGCAATGGTGACTCCAGCTACCACTTTCACAGATTTAACCTTTCATACACAACTGTTTTGCTTATGAATTTAAAGTTGCTCTTTTCTATTTTCTGTATCAAACACATGTGCACACACCCACGTGTGCACAGATGTGTACATATAATCTGTATATGTGCACACATGTGCTTTTGCCCTGAATCTGTGAAACAAACAAATATTCTTTTCCTGCTCAGCTGAATTGTGTTCCACTGTTTGCCACTGTTTTACAAGGTGGATTTTAAGAATTTAGCAGAAAAAATAAAACCCTTAGGAAAGAAAGCTAGCTTTCAATCCAGTCAGTGTCAATTAAAAGGGAGCCTCTGATGCAAATGCCACATCAGCACCAATTTTGTCACTAAGAACTTTAAGATCAGAAGCAATTACCTTCAATAGCACCTTGTTTTTATGTGTCTACCCTTCATAGCCTTGGCTAGTAACTCGGCCTACACCATAATTTACACTGACATCTAATTTCAGTGGATCTGCAAGCAATCTAACTGAAGATGGAGATACTGAGAGTGAGGAGTCCTGCTTTATCACCACAGACATAAAGATTCATTATTTTTTGCCAATTCAGAAAGCAAGACTTATGGGAATGAAGCTTTTTTTCATGTGCATATGTGCCTGTTTTGCATATCTCATTACTTGAATTATTTCCTGGTTTAGGCAAATGATTGCTGCCTTTAACTAGATGATTAAACACTTTAATAGTTCATAAAGGAAAAAAACCAAACCAGCCAAGTGCTACTCGCATTCAGTAGATTTACCATTTTCAAGTGTCTCTGCAAAACGAGAGCAAAAGAAAAAGAGTGCATTCATTGCTAATCATATTCTTTGAAGTATAGTAGAGACCTGGCAATTTTATACTGTGCGTGAAAGTAACAGTATTAGACTAAGATTATTTTAAGAAACACTTTTATCATTTTCTAACTGACAGAGAGGGCAAGTCTGCCAGCCGTGCAGGTTGATGTTTCCTCGTGAAACAATGAAAGAGCCCCACAATGATGTGATTAATGACTTGCATCCATTTTCTCTGATCCTCAAACTTGAATATAGAAAGCAGAGCTGATCTCTGCGCTATTATCCAGCCTTCTATTCAGACCAGGCTAATACCAGCACAACTTCTTTTGTGATGCTTGTTCCCCAAGCCAAGAAATTTGCATATCACAGGGAATAAGGTTATGTAACCCAGTTGTTGATTTTGATGGTGCAAAGAACTGTCAGGGTTGTTTTTGTCACAAAGAGTGTGGTTTTAAAGTAGGTGTTAAAAACCCCATGTATTCTTGCTTGTTATTTTACAGGATGCAAAACTGCTCATTGTTGTAAATACATAATTAGTAAGAGAAATGCTTGTGTGTTGGATGTCAGCACGTACCTTCTCAATTAGTGTTACGCAGATGGTGAAAGACAATTGTTACTGAAGTCAACTCTTGCTTCTCTGTTTGAAAATGCCATTGCCCTTACAGCTCTCTTTCACAGTCTGCTTTGAGATTGTTGCAGGTCACTTTCTTACAAACTCTTGCAGAACAGTTGTAAATGCCATAAATCAAAAGTTTAGGTGACTTATGCTTTTGGTTCATGTTCTTAAGGTCCGCCAGAGAAAGTGACCCATTTCAAATTGGACCAAAAGACAAAGAGCCTGGACACTGAAGGACACTTGAGTCTGACAAGCGTTGCATAAGGACCATGATGCTGAGGGCAGTGTACTTGCTTAGTACGTCTTACCACTTTTGCCTGCTTGCACGTGAAATGATCACCATAATGGGAGGGAATAAGGAAGAAAGAACCTCCTGTAAGAGGGAGGAGAAAAATGGGAGGGAGAAGTTCTTACTGATGCCTGTTGTAAAAGTATTGGCTGCAGGTTCTTAAAGTATAAACCAAACTGATAAAGGGATAAAAAAGGACAGTTTTACTGCTTTAGTTTCTTGCCATTTTTCCATGATGGAAATGCAGGTTTTCTAAAGCATAACCTGTGCTACAGAAGTTATAGCAAACAAACAAATAAATACCACTGCAGATGAATATACAAAATTGACGCAGTCAGATTCCTGAGCTCCTAGTAGTTAATCTTCTACTGTAACGCAGCTGAATTGGCAGAAGTGGAAATGCACTTGGAAAGTTCAAGCATTTTTAATCCTGCTGCATATATTGAGCTATTAATTCTAAATTATGGGGGAAAAGCACTGTTTTGATCAGAAGCAACATTAACACTTTCCCTACTGAAAACATTCCATCTAATATCACTTAAGCGGCCCTAATTAATTTAGTCAAAGGAGTAAACACCAGCAGTTAGATGCCCACACTAAGGGCAATTGGAACCAAAATTTTTTTGATCTTTCAAGATGCCTTTTGTTACTCAAGGCATTATCCTGTTCGCAGGGCAAATGCCATAAGTATGGAAACATAAATGGCATCAGGCCTAACTGCACCTTTCCTATGTACAGACCAAAGTCCTCTTTTTGCCTGCCTGGAGGGCTGAGAAGTCAGTCACAACCATATAACATAGTCACGGGGATGGCTTGCACCTGGAGAGCTGGCAATCTATCCCTCCCCTGCCCTGCACCTCCACAGTCCCCACCAAGTGAGATGTTCCAAATGGTCTCACTCCCCTCATCAAACTTCATTAACCAGGTCCAAATGCTCCAGTCTTTCCTTAGTGGAAGCTTCTTCTAGCTGCAAGGCAGCCTTCTCAGAGCTGAAGTTATTGAGGCAGAACAGAGACCGACGACCATTTCACCTTCCTTGATTGATTTTCTTAGCAGTTACAGAAATGAAGGTCCTGAGAGCTCTGAAGGATAGCAAGGTCTTTACATCATTCTTCGGTGAACCGTCAGTCTTTCCCTTTGCTTTTTACCTCTCCATTGACTTCTAATAACCTTTCTGAGACACCAATTTATTCCATTAGAACAGGAACTTTCCACATGAGAGTTTCACAGTACTTGGGGTACAAGTTAAAGGTAAGTTTATACTACTGGTTTCAGAGGATATAGACATAGAGGAAGCCTCCTTGAGCTTTCCAGACAACCAGACTTAATCTACTTCCAGAAATTCTTCCTGTCCAAGATTTTGAAATTGGAAACTTCATTATAAATGTAATTTTTGTGCATATTTTTAACATCATTTAAGGCAGCTGTGATAACTTCTTTCAATAACATTTTGTCTGATTAGCTCTTCACTGCTGACCCAAACATAACCCATCATTTTTGCTTTCAAAGATTTTTGTCAAAGAAACTTGTCAAATGTAATATGCAGAAACATCTGGGCCTTTTTCTTTTCTTGACATGAGTCCAGGTATCTTTTATTCACTATAGTAATAAAATGAAATCTTCTGAATGCAGATGTGATGCAGGGGTTATAGAAAAATTTGGCATGATACCAGTCTTTCCTTAAAATAAGTTTTGATATAAACTAGTTCCACTTTATCTGCACTATTTCTTCATAATTTTTTTCCTTACTCTCTGTCACACTGCTAATGTACAGTGCTTTTACACTGCCTTTATGTTTATTTATGGTTTTCTGAAGAAAACCTCTACCTGCTCCCCATCAGGATTGCTATTTCTCTATTTTTCTTTTATAGCTGTTAGAGCAGTTTAATGTTCTGTACTATTCCCCACTTTGTTGTTCAGGCTTTTTACATTAATCTAGGAACATTATTTCTCTCGGAAATCATCCTATTTCCTACATGAATTAAATTCAGTGACTTCCAGATGCTGCATTGATTTACATTCTCTTTTATTTTTATATTATTGCTCTTTCTTTTTTTTTTTTTTTCTTTTGTGTTTTTTTTTTTGTTTTGTTTTTTTTTTTTTTTTATCCTCCTGCCTTCTGTGCCTTCTTATCCATTATTACAGTCCTGTTTACCTGGCTTTTCTTTTCTCTGTGTATTGAAAACAGATGTGAATTATGTCTCAATGATATTCTTAATTTCCATGTTTTCTCATAATACCTGCCTACACTCAGGTTCTAGAATCTCAGAGCTCCAAGGATTTAATAGAAGTCAGTCTGATGAGAAGGTGCAGAGACACCTTTACTATTGCAAAGCCCCTGACAGACCTTTAGGGATTTATGCAATGTTGCACGCCCGAAACCCTCTGGGGAGGATGCCCACTGTTTTGCCACTTCCTAATGTTGGTCTGAGAATAAGAACTTCCATACAACTTAAGTATATTTAGCATTACCTTGATAGAATAAGCAGTAACCTGGTTTTAATAACCATCAGATGTGTGAAATGTCTCACAAGTTCCCCATGTTTACCCCTATAGCCAAGAAATGGTGAGATACAATAAATATGTATGAAATACAAATATTAATTAGTTATTTACTGTATTTAGAGAAAGGTGTACATATATAAAAGAAAATCTCTCTATTAGATCATCTCTAAAAGCTTTCTTTCTTTCTTTGATCAAACAAGCTGTCAAGATGGTTAGATGGACTTGCACACCCAATGATTTATTACACAAAATATTTCTCCAACGATATTATGTTCACTGAAGAGAGCCCTTATTTTGAAGATACATATAACCTGATGTGCCATCAATTCCCCATGACTTTCTCTTTAGATTCAGACCTTCAGAATGTAAATTTATATCTGAAGAACTCATGTGAACTATAACTTGGCTTGGATTCTTGTCTGAATAAACTGCTGAAAATGATTTATTGAGCTAACTACTTTTCATAAAGATTTATGCTCTTTGGCTATAATTTCTAAAGCCACTGATTATCTAGGTTTTAGGCTGACTATCCTAGTTCATAACTAATCACAAATATGCAAATCATTAGGAAAATACTCTTTTCCCCTAAGTGAGCGGGAATTAACAGGCAACTAAATCTTCATCATCATCATCATCATCATCATCATCATCATCATCATCATCATCAGCAGCAGCAGCAGCAGCAGCAGCAGCAGCATGTCTCAAATTTTATTTCTAACAAACCCCACAATTGTCCTTACTCTTTTTGTGGTTATTCCTGCCTTTCTCTAGAAAGCAAAGCATCCCCTAAATCACTTCAGAGCTCACTTCTTTTAATATCCACCCCAAACATATTATCATTGAAATATTTTGATCAGAAGGGATGTCTGGAGCTCATTTAGTCCTGCTCAAGGTAAGCTTAGTTTCAAAACTTGGTCAGAACGATTTTGAACCAACTGTGAAGATCTCCAAGCACATAGATCCTGAAACCTTTCTGGGAACTTGTTGCAGAGCTTAATCACTGTAACCACGAAAATGCTACACCTGGTGACAGAAGAGAGGTTTGGTCCTGTCTTTGCTGTAGCTCACTTTTAGGTAGTTGAAGGCAGGAATTTGAACTCTTTCCCCCACTTCCCTCTCCCTCCTGCCCCCCCATTGCTTTCTTTTCTCCAGGCTGAACAAATAATTTCCCTTTGGTCTCTGCAAATCATGTGCTGTAACCTTTCTAGCAATTAGCTCGGATAATCCAAAGCTGGAGACTGTTTTGGATGGAGCTTCACAGGAACAAAACAAAAGGAGACAACCACTCTCATATCTTCTGGACAGTTTTGCTGCCCAGAATGCTGTTATTCTTCACTGCCATTAGAGTGCACTGCTGCCCCATGTTCAGTTTCTGTCCACCATGCCCTTTAGCAGAGCTGCTTTCCAACCAGTCACCTCCAGCTTTGCTGTTACCTGGGGTTAATGTCATCCCAGGCTCAGGACGTTGCCTTTGCCTTTGCTTTTGCTTTCCTTCACCTTCACGGGTCAGCTCTTCATCCATCTGTCAAAGTCCCCTGCTTCCCCTCCAGTGTATCAACTCCTTCCCTCTGTTTGGTGTTGCTCATAACAAGATGATCCTATCCCAAATATATCTGGTAGTATCAGTCCTTGTACTGAGCAACGAGGAGAGTCAGTTTTAATCATATGCCTGTTAGTTTCTGAACTGTTGACTGCAATACTTTGAGTGCAATGATCCAGCCAATTTTTCCCTCTCCTTGAAGTTTGACTTTCCTGTCCACACCCATTCAGCAAGCCTACAAGAATGCTATGGAAGACTGTCCAAGGCCTTGCTAAAGTCAAGGTAAATGACACAGACCGCTTTCCTTTTGTCTGCAGAGCCAGTCACTTCATCATGCAAGGCAATCAAGATTAATTAGGATAATTAAGGATAATTATAGATAAAGGATAATTATAGAATTTCTCCTACCTTCTATCAACTTCAGAGCCGCATTTTATATCCTTACTTTTGTGGCTACACTGCTATTTCAGATTCTCTGTCTGCACTGGTGACAGACTTATTAATTTCTCTTTCTAATTAGTCCCCAGTTGCATAGATTTGACTCCCTTCATGAATCTCAGGTGGTCTCTTCCTGCTTCATCACTTCTTTTCCCTTGAAAACTCTGCATATCACTCACATTTCTTTGGGCTTCAGTCTCTAACTATATGTTTATACTTCAGAGCTTCATAACTCCTGTCTCCTGTTCTTGAGAGCCCAGTTATTTCCTTAGTGGTGCTGCAGCTTCTGCTTGGCTTTTTTTTATACTTCAGAGCTTCATAACTCCCTATACACAAATACATTTATAACTTGGTTGTATTTACCTTTGAGTAGATTACTGGCACACATATTGCTATATGTGAACTTGGCATGGAGTTATGCACTAGCTTAATCATAGCTATTAGACTTTTCAAAAATATACTTTGATTTAAATGGAGTAGAACACATATTACAGGGCTTACTGATAGGTAGGTTAACATTTAAAATTGGTGCACAAATTTAATATGCAAAAGATTGAACTGCACATAAGCTGAAATGCTCTATATGTTTGTAGTAGGGGAAAAATGCATATCTATATTTGCAATTTCAGTTGGTGGATGCACAATTTATATGCATAAGCTGCAAATGTGGGCTTTAAAAGAAAATAGTAACCTGCTGTATATCTTGGAGTTTTGGCAGGCTTTGATTTGCACCTAGGTAATTGTCTTTTACTGCAGACCTGAAGGATCATTTATAAAGCTTTTAGATGGTGACCACAGCAGTATTTAGGTGTAAAAGAGATTATTGTAGTAAATGAATCTTGTCTAAAAAATAGCAGAAGAAAATTTGTTTGGCATTCAGTTAAAAGCACAATGACTTTATAATTTTTCCTGACTCAGAATTTTGGCTGTAACTCTTCTGGCTCACACAGTTGCAAAAGAAAAAAAGGATACATGCTTCCCTACCACTCTCTTTCTTACCCAGAACCAAGAAATTATGTTTTAGAAGAAAACATTTAAAGGACGACCAATTTCACTGCAAGCATCTAGGCCTCCAGCAGTTTAGCACGACTCTTGCTGCAATGACATCTGCAAATATGTATGGTTGCTGCAGTGTGCCTCCTAGTGTTTCCTATAACTCCGTGTCAGAAACCACATTACCTCCTGCCTGCTGTGTTCCATACTGTATTCCAGTGCTTCCTGCCGTAATGGACATATTATGCTCACCTAAACAGTGTGCCTGGGAAGATAGGTAGGCGCTTCCCTCTGTGTGCCTGCAAATGCAAACTGCTCGGACTTACGTGGTTTTATCTACACAAGAATGCATAATTGAGAGAAGAGAGGAGATTTTGACAGTTATATATAAAAATATATTTCTTGAGACACAAATACATCATAACATGTATAGCATTCTCATTGTCCAGAGTATTACTTTTGAAATACATACCTTCTTTTTTCCTGACTGATGACTTAATTCAGCAAAATGGTCTTTTCCCCCATGGAAGTGGATTATGATAAATGGATAGAAAGTGCTGTACTTACCTCATGGGTTACTTTCCAAGTAACTTGATACTCTCACTGAACATTCTTGTCCTAATATCTGACAGCATCTGAAGAGTGGGTGGCGGAGACCCTACTGTGGGTACTCAGCATTTAATTCTCTCTACTTAAGACAGTATATGTGGGACCAAACTGTTTGTGTCTGAACTGGGAGAAAGGCATTCTAGTCCCCACCATCGATGTGTATCCTGCAGAGCTGTTGCATTGCAGCCTCATTCCAAACGATTCTTAGGCAGGTCCAGAACTCATATCCACCCATCCCACTGAATGCCAAAACCAGACATGCAATAAATGAAACAGACTGAAAACAGCTCAAAGACAGCTAAATACAGCTAAAAAGCAGAAAGATTCTTATGGAAGTGTTGCCAAGATGAAACTCTACGATGTATAATGGAATGCAGTTTTCTGTATTTTAAAAGACACAGTAAGTAGAGTTTGGAAAGGAATCTTAAAATTAAAGAATTCTAGCAGACCAATTGCATAAAGACCTTTAATATAGCCCTTTTTCCATACACGTGATCCTGCCAACTTTTTTTTACCAGAATACAATTTTTTCCCTAGAAAGACCCCATTATTTTTGTATTAAATTAAACTCTTACACTCGTAACTAATCAAATTACATTTTGCCACCTCATTTTTCGCTTTCTCCTGTACTTTTCCACCGAAGAAAGACTGAATGATAAGTTTGGATTTTTGTTTTTGTTTTTGTTGTTGCAGGTGTTTTGTGTGTTTTTTTTTGTTTTGTTTTGTTATTTTGTTTTTGTGTTTTTGTTTTGTTGTTTTTTGGGGTTTTTTTTAAGAAAAACTCACCCTGGAACAGGCTTACCCTGAACAGGAATGTTAGCCAGAACAAAATGGTTTGTTCAAAGTTCTGAGCATCTCAGAGCAGAGTTGTATACTGGGAAATACTGAGCAGGTTTAACAGTAGATTTGTTGCCAGTACTGCTTGGTGTATCTAGTTTAAACTGGGAGAAGAAAAGAAATAGCTTAAAACCCAAGTAAATCAAACTTAAACAGTGTCATTCTTACAATTTCAGTACACCATGCCCACTCTTCTTGTCACTATTAGCTATCACTGCTTTTTCTGCTGATGCTAGCAAATCACAGGCTTCAGATTCAGAGGAAATAATGGTGTAGCTGTCCGTCAAAGAAAACAAGGAACTGGTTATTTATAAAATGTGAGAAGGCCAATCTGAAGGAAGTTCAAAAGTTCTCTGACTTTTACTCTGTGGCAGTATGTCATCAGTCTGAAGCTGAAATCTTTGAGGGTCCAAGAGGAATAGTCTGAGTATTTCTCTGACATTGGATAACTAGGACAAAATCCTTCTGAATACTTTGCTAAATGTATTTGAAAGACAGAGAGGTAGGAAAAACAACACTGTGTGTACGCATGACTATTCTCAAACTAACCAAATCTGTATTGTAACATGCTGGCATAAACCATGGGTCTAACCAAAAGTAGAAAACAGAAGTCTGAGAGGCAAACAGTGCAAAAAATGGTGGAAATGTAGTTGAACACATGAATAGAAAATGTGTCATTGGTGTAATCAGATACAAGGAAAACAATTTTCTTTCTTTTTTTTTTTTTTTTTTTGTGGTAACAGAATTTTGTATAGGATCACCAAGGCCTTGCTTCCTTGTTGGAGAGACACAGTTCACGAGAAATTTTGAGTTATCTCAAATTTAGACTGAAAACTTAGGCCAGGTAGCAAAATAGAAGAAAAATTTTTTTTTCCTTTTAGACTGTTGACTTAGGGAATGACTTGACCAAAAAGCCCACTTCATTAATACAGGAACACCAGATGAACTGAACTTTACAAATCAGATGCAAATGGTACCTCTGAAGCCTTACCAAATAAACAGCCACTTGCAAGCAGCTGGGAGGACTTGTGTTTTCAAAATGCAAACAGATTTGTCAAGTAAGGGCAGGGCTCATATTGAGAATTTTGACCTCATATTCTGATTTAAGCTAATTTCCACACGAGAAACATTGTAATGCTGCAATGGATGGCTGCAGTCTGCTTGATTGGACCTTTGATTACCTCTTGATTTCCCAGTACTGAAGAGCTAAACCTAAAACATATTGCCATTATTACTGGGTGTATTTCTATTGATACTGGGAAATACTGATTTATGCTAGCTATGCTATAGTTGAAGTAGGACAGCAAAGGTTATGATTTGTTCACCTTTAGAAATGAAAGACACTGGAAGTCTGGAGGAGAAGTGACTTAGGAACCAGTTTCTTTCAGACAGTCTTCTGAAACAAGAGAGGGATGTTCACAGAAACAGCTACTCTGGCTTTTGGACTACTACAAAGTGAAGAGAGAAAAAATGCTGGTTCTATTAAGTTGTGAGCAATAGGTATTGCCTGGATACTTTGCAATCTTTTTGGCTTTTCTAGTTAATAGGATTTATGCTTCCTTCTTTGCAAGATTTATGTTTCCCTTATGCTAAGAGATGCCGTATTTCAGTGCTGTGAGACCTAGAATGATGTCTTACTGCAGCAATGAATCTATGCAGATGACTGCGAGAGGAGAAACATAGAGACAGTTAATTCATTTTGAAGCCTATATATAATTTTATGTATCAACCTGAATCTGTACCTATTTAATAGTATCATTTGCATTTGCTGTTTCATATACATGCCTCATTACACTGGCACTTAGATTGATTTACATGACTGCAAACACATGAGTAGATTCTTTTGAATCTCAGGCTCCCTGTGGCTTTTTCAATACCTGTTTGCTTTGATTCTTTTTATTACAATGGTTAAGAGGTGACACTGAAAAAGAGCAAAAAAAAGTCTTGAATGTACACAGGACCTGATAAGAAATTGTATTAAGGGATGCATTCTGTTTACCTCCACAACAGGAAGAGACAAATTATAAATGACAGTGCTCCAGCTGACAGAATGCATGTAAGATTAATAAAAGTGGGACTGCTGATTAACTGGATCACTCCCTGAATGATATAAAAAGTCTCAGAAAATGCCAGAGTTTTATTTATCAAAGATGCTTAGGGGACTGCTGTTGGTGTTTGGCCTTTTCTGTTGAATACACTTTAAAGATTCAAATTCTGCTGCAAGCTGATTTAAAATAAGACTGTAGTTATAAAATTAACTTCTTCCTAGCATTGCTCTTGAGAATTAGGCTTAATTTGCCAAGATTAAAAAGTCACAAATGTTGATGCATCATTATCTGAAGTGTACTGCACACTTAGTTTTTATGTGGAAGAATAACATTAAAGAGCCAATTTGAGAAGTTGGATGAAACCACACCAGTAATAAATATGGATTGTTTGCAGTTGAAATTGGTTTTAAATTGCCTCCTTCAGTTTTCTTTTTTTTTTTTTACAGACAAAAATGTTGCCTTTTTAAAGGAAAAAGCACCATTTAGTATGGATACTGAAAATACAGAAATGAAAGAGATAAAATAAAATTTCTCTTATGGGTTACTCCCTAGATATTATGTCTATTAAATATTTTTTAAACTTTTTTCAAAGTACAAATGCCACTAGGTTACTAGAATATTTTGACCTATCCATCTGATTTCATATTTCAATGGCAGTAATTCACCTGGAAAGATCATCCCCTTAACACCTTGAGGTTAACGAATTTGTAGTCTATTTACCTTGGGAAATGTGAAATACTTGAAATGACAACAAACCCAAAATGACCTGGATTTAATAAATAGAAACAAGGCAAGGTAGCTATTAACCCTTATTTTCTGTGGTCAAAAGTGCATCTGATTTTGTCCAAAATCTAACAAATCAAAAAATCATGACCTCTCAAGTTAATAAAAGCACTAGTACTTAATGGAATCCACTGGATTCCTGCTAGATGAAAAAATATGATCTTATGAAACGTTTACCCTGCTATATGCAGTCCCAATCTTAAATGCAACAGGTAGCCTAAAGAGTAAAATGGAGCCAGAGACCATTTGCACCAGAGAACTATAAGCCACATTTACTGTTTTAGATCTTTTAAGCTCTGTGAAAAAATGGATACTTTTAGGCCCTCTCTTATAGTTCTAGTTTCATTTCTGTGCTCAATGGGGACTTTTGTTGAGAGAAGGCCACTTTGGTGTTAAAACCAGTTCTCAGTGCATTTCAGTGAACTGTGAAGCTTCCATGAGGTTCCCCATGCCATACCTAATCAAATCCTAACTGTAGCAAAAAACCTCTACAAAGAACAGAATAATATGCAAATTATTATTTCCTTCTGGAGCAAATCCTTACTCTGAACTAACACTCCTCCCAAGATCTATATACATCATTTCATTGGATGAAACTCTTCCTTCCTTTTATGTTATCATCTAGTGCCAATTTAATCTTCTTCAGCTGCTGTCTTTCCAAACCATACTTGCAATAGCAAACCTAGCCCAGACAGAACCCATAGGTTTGTTTTTCTTCTCTTCAACACAACCTTTCAATCTCCGCTAACAGAGCTTTTGCACCCAGCAAACTGTGTCGTTCTACAACTTCTGCTTTCACTGATGAAACTTTTACTGTTCATAAATATTGGCCCAGAGAACCAGTTCCCTGGAAAACAGAAAATAAAGCTTTTGTTTTCTGGAACCAGCCTTCCTCCTTCTAATGGCAGTCCTGACAACAGAAGGCATCATTAAGAGAGTTGTCAAGTTCCTGTACTCAAAGATCCTTATTATGAGTTTAACTAGAATCTCTTCTATGGACTATATTAAAATAAAAACTGTTTTCTTTCCAGAAACTGCCTTCTTCCTCACCCAGAGCCTTTTTGAATATTTAAACCTGGTGTTTTTATTGCACCTTTCTACAGCCCAAAATCTAAGACCTAATCAACATCCAGAAAATGGAAATTTAAAAGGCCCATTTTTTGATTTCTGGAGCCTTAATTCTAGACTGGTATCATGTGCAGGTTCAAATATTGAAACTGTCTCTTCAAGATTTGCTGTTTGTATTAAGGATTTCCAACTCACTAAAGAATAAATCTGTGTCTATATGCTCAGGAGCTTCACAGGATCTGAAATAAATCTAACTCTTTGGTTTGACCTGTTCATTTTATCTTAGCCATAGTTATGACCCCATCCCTAGGTCCTCAAGCAGAACAGAGAGATGGGCAGGGGAAAAAAAAGAAGAAAAGATGAAATTCTCTTTTTTTTGGCCACAGTAGAACAAAATGTCTCAGTAAGTCCTGAAGGATAAAGACACATCAATTCATATTCATGGTTTCAGGACCTGTTCCCAGGAAAGTTAGCATGAACCACAGTTCTAGTCATATGCTAATAAGTTTGACATGTTTACAAGAACAGAGCCAAACAACAAAAAACTTCCAATGTGAAAAGAAGCCTTCTTCTGGGTTAGCTCCCTGAAACCTTCTGCCATGCAGTGTTCTGTAAACATCAGCAGAGTCAGCTTCCTGGGTTTGTGCTTCGTGGTGGCAGACCCATGTATAAAGAAGAGCAAACCAGAAACTGCTGATTTACGATTCAGGTATTAGAGGATGCCTCAGTAAAATCCCCTTTCCCCCTGCTTTGTTCTCAGAAACTTAAACAGAACTCAAGAAAAGAGAATAGTAAGGTTCATCTCTACTCCATCAAATGAAAATAGAAATAGTTTCTCACAAAAGATGGCCGAACCTCCCAGGATCAACCAAAAAGACTGAGTAGTAAGAGGAAAAAATTGTAAGAACAGTTTGAGAATATATATATTATAGGACTAGAGGGGAATTTTCTGGCACTGATGTTTATCATAGGCCAGAGAAGGTCTATTCGCTCTCTTTTCTACCCTACCATTGCTAGAGCTTAAAAATATCCCCAAGACATGAGCTACAAAAATTGAGCAATTCTTTACATCTGGCATGGAGCCTCATCCTAGGTCACAGAATCCTCATAAACTGTGCGCTTATAATAGTCTGCATCTGAGAATAACAGGATATTAGAGAAACTGTTGTCCTTGGTTACCCTTGTTGGAAGAGAAGAAAATATTGGCTGTACTCTGGAATGACTTCCAAGAGTTCTGTCACAAACCTGCAGTCCCCAGTTTTCCTAAACCTAAAAACGTTCTGCATACCCTCTAAGATATTTTAAAAAATACAGAAATTAACCTGCCTTGAGTTTTAGTTTAGGCATGAACCAAGGTAAAGGAATTTTTCAGACATTATTGTAAGGTGATGCTTTTTCATGATATGACCACTGTTAAGCTTAACTTATTCCACAGGCTTCTGCTTTTTTTCCCTTCTCTTTTAGAGCAAGCCACAGTCACAGTGAAAAGAACAGGGAAAGAAAGTTGTCACACAGACTTTGGTAATCATAAGTGTAGTTTCAGACCCAAACCAAGTAAAAACTAGAGACTTCAGAAAAAGTTTGAAGTGACCTTTCCCTCTAACTTGGAGATGCAGGATCTCAGGTTGCTTCAGAGCAGTGCTCCTCTATAACCCTAGCATTAGCCATTCAGCAGCGGCTGTTTTCCTGTTTCCAATATTCCATCTGCAATTTTAAACTTTGCTGTTGCCCTGTGCTTAAGAATGGAGATACTCAACTCTTGGGAAGTGAATGAAATAGGAAATACTTTTTTGTTGTAGCACTAGGTCGTATTTTATTTTCCTGAGCCTTGAAAGGTCCAGTAATAGAGTAGGTACTTCATTCCCTCTTCTTTCTAATCCTAACCCCAACTATAAATTTAGTAAAGGGAGCCAGCTTTGGAAAAATCACTCACAGTGACTCACCTTTTAACATGAGTTTATGGAAGTTCTGTACAAGGAGGAAAATGAAATAGGAGCTACTTTCTTGCTCTGACATCTTTTATCAATTTGCATCACTGCCAAGATTAGGGGCAAAAACAAACTTAGAAGTCAGTACCTTCTTCCTGAATCATTCTTTACCACCTCTAAGCAAGTCCTGCAGAATCAGCAGGTTCGTGCTGTCCGTGACCCTGAGCATAAGACTTAAATCGGGCTTTAACAGTAAAGCAGAGATCTCAGAGTAAACTACCACTCTCTGCCTTGATTGAGGGGCTTTAGTTAGCAGTAATTGTAGTTTTTAACAGACTGTTCCGCTTAACCAAAACCCAAAGACTCCCAAACTTGCTCGTCAACTGTAATTACGGGAAATAATGGTCCTAATATCTGATATAAGGGAGTTTTAAAATGAATCCATAATAAATCAATGTCTTTCTCTAGTTCTGACCCAGTCCTTACCCTGTTTTTAAGGGTAATGCTTAGTCGATGCTTTTATTAGATTAGATAAAAAACACAAAAAGCATTCTCCCTTCCAGAGTCATCAGTCATCAATGACTGATTAACTTTGTGGGATTCAGAATTGTGGGATTCAGAATTTTTCAAGACCTTGTCTGTAATCTTAATTTATGCTAATGAAAGATTCCTAATTCAGGTGTCATAACATTAAAAATTATTTTTCATTTATAAAACCAGCACTGTATAACAGTATTCAGCATTCTGGCAGCTACAACACTTATTTCTAGTGCAGGAGCACTAATGTAACATCAACATTAGTGAAAGGACTGAGAAAAACTCTTCTGCCTCCAGGATTCCTTCTACTTCAGAACAAGCACCCAGGCATGTTTGGCAGAGGAAAGCCCTTTGGTTATTGTCCTCCACGACTTCCACAGTTTTAAGAAAAACCCAGGGAACAATCTGTGGACAGGAAAAAACATGAAACATTTACTTTTTTCATACTCAACTTTCTACAAAGTGTAAGTCATACAAGAGAGGAATATCTTATTTTTCTGAAGTTCACAACATAGCTCTTGGTCAAGCATAGGCTTCAAACATCCTAGTCTAGCATTCAGATTAAAATGGAAAAATCATGCAAATTACAGTTAGAAGTATAATTCTTCTGGCTTTGAGTTATTTTTTGCCGTAGCAGTATCTTTGGTGTGAAACAGCACAATGCAATAAACAACAATGCAATCCTGCTGTCACTACATGCCCTGATCAGTCTCAACAGGGACCCTCACCTTCCATCCGCGGGCCAGAAGCCCCATTTCAGCCTGTATTCTGTCTCTCTGCCCTGAGCTGAGAGGTAGGTTCTGGCTTCTGCTGCCCTGACTTGCTGGGTGTACTCTTGAGTGGACCAGACTTTGCCCAGCCTGAGGACTGCTGGGCTGCCAGCAGAGCCTGTTATTGTCATCACCCCTGCCCTGCTTGAATGTGATGGGGCTGGGCCCTGTTGGTGTGCTCGCTACCATGGGTTCACTCCTGGCTCTTTGGCCCTTGGGGAACAGCTCTGCTCTTGCTGTCCCCTGACACGGCAACCATAATCTTAATTCCAATTCCTTCTCATCTCATTCTTGTTTGAGGTCAGCGAAGTGTCCGAGTAGATCAAAAAGTTAAGGTCTCCCGCCTATTATGAAGCTTTGTCTGCAAACCAGACACTTTAATCCCTTTAACCTAATCCATGGACCATTTTTGCTGAAGTTCAGCAGGCCTTGAGAACAGACCTTATTGGAATTATAAACTATATAACGTCCTCACTGTAAGTGCAAATGCAGTTTTACCCTTAATAGTAACCCAATAGGTGAGTGCTGAGTGGAGCAAATGGTAATTTTCTCCTTCTGAAGCTCGTCTTCATGCAGATTAAGGGAACCTGAAGGAGTTCTGCAAGGAGCTCTCTAAGTCTGTGCTGCTCCTTTGCCTGACCTCCCTATCCACTCTTCCTTCAGTTAACAGCAATCCAGTCTGAAAAAAAACCCCAGGAAAGTTAATATAATAGCTTTCCTCATTTGCCTAGCCCATGTTTCTCTATGTAGTATTAATTGTGCAGAATCTACTTTATATAACCCTGTGTTTAACCACAGCACAAACTTCAAGCTAACGATACACCTTAACAGTAATAGTTAATAATAATAACTAATAATAATTTTGCAAAAACTCAGCTGTGTGTGATCCAGATCTCAATTTTGAGAAATGCAGCTTTGTGACCTTGTCTCAATTTTATTGAAAACAAAAAATGAACTTTGTGAGAGTGTGTCTGTTCTGCAAGGTAACAAAAGCAAAAAAACAAATCAGAAGTGGAATCACTTGAGTCAGTAACAGCAGTTGCTTGGGAGAAAAATACTGGCCTGAAGGAAAGGTATAAAATTCTGAGAGAAATCACAGAGAGTAGAAGAATGGCAATTTAGCAAGATCAAGGATCATTCTGCTATAGGCAGTAACTTGACCTGATACTTGCCATCTGGCTGATGATTGCTCGTCAGCAAAGGGCCATTGGGTGCCTGCTGCTGGACTGTGAGCATTACCTCTAGTTCCAGTTATCTTCCATGTTTAGAAGATAACTCTCTTGTTCTCATTAGTTTTGTGTAATCATACTTACAGATCTGCTTCTTTAACACAGTTAAAGGTACTCAAATAGAAGTGGTCTTCTAAAGAAAGAATTATAAGTCTTCTAAATAGTAATTAGAACACCAACTATAAGAAAAACCCCTAACAGAATATACTATAGGTAATTTCTCCCTGTAGTATCTGGACCAGTTTTCTGTTAAAAAGGGCTTGCAAGAACCCAAAATAGAGCCTTTCTGTCTATAAAACTTATGCTTACGACAGCTTGCAGTTTAAATGAGGGACCTAGTTATCCTGTCTGGCATTAGAGAAAAATAATGACTAGTCTTCTTTTCTGGAATTTAACACTTTCCTGTCTCAGGGATGTTGCATGGACAAGTAACAAGCAAGGTTCTTCAGCCCCTGAATTGCTAATCCTCATCATAGAAGCAGCTCTTTGTTGGTTTTTAAGACATTGCAAGATCCAGTGTTAAGTATTTCAGTTCTTAGACTACTGATGTAGAGTAAGTCAGTCTCATGGGATTCAGAGACAGATCACAGGACTGTGTGTCTTCGGTATGGCAGACAGAAGATGATACCACAAGGCTTCTGATATGGCACTGAGAGTTTGTGCTTATTCATCTGATCTCTAATCCTGCAGACTTTAGTCCTTATCCAGACTACAACCTAACTTATGTTTAACTTCAGCTTTGGTCACTCAGCTGAGAACTAAAGCCTTGCTTCCATTCAGCATGACAGCAAGTGAGCCTCCTGAACCTCTGAAAAGCTCAGAGTGCTATGGAAAGGGGTTGCTGCTTCTTTTGGAGCAAACATTGGTGTTTACAGACAAAACCTGTCAGTTTTGAAGTTAGGTGGTAAATTCCAGCCCAACAACTGGCCTCCTATTACTGACAGTAAAAATGAAGAATACCTGATTAGTTTTGAATTTCATGCCTTTTGAAACTCTTTTTACATTTCTTTTGTAGATCTTTTGGGTTTGCCACATCAAACAGTGACATGAAAGCCTTGTCGCATCAGTCAAACTTGCAAAATTTAAACTTGTGAAACATCTCCTCTACTTTTATCAGATCAGTGGCATTAGGCTCTTCATGAGACAGCTGCACATATTGGCCTAATATGATGTTATCCTGATATTTTATTGTGATTTCAACAAATCACAACATAAAAAAAAAATCTGTTATTTGTACAGAGTGTGGCTGAGTCTGGTATTTTAAGAAGTTCTTGACACTAACAAAAGAAATTTCCCATTTATAAGTTACACACGCTGAACTAAAGAAGGTAATTCAGTGACACTGTGCAGAGCACCAATTGAGGGCCACTTCAGTTCCAACACTTTGCCTGGGCTATGGATATTATTACACTCTTTAAGCTTTTTTTTTGAGCAAGAGGTTTGGAATAGGAGAAGTCCAGGATAAAAAATGTGTATCTTTTACCATTAGGTTCTCAGAGGTTGACAAGGATACAGCCACACAACATGCTGTAGTGACTATGACTTTCGTATGTGATCACTTTGTTGATATACCTATTAATTTCCAGTTCAGAAATGTTTGAGCAAACATATTTTTATTTACACAGTTGTTAGGGGCACAACAGTTTTTTAGCATATCAATTACTATTCTAGTCTAAACAAATGTAGTTGTTTATGGATAGGTTTATTTCCCATTTTTTCTATTTCTTTAAAGAGAAGTTTAAATCCTCACAACTAAGGAGTGCAAGTATTCACATGTGACTTTAGTGACTTGCTATCCATCATAAACAGTAAATAGATGAAGTGAGCATTTAATGAACATCTTGAATTCTTTAGTGGTTAGAGACTTCATTGAGAGACATGGGGCAATAATTCAAAGTGACTGAAACACGAATTAATCTTATTGTTCCTCCACAACAGAATGAAAATCTTTTTAGGGCAAGAACCATCTTTTTGTTCTCTGTTGGTACAGCATCTAATGCAATGACATGTACTCGCTTAGGGCTCTGAGGTGCTTTTACATTATAAATGGTAATCATAATCATCTTCCAATAAATGTAGTAGATTTAATAAACCATTCTCAATGCAAACTCTAATTTAGAGATGTCATTATTGCATACACTTTGAAAAGTCCATTGAGGCAATGGTGAGTGACTGAGTCTAGGAAAAAATCTTAATGGTTAATTAAATTTTATTGGTCTCTCATTCTTGACAGTGATTTCTATGGCAATGCAGTAGCTAAGAAGAGGGTGGCATATCCCCCAAAAGAGACACAACAATGAAGTCTGTGTATCAGTAAGATACATAGAATCTTAAGTTCTTTGAAAGAGTTAATCAAAACAGCTGTGAGGAGTGGAGAATTCCTTTTCACTGAAACAGGGAACACTTATGGGAGTGTGGTTGAGACAATCAGTTCTGTAGTAAGAGCACTACCTCTATAATGATTTTCCTACATCATAGACATTAGATACTGCAATATTAATGAATTCTGATGAATGATGGAAAAACCAGTACTGAAAAATTAAAATCTTAACCCTCTAGTAGAAAAGTGAATTCCTTGAGAAACAAATAAGAATAGATACACACTACTGTGTATATAAAAGAGTGAATGCTTATGTGTGTATAAAATGAGTACATATATGCAAGATACATATTCTATCATTCATTCTCCGTCATAATCTCCAGTTCTAAAAGACCTAGAATAGAGAGTTATCTGAAACTGATTAGTATTTTTTTTTTTTTTAATTATAGAGACTGCTTCAGAACACAAGCTATCATAGAATCAAATAATGGTTTGAACTGAAAGAAAACTTTAAAGATCTTCTAGTCCAACCCCTCTGCCATGGGCTGGGCCACCTTCTGCTGGACCAGGTTGCTCAAAGGACCATCGAAACTGGTGTTGAATGATCCCAGGGACGGGACATCCACAGCTTCTCTGGACAACTATGCCAGTGTCTCACTACCCTCAGCATAAAAAATTACTTCTTAATATCCAATCTAAATCTTTCAGTTTAAAACCATGGCCTCTTGCTGCCAGTAAAGATCTTGGTAAAAAGTTCTTCTCTGTCTTTTAAGCCTCTTTTAGCTACTGGAAGGCTGCTATATGATCCCCTCAGAGCTTTCCTTTCCCTGGGCAGAACTGTTGAGCCTTCTCCACTCTGAACATTCCCAACTCCCTCTGCCTTTCCTCAAAGGAGAGATGCTTAATTATCTTTGTTGACAGTCTCTTCATCATATTTGTCCACCAGGGCCACCAGGTCCTTCTCTGCCAACCTTCTTTCCACCTAATTGAACAAACGCTTCAATAATACCAGGTCAGATTCTAAGCAGTACAAGACATACTTTATAATAATATTGCTAGAAGCTCACTGGTGCTGCTGCCAAAAACCAAGAACGTAAAAAGATATAGCTTTCTAAATTTTAATGATTACTCCATGTTATAAAGTGGATAATACAGTTGAAATGGTAATAATTTAACCTGTGGCCCTGAAACGAATTTAATCTCAGACTGCGCCTACCCACTAATCCACAGCTAGCAAAAATAAAATGACAGTGTAGACCTGTGGTTTTTAATCACAGACTTGGCTTATAAAAATGATGCTGTATTTCAGTTCTTATCTTTTTACAACTCTTGGTTAATAGAAACTCTAGTGAGAAATAACTGCTATTTGTTGTGGCCAGCCAGATGGCTGTGTAGCTCTTTCGTGGATGTGTTCTGGTTGTAGAAAGTAGTTATTTTAGTCCAAAAAAGCCAAACTATTTTCTGTGTGGAGTGGATGTCCACATAGTAAGAATCTTAAGATTTCTGTTTAGCGTGGCAGCATTTACCCACTTCAGCAAACTCACTGGATGCAATGGCAGCATGTACAAGATTTACTGCAGAGACAAGGGCTTTCATCTGAAAAAGGGGAAACATTTTCATGGGTGGAAAACCTCACCTTGTTCTTTCCTTTAACATGGGTAGAAACTCAAGAATCTTGTTTTACTTAGCCAATGTAGGCAATGTAAACAGGAAAAGTAAGCAAAAAAGCCATATCAGTGATCAAATATTAGAACATAATTAGCAACTTAAGAAGCAGAGTTAGTTAAATACCAATGGCTGAGCAGGGAAAGGGTAATGCTTCACTGCAGGGAAGGATTTACTGGTCCAGAAAACCACTTCAGTCACCTTTTTTCCTCACATTAAAGGAACAAAAAAATAATTAAGTTTCCAATTTTCATTCAGTTGGTTACCTTCCTGAAGTTTAACATTTTGCAAAAATAGAAGGAAAAAAAGACTAAATCAGGATAAAACAGGGAAAAAGGGAGATCTTTGGAGATCTGACACATCTTTCCAAACATTGCTCGTAAACAGGACAGACCATAGAGCACAAATTGAAGTAACACAGGCAATCCCGTCTTTTCCTATTATTTGACCTCTGCTTTGGAACTGGCGGTAAATATTGTTAAAAGTAAAGCACACGGATTCCCTAAGAGTCACCTCTGAGTCATTTTCCAGCACTATTATGCAAATATTGGTTTCTGCTCATTGTGGTTTGTATTTGTGATATATGCAGGCTGAGGAACATCAGCGCTGAGTCATCTGCTTAAGAGTCCCACACTATAAATGTGATGGATTGTAACATTTTGCAGAGCACAAAAGGTAATTGAGTGGAGTCAATTAGGAAAGTAGGAGGGCTTAGTAAAGAAGAGGTGAGCAATCTGTAAACTACTGTGACATCTTTTTTTGGCTACGCTTTCCAAAACAGCTTAGTAGGCCATCTAGCCTTAAAATTTAAGGGATAATTGGAAGCAGCTACTTTGAAAATGCTGGGCTTTATACTTATGAAAAAACTGAAGGTCTGTTATTGTAGAGGGAGGAGTGCAATTTTCAGAACAATGCAGGCTGTAAAGAATTCTGTGCCTTAGAAATGTGAGATGCTTTGAATGCTATTAAAAACAAAAGTTTATTGAATGCAGAGTCATTCATTACAATAGCTGCTATATTTGTAAGTTAAAAGCAGTACCTCTTGCCTTGTTAACTTATATTTAGAAAGCAGCTCCTTATAATAAGTTACTTCTCTTTGGTTAGGTCACATAGTCACTGTGCTGTTGCTGGTTTCTGTATTCTCCTCATCAAAATAATATGCCAGTTGCTTAAGCAGTCCAGTTTTCTCAGCATATTTGTTTTTGCAGGGACAGGAGTCCCTTCCATCTCAGCATATTCTGTGATTCTGTGAATTTATTGAGGAGACATGGCTGGGATCACCAAAAGAAAATGACTTGCTGAACTCTCCAGAGCTTTCCTTAAGGCTATCCTTAGCATGTTTCTAATTAGAGAAAAAAGATAATATGTGACAAAATGCTACTTTCATCTGACATTTTAGAAGTATTTCTTCACACCAGCTGATTATCTAAGTTATAACTTTGAAAGGCACTGTTTTAGCACTGTCTTTTTCGTAACACTTTAAATAAAGGCTTAATTTTAAGAGGTAATTGCAGAAAACCTTAGGAGATCTAGCTGACAAGCTAACAGAAAAAAAAACCAGAAGAGCCATAATGGATAGTCACTACTGATTATTAATAATCAGTACTTTTAGAATCTTAATGAGGACACAAAATGGCACAGGACTCTGGTGCCCAAATAACAAGTAGACTGTCGAGGAGCCCTATGAGAGGTGAATTGAGGAAAGAAAAACTTTCTTTAGGCTGAAATAAAGAAGTAATTTTATTCTAAACACTAAGTACATCCCTTTTGAATTTATTTTAAGAAGATATTTAAGATATGAATATGTCACCAGCAGAAAGGCGGTGCCTTGTCTTGCTCTTTATGTACGGAAAGCTTACTTGGTTCTTTGCTGCAAAACACATGAAATAATGTTGAAAATGGCATCTTAATACCTCACTTCAGAAAACTGCTAAAGTTATGATAATTTCAAAAATAGGAATAGTCTGCACTAATAATATTACACATATATATGGTTTTTTGAGTAGGGGTCACACAGATAAAATGTTTCTTGTTTTTGTTTTCTTATGGAAATACTCATCTTGATAAGTGGAAAAAACCATCCCCAACTCTGAGTACAGTCAGTCCTGGCACAACAGAATTTATACTATTTTTCAGAAAATATTATGTGCAAACCGAAAATCACAGTGCCTGTATGAGGGAAAAGCAGTTCAGAACAAAAAGCCTTGCTGAACTTATTTATCAATAATAATATCTTCATTGAAAAATTCCTATGCCAACTCTGATTATGGCTTTAAAGATTAGGTATATTGTTAAATAAGATTAGATCTGAGAATAATAATCAGCCTATGCATAAGAATTATTAGGGTGTGAAATTGTATGTTTGTGAATAAAATTTGGTTATATTCTCTGCTGCTCTAAGTTGACTTTTATTTCATAAATATCTATCACAAGAGAATTAGGCCAGGTTTTTTTCCTGTTATGTATTTCAGCATTTAGCTCTTGATAATTTTAATGCTTGAATGGTAAAACCTTGCTCTGCATTATTATTACTATAATTGTTGCCACTATAACTACTACTGTTACTTTTATTATTATTTCTTATTGAGTATTTATTCTTTTTGTTATTTTATATATATATACAATTTATAGATATAAAAATATACATATATACAACTTGTCACCCATTCTTTTAAAATAGTTATACATACAATTCTTTTACATAATGGCAGAGTACAAAAACCAAGTATTTAAAGCTAATTGTTTTATGAGATTTTCAAAATTTCAGCACAGAACCCACAGAATTCATTGCAGGCTGCTTTACAATTCCCATCACATTCAACCTGAAAAAAAGGGCTCTGCAAATGTAAACGACTTGCTGCCAAATCTATATCATTGTGTCCTTGATTGTCTTTACAAATCTGTATAGTAGGTGGATATTCTCTGACTTTTCTGGGTAAGCATGGAAATCTAAACAGTTCAAATGGGCAAAAATTATCAATCTTTGTACAAGGTGAACTTTCACTGCTATTAATTGAATTTTGTTCTATACACAGACTGAAGGATTTAATCTCCTGTAATTAAATATTCATTAATAGAAGTATATATTTTTCCTTAACATTTCTCATTAATGAGAGAGAAGAAGTGGAGACATAATGTAAAATACCAGCTTCTGATTGAAGTCAAAGCACTGTGCCATGGTGGCCAAGAAGGCCAATGGCATCCTGGCCTGTATCAGGAATGGTGTGGCCAGCAGGAGCAGGGAGGTCATTCTTCCCCTGTACTCGGCACTGGTGAGGCTGCACCTTGAGTGCTGTGCCCAGTTCTGCGCCCCTCAGTCCAGGAAGGACGTGGAGACGCTTGAGCGTGTCCAGAGGAGGGCAACGAGGCTGGTGAAGGACTTGGAACACAAGCCCTGTGAGGAAGGACTGAAGGAGCTGGGGTTGTTTAGCCTGGACAAAAGAAGACTCAGAGGTGACCTTATCACCCTCTACAACTTCCTGAAAGGTGGCTGCAGTCAGGCGGGGGTTGGTCTCTTTTTCCAGGCAACAACTGACAGGATGAGAGGACATGGTCTCAAGCTGCTCCAAGACAAACTTAGGTTAGATATTAGGAAAAAGTTTTTTACTCAAAAGAGTGCTAAAGTACTGGAATCATCTGCCCAGGGAGGTGGTGGAGTCACCATCCCTGGATGTGCTAAAAAAAAAAGGTTGGATGTGGCACTCTGTGCCATGGTTTAGTTGAGGTGGTGTTAGGGCATGGGTTGGACTCGATGATCTTGAGGATCTCTTTCAACCTGGTGATTCTGTGATTCTGTTGTAAGAAGCTAGACACTGGATTTCTGGATAAGTCAGTATTTGAGCAAAATAGATAGAAAATTATGTCTCAGACAAAATCTTGAATAGGAAATAGATAGTGGAATTTTATGGTAGTTCTGCAGTGGCGTGTGACTTTACATATATGTAAGAAGACACAGTTCAAAATTACCTCAGAACACTGGAAAATACAATCCTCTACAATCTACTTTTCTCATATTTTCAAACTGTGATAATATGATCTGCTGTAGTTTTATTTTAGATTAAATGACTGCTTGCAGTGATTGCAGAAAAAACAGTTACTACAGTCCTTTTCTTTTGTGAGACATATCACAATTGTTCTGTCAAAGAACCCATTTCCATTACTCCTTCTAGCCCCCACTACTGAAAACCCAAAAGAAATCCAGCTGATGAGAAATTATTGTCAGGTGGGTGCTCAGCTGGATTTGTTCTTGGTCAATTTCATTCTGCTTTTTTTTTGCTAAAGACTTGGATAGTGGAAAGGATGGCACTTTAAGCATTATATCTGGCATCAAACTGGGAGGATTACCACCTCATTCAAGGGCTGGTTCAGATTTAAATTACCCCTTGACAAAAGATGAGTATAAAGCTACACGTGATCAAGACTAAATCAAATGTACAAATGGGAAAGGACTAGCTAAGCCAATACTTGGGCAAAGGGTCTCTCACAAACTACATACAAGTCAGTGCCATGGACTCGGGAGTGTTGCCTTTGTCTCAAACCTTCTTCATTGCTTATTGAATAAAGTTCTTGTCTCTCGAGCTGTGGTGATTATTCAGTCTGCACAATTACTTCATGCAGCTGAAAGAAACTTGGAGATAATCCCAAAGTTAAGGCAATGAGTTGGAGTGGTAGTAAGGTGAGCTGATGTGCTTATCTTTTTGTGTCTTTCATCACATCCTGACTGTACTTTCCACTTGAATGTGCTTACTAATATTTTGCCTGCAAATTGTTTTTTGGTACTAAAAGTGTCTTCAGGATAAATATAGATGAACATTGACTGTATCTATTGCAGTGTATCCAGTGTACCTTATACCTTTACTAGACACTGAATTCTACTCTTATGCATCTAAACTTCCTTATGCCAGAGCAATGTAGCTCCAATTAAAGTAAGAATGAGTGCCTGACCTGTCCCAAACCATGCCCTAGAAGTGCATGGGAGAATGACAAGGTAATATGGGAATAAATTCTCCCTGTGACCATGCCAGAGAGCTGGCATGGCTGTGTATTGGTACTGGTAATTGTGTCCAAGTGTCCAGCAATACTCCCGGGTCTTGCTTCGTTTAGAGGAGGACACTGCTCCTAATGAGTTCAGGTTCTCATCCCACAAACAGTAGAAAACATAACTAGGGTTTACTAAGTACTCTCAGAAGATTGCCAGGCACTTGTTGTTTTGGGAATCAGGAATCTGCAGCCAGCTCTAAGATGACAAACTTGCCCAGTGAGAGAAAAAAACCTATTCTTTGTAAGATACTAGTCAGATCCTATAGAAAACCATCCAAAAAATAAAATGAAGGTATGAGAATGGATATCGCCTTGGACTTGTTACAGAAAACTTTAGGTTGCTATTGAAAAGTAGGTAAACCCGGGTAATTTGTATATATATTACTAGGAATATTTCATAAGAGACCATGAATAACTTGGTAAAGGATGGTAAGGTCTCAGAAAGAATTTTTTTTCCACTGTTTGGTTAATGGTCTTTAAGTAACATATGAGCAAAATGCAACAGGAGAGAGCCCAAAGACAGCACAGGGCTTTAGAAGATAAGATCTACAAGGAAAGATTGAAATAAGAGTATTTGTTTAGTCTAGGAAAGAGGAGGCTGAATCATTAAATGATATTGTGTTTAAGGGCTGTTATAAAAAGATAGTGAGCAATTGTTCTCTGTCTGCTGAGCAAGGACAAGATGGAATTAACTCCATTTGGATCAAGGATTATCTAAACTGAGTACTAGGAAACAATTGCTATTAGGATACACTCAGACAGTACATTTAGAGGGTTCTTTCTCACTCACTGGCTTAAGAATTGTAAGCAAACAGCTCTCTCAGTCTTCCATTGACTTGGCCTCACTGAATGCAGCTGATTTATGTCTTGGCCTCCTTTCTGGACAGTTGTATGCCTATGACTTGATGGTAAAAATCTCACAACGGTTCCCATTCAGAAGTATGGGAATAGGAATAGGGGGCTTTTACTCTCTTTCTTTCCCCCTATCCCTCACCCTTATGTTGCTATATGAGAAATCTTTGAAGAATTAGTGGCTTGCGTGTCATAAAGGACACTTATTCTCTACAACTTGCAACAGGTTTGGAGGAACCTTACTGCAATCATGGCACAGTCTGTGTAGCAAAAGCAGTGCCTGAATCCCCACATAAATTCAGCTGAATTGCAGTTTAGACATAGAGGGTAATGTTGCCAGTTTGTTGCTGCTAATTCAGAAAGCATAAAAGTGTTTGCAGCCTCATATTGCACAAGGTAAATTCAGTCTAAAATACTTTCCAGAAAGGCTCTGTTGCTTGAGGCTTGATTGGATACCAGGGTCTGTAAATGTAGTGGATGGTGTGTGCTACTTTGAACCAGGTGAAGAGGGTCAGTCTTTCAATTGTCTCACTGTAACCAATAGTAATGGATCAATCATTTATTTTCAATTATGTCATGCTGCTGAGTTTTATGCCTTCGGGTTGTCAGTATTAGCACCCATATATTTTGTTTAATAGGAACTTTTGCTCAAATTTCGCTTTTTTGGATGCATGGGAGGGGAAAGCACTCAATACTAGGTTTTCAGACATAACAGGCCTTTATTCATTGTGGCATTACTTTCATATGAGTTGTTATACCAAACTTTTGTAAAACTTCAGAAAAAGTTGCTGGTATTTTTAGTACTGTAACAAAATAGCAAACCAGGATTTCAACAGTTTCTGGCCAAAAATGCCACATTCCTTATAATTAGACAGTGTCATTCTGGCTAACAAGTTTCTCTTTCCAGACCTTTATATTTTGAAAGGATGGAAAACGACTTTGCTTTGACCTTATCAAACCATGGGTTTGCTGCACTGATCATCTACACTGGTTTGTGCTTGGAAAAGCTGCAGAAAAAGAGAATCTCTGGAGTAAAACCTTCCCTCTTTGCTGTCTCTCTTTGTCATTGTTGTTGTTGTTTTTGTTCGGATGGACTTCCACTCTGATATCTGGTTAACTGGGTGAGGTACTGTTCATTCTGAGATAACTCACTGCCTCAGCTGCATTATCAAGCCACTGTTTTGACTGATAGTTTTCTGTTGTTCAAAGTGCTCTCTAACAAGCTCTATCCTTTCATACACATCCCTAGTTTAAAGGTTTGGAGGAAACTCAAAACATTGACATTCTTCATAAGTGCAGCAAATCAGAGCTATCCACAGAAAAGCACTGCATATTAATTATGGAAAATGTTAGAAAAGAAAAATTGAAACTGCAGAGCTGTCTGTAAATACTTAGAGAAGAGCACTGATCTCATTTACTGTTATGGTGCTTTAATGAGTCAGTACATAATGTAGGCAGAAATGTCTAATTTAACATTGTCTCATCAGGTTGTGGGAAGCCATCCAGATGACATCACTAAAACACAGCAGTTCTTATCTAGCCTGAAGGTTAAATTCTTCAATCACCTAAAATAATTTTGTGCCCTTGGACATGTTGTGAACCTTTAAGAGAAAAGTTACTGGATGTAGCTTTGTCATCTCCAGTGTTCAACTCCTACTGTGGTGTGCAGGGAAGGAAGTATAGACCATGAGCAAGAGATGGAGTGGATGGTTGGAGGAGAAGGACTCTTCTATGGATCATTCTTCTCCAATGCCTCTTTGAACAGTGTCATCTCTGTTCAACCACAGCTAAAAGCAACATTTCCTCATGGGGAGACCTGCTTCCTTGGTCTTATTATGATCCAGTAACTTACAGTATAAACTGGTCCCTCAGGGTCTTGAACTAACACAGCAGATAATAAACAATCTGGCCAAATTTTCCTTGGTCCTAGTTATGATACATTTGTGCACAAATCTGGCTTTTAAAGTATTTAAACCAAGTTAATTTGTGTCTCATAAGGTATTATTGTTGTGGTCATCCAGGCATTGCTGGCCTTGCAAGAGTCTGTTCTCCGAAAGGTCCCAATACTCCCCTCTGCTATCGGTGAAGTCCAATCATTTTTCACAAAACTCATTTTTACCCATCTGTCAAACTCTGATGTGCATTTTGGCACTATCTGTAACCCTCATCAGATTCTTAGGTTAATCTCTGACATGCCCAGCAATTTCTCATGTCATGTGCATAGTTTTCCATGTCCTGTTCAGCTTGCCTCCACCTCAGGGTAGGACAAGGCCAACTGCCCAGTTTTTTGTCTGCCAGCCTAATGTGGATGTACTGAGTATTTTACATCTCCCATGCAATCAATATGTCACTTTTTTCTTTCAATGGATATCAGGGAGAAAACGAATGGGAAAAGAAGGGAAAAAAAGATAAGAGGGGTGTGTGTGTGTGTGTATATATACATATACATATACATATGGAACCTAGTTCAACCCAGAAATTGGACTAAGGAAATCGTGTTCTCTGCTACAACCTCAGTATTCTTGGTGTCTAAATTCATTCTGGTTGACAGAAAAAGCTCCTAGTAGAGTCTAACAGGATGTTTGTACATTCCAGTATATTTAATTCTCTCATTTAAAATACACAGATCATTTCTAATGATTTGGTAGGATGCCCGAATTTCAAGGGGAAGGTGTTGGTAAGCCTTACCACATTTTACAGGGTTAATCATAAAATGAGAGAAAAAACGAAAAAAACTGAGGTCTTGCAATGTAACAGAACTAACATCTAACAATGTTCTCATTAGTAAAACATTGCTAAAAGCTTTTCTCTACATCACAGTATTTTAAATTCTACCTATTTCGGTATGCTAGACTCAGTATTGGAACACTGAATTGACTGGGTTTTTCGGTAAGGAAACTATATTTGTAGGGGAACTTGTTCTGTGTTAAACCTTTATGAAATGTACATTAACAACTCCCTGACCATAGTGATTTAGCTTGTCCCTCCACAGAAGATGTTTTTCAGCACGAGGTAAAACAGTGACACAGCACAGGTGGGTTGATCCATGCAGGAATACGCTTTACAGAAGTTGATGTACATCTGAGAGTTCAAAATGGTTTAAATAGCTGCTTTTCTCAAGTCAGAACTCTTTCAAGCTACAAGTAATACTCATACAGACAAGCATAAGCATATTTTTCTCAGGGAGAGTGCCCAGGTATGGGATTCAATCGTGGTCATCTTGTGGTATCACAAATGAGTGTGATAAGGTCTCTTAAAGAATATCTGGCATAATTATCTGCAAAACCAGGTTTAATATAAAAGCAACATCATGACAAATTTTTCAGATTGTAGTGCAGCCTGGGGTGGGGAGGTGGGATGCACCTCTACCTGTGGGAGATGTCCACTACCAGTTCTGCTGAAAATGGAATCAAATATGTTATCTTGCCAACCAAGCTGTATCTATTTCTTTATTATCTTCTCTTATTTTTTTTTCCTGAATGTAGGATACCTAAAAAAAGGGCAAGGCTTAGGATATACAGTGATAATATTTTCTATTAACAGAACATTTATATTGCTAAAACATATTCATCCTCAGTTTGAAAACACATTATGATATTATGATACAAAAGTGCTCTAACTGCTTAATGATGTTCCACTCAGTCACAGAAATCATATCCTAACTCTCCATTGTCCCTGGACACAGCTCATTAAATTCTAGAAATACTATCTGAAAAACTTAAGTCATCCAAGTCTCTATCCACTTGCTATAAAACTCTGAAAGGCAAAGAATGCTTAGGTGGGAAGGGACCTTGAAGATCCTCTGTTTCCAACCACCCTGCCATGGGCACTATGGGCACCATGGGCAGGGACATCTTGCACCAGCCCCATCCAAGGTGGCTGCTCAAAGCCCCATCCAAGACGGCCAGGAACACTTCCAGGGATGGGGCAGCCACAGCTTCTCTGAGCAACACGTGCCAGTGCCTCATTACCCTCAAAGTCAAGAACTTCTTCCTAAGGCCTGTTCTGAACTCTTTCTCCTTAAAGGCATTCCCCCTTTTTTGACTGCTATTGTAGTAATTTTTGAAATTTTTAATGCCCATTGTGCTCTTTCTTTAGCACTTTTTACTATGGTTTTTGGGATTTTTGTACTAGTAGGTTTGTTTTAAGGTGTTTGTGATTATTTAGTGGCCTAGGTAGATGTTTTGGGAATAATTCTAAACTTATTATAATTCTAATCATATTACAGAAAGACTTGATTAAGTGATCTAAGTGGCCCTTTCCCATTTCTCTGTCTTAAATGGGGGATTTTGTTGCCAATAAACATATATTTTTTTTAGTAGGGAGTACTCCCTTTTCTTTGATAACCCTGTTTGGGTACTGAAAATGAATAAATGCAACATGTGATAATTAAGTCTATATCATCATACAAGAGAATGCATTTATGAAGTTTAAGAGCTCAGAAAAGTGCAGTTTATCTGCCTGTGCCTGTAGTGGCTGTGTATCTTCTGGTCTAACGTGAACAGTGTGACTTCTACTGCTTGTTCGTGGATGCTTTCTTAATGTAAGGATTTATCTGTTTTGAGAAACAGCAAGAATACTTGAAAATAGCTAATTTTATAATAATCATCGTTCTTAGATAATATAGTAATAATTTAATAATAATATTTTAGCACTTAAAGAGTAAGTGAAACTGTTTATGAAAATAGTGGTTTAAATGAAGGGATTTTAAAATTTTGACTAAAACTAACTTATGCAGCTGAAATATTTTGTTAAATAAATGGCACAATGAACTTAACTATGCATATCACAGAGGGAAATGATAACCTTGTAAGTAAAGTTGTTTGCCATTTCCATATAACTTTGTAATAGTTTTTCTAATAGAAGATTTTAAGCACTAATAAATAGAGGAACTCACATTAGCAAAATTTCCTATTAGAAATTGAAAACAAAAGAGAAAATTGTGCAAAAAGGTTTCTCCCTCCTTTTAACTTTAATTCACTCCAATCGGCAGAGATTGAAGATACCCTTACCTGTCTGGTCATTCAGGCACACACATAAACATCAATCTAAAGTCAATGGAAACAATCTAAAAGTTTAGCAGCATTTCTCTTGAAAGAGAAGCTCCTTTACTCTGCTTTTTTTGTCAAACTGATTAAGCAAAGAATTGCTTTTTGATGACTGGCAGTGCAGAAATAAGTAGTGTTATACTTCCGCAGCAGTTTTTTAATGTATGATTTGAAGATCTTGTTGGTAACCAAAAACCAGATTCCCCCAGCATAGTAAGTAAACTTCAGTGTTGTGAATCACATAAGAATAAGTGAATGAACAGACACATAATTTCCCCCTCCTTTTATCATCCTGTGAGTACAGAAGGCCTTCTTGTAGTCAGAGGGAATCTATTCTGTAGATTGGTGTGAGGAGGATGCCTGTTCATACTCCAGTAACTAAGGTGTTGTAGCAGCTGGATGTAGTTCCCTTATGTTTTCCAGTGATGTTCCAACTTGCATTTGATTCATTACAACTGGGTTCAGAGAAGACCTTAGTCTTCAAGTTTACTTTAGGGACACCTTGCAATGGAACATCACTTTCATATTCACAAACGCATAAGGACAATAATTTGGTTAAGATAACACATGGAAAGTTATTGTGTTTTTAAGTTTTAAAGCTTGAGAACTCCTGAATTAGCAGAGGGAAAAGCAGAATGTTGTATGGTACTTGCTTGTTATCCCTTGTGCAAAGAATCCTTCAGCTCAGTATTTGCTCACACTTATTTGCTCATGGTAAAAAGGAAAACACCTGCCATTTGCCCTCCAACAGATATTTTCAGATCAAAAGCTTTTTCCTGTTAACCACATTCCTATCTCTTTCCAAGTCACTGTACCTCATAACATATAGGCACCATTTGTATCCAGGACAATTTCAGTGACAAAAAGCTAATGTGAAAGAAAAGGAGGGATGCACTTCCACTGCTGAGAAGGCAGCTTTACTTGCATTTGGAACCCAGGAACAATTGAAATTGTACATTTTCAAAAAGAAATTTGGCAAGATAATGCTTGTAGGCAAATTCACATACTTCAGCAGGAACTTCAGGCTTCTTTGGAATAGTAAGTTTGAGAGAAGCTGGTGGGAAAAGAGGTTTTCTCAGTCTGTGAGGACTCATCCCAAAGTGCTCCTCTTTACCTGTTGTGAGGAACACTTTGCTGTGCAAGTGGTTGTGTATTGCACTCAAAAACGACACAGATCAAATGGAGAACTGCAAAGGTCTGCTAGACCTTCACGCCTGGCTTCATACCCTGCCAGTGTGGATGATGTTTTAGTTGGTAGAGGGGCTCCAAAAGACTGTTCAAACATTTTTTTCACCTCAAGAAAAAGCTGTTGATTAAATTCTCGATCATGACCCTTTTGCCTGATGTCAAACATGTGGCATAAAAGTTAGGCTAGGATGTAACACTGAATTTCTAATGACTCGGACAACATAATGCTTGGGGTAAAGATTAGTATGCACTGTGCCTCACTGTGCAGCAGGCATAACTTTCATAAAATTTAATTTGTAACATTTCATGCTCTGCTTCTTCCAGTTTTCTCTCTCCTTTTCCCACAATTAGTAAATGTTTCTGAAAGGAATACATGATGTTCTTATGCATTAAAAATGCCCACCGTCCTATCTGGGTAAGCTGATGGTATTTTAGAGCAATCTGTAAAAAACAAGCAAGAAATAAGGTCAACAGAAAATACCATACATTATGAAAAATTAATAATTATTTCTTTAGTCTCTTGTCTATCTATTATGCCAAACTTTGTATGATTCAATGAATTCATAATATTTCACAGTTTAGAACTTTTATAAAAAGAACCCGTGTATGCAGTTTGATCCTTTTCCAGGTTTTGATGAAAATTCATGTAAAATAGCTGCAGAAGTATAAGCTGGAAAGTGATTATTAGATTCATGGATCTAGCCGGTTTATTTGGGGTGACTAAGGAAAAGTAGCAAAATAAAAAGATTTACTGAAGTGCCGTAGCTGTACTAGCCTTTCTTTCTTGCTCAAAGAGTCAATTTTCATTGGAAAGTTTCCCATGTAATTGAACTCATGCTGTTTGGCTATGCTTAAATATTTCTAACAACACACAATTGCTCCAGGACCAGATGTCTTGGCCTTGTAGATGAACTGTCAATATGAATGACTTTTATGTGGCTCCAGTGACGTAAGGGAGAAGCTGAGGACTTAGAGACACTGGGCATACACGGGGCTGACTGTCACAACTCATTTTGCTGCTTTTGCCACCACTGGGAGCTTCTGCCATGCACTCGCCCAGGTGCTGCAAGTTTCCAGAGCAACGAGAAGAAAGAAGATGATTCACCTGAGACGAATGCAGCAGAAGTGGGCTCAGGTGTCAGCAAGTGGGGCAAGTAAGGACTAACACACGCCCCGAAGAAGTGGTGATGATGATGATGATGATGGTGGTCTAGGCAAAGTACACATGCCTGAATTAGTAAAGACCGGATAGGCAGAATGAGGTGAAGTTGGAGGCCAAAATCCACCTAACACAATTTCTGCTGCAGACAGGCAGCTGTAGGAGAGCGTAGTTTTTGTGACTGCACTCTGCTTAGATGGAACACTGCTAATCTTTCTGATGTCTTGAAAAGTTAGTTACTTAAACTTATATAAAGTTCCCCACAACTGTCCTCTTCCCCTGGGCAGCAAGGAGCCTCTAAATTGTTTCTCAGAGCTGTGCCAGGAAATATTTTTAAGTGTTGGAAAATACGACAGATATTTCTTTAAAACCTTTTCTACTTATTTAACTCCTGGTTCACCCACTTTAGCTACAGAACAAAAATTGTAATTTTTAAAATTTTCCTCTAACACATACAGAAAACATGTTTTAATAATAGTGATTAGTATGAATTGATTTAGGGCTCCTGTCAAAGGCTGGGGTTTTGTTTCTTTTTTTAATTACTAGTTTTTATTATGATAAAAGACTGTAAACTCCCTCCCTAAATTATCCAACTATCATATGATGAGAGAACTAACATTTATGCAAACTATTTTCTCAGGAAAAGAAATAAGTCTAAGTACAATAAACAAAAAAACCCAAACCTCCTCAGGGTCATAGATTAATTTTTTTTTTTTACAATTCCCCGTGTTTGGGGTATTACACTTGGGTTTTTCTGGATATAATGTGTTGCTACTATATGTACACAAAAGTTTTTAAATAAATTTGGAAAGTGTAGGATTGTTGTGTGAAACAGAAGCTTGCTAATCATTAATTAGCACTACTAAAGTTAGAAAGTGCTAAAGCTCCTGTCAGAATCAGACTCACTGTTGCCAGCTCTTGTGGTTTTAATGCAGTAAGTGCCTTTTCTTGAAGGCCTGCCATAAGTTCAGTGATTACACTAGAATTTCAACTTCCATTTTAAAAAAATTGCAAATTTAGACGTCTTGTTAAGCAAAGCTCCAAAATATGAATTATATGTAACCTAGTAGGAAATGAAAGCAGCTCATGGTCATTAATACAATCTCTTTATTTCTGAATATTAGAGAGCCAAACATTCTCAGCTGGGGAAAGAATGCTTTTGTTTGGCGTGACAGGACTTCAGAGTGTTCTTTTTGTGCTAAATTTGATTTCTTGTTGATTGGTGGTTTTACTGCCACAGTCATTGTCATCTCTTAGTCTTAGCTCACTGTTAACTACAAATGTCAGATAGCAGTCTGTATTTTTCAGGTACAGAACTTGTTTTCACTGGGAACTTTCCAGACAGTGTATCAGACTAATACTGTTATTGACTGTCAAGCATAGTTCATAGTGTGAATACATGGGATGTACACATCTTCCTATTTTTTTTCCACTGCAATCAGTGATAATTCTTCGTATTCATCAGATGATTTCTTCAATCTATTAAAAGTGTGCAAAAAAAAAAAACAAAAAGAAAAGGAATTAGAAGGGAGAATGTCAGACAACTTGGGAACTCCAGTAGTGAAATGTCATCTCTTTTTTGCCCATCACTGGTCTGCTTTGCTTCAGTGATGTTGTGAAACTGAAGTCCCCTACAGCATTCTGCATACCAATTTTGTGAAGCTGATTCCTCAACATTTTCTGTGAATTTTATCAATATTCTTAGACCAAGAATAGTGGGCTCTTGTACTCATTTCTACTTGTGACAACAAGGGTGGGCCTTTGTTTGCTTAGTTTCCTTTGTGTAGCACTTTACAAATGAAATGCCTTACCAAACCGTAGCGTTTCTAGAGCAGGTCTCTGCTCAAAACCCATGCTAACCCTTCTCTTCATTCGAATTGACTCTGTGGAAACTGAACATACTCTGTCTTTAGAGGTGCTCTCCATCTATTCAAAGCCTTATTCACCCACGTAACGTGTGTGAGGGTCATAATAAAGTGCTTGGGAAAGTTAAAGAACTACCTCTTTTTCTGGTCAGCTACATATAATTTGGACAATCAGACCCATCACCGTCCCTCAAGGGCTTGTTTTATGGCCTATATTTTCATTTTTAGCAGGAATCATCTACGTACTGTATTTTAGCAGGAAACATCACATGATGCAGGATATGCGACTTTCAAATGAGCAGAGGCTGAAATAGTGAGTTGCTATTTCACTCAGAAGCATTTCTGTTTGGAAAGACTAAAGAAATTGTTTTTCATTGAAATCAATTTAGCACTGAAAAGCCCAAAAAGAGATTTCCCTGGATGTTTAAGTGGAATAGGTATGCCATATTAGGTATGATTTAAATATATTTGTCTGTACGTATTGGAATACAGTACAGCAATATATCAATACAAAAGCAATAAAGTAAAAATCCCGAGCAGAGTTATGGTTTCATATTTTAGTGCAGTGTTATTGTTTTTTTAGTGATTATTTTTTATTATCAATATACCTACATGCTCTGCTCGTGGACAGGGAAATGACTGTGCAGGCATAAACAGAAAGATTCTTGGTCTCCAAAGATTTTAGAGTGTGATTGTAAGTCAGCTCCGTGCTTTCAGCATACTCAGTCAGGGAAGACTCCCCTGCCATATTGCTCCAGTGGAAAGGTGATCTCCTCTAAGAACAGTAGTGGAAAAATCTTGTTTTGATAAAATATATTCACACTATTTTGTACACAGTGCTGCTTCTCAGTAGCTGGATCTCATTTCTGTTTGCCTCCGAAGGCTGCTGAGGTATGAAGGCAACCACTCAGGTGGGCTGGTCACAGGGAGGGCTGGGCAATTGTTGGTTCACGTGTTGACACGGCTGAATTAGGAAGCTGGAACGCCTCAGTGGGGGCTTGCCAGCAGTAATCAGTCTTTCTCTGATAGTGGCAGTCATATGTTAGCGGTCACTGCAGTGATTTTGGAGACTCTTGTACAAATAATTATGTTATCACAAGAGAAATCTTTTATACAGTCCACAGCCAAGTTATTGAGGTGTTTTGGTGAAGATTTAAATATATGTTTATATAGGTAGCTTGAATATTTTGCCTTTAGATTTCCTGAAAATGGAAAGAACCAGAATTACCCATGACACTGAGCAAGGGTGAGACAGTGATTTTTGTGCTTGATGAGCAGAATATGTGGGAAGGTAGACTTCAAACATTTTTATTTGTTTTTATTGGCTCCAAAATACTGGAAAAGTGTGTTTTATCTTTTAAAAATATTAATTGCCATCCATATTAGATAAAACATTCTTTCATGCAGCATTGGATAATAAAGTTTTTTTCCTTCAGGCTCTGTGATCCTAATAGCTTTTAATTTTTTTCTGTGCCTGAGTTAGCCCATCTTCTTAAGCTGATAAAATGTAGAGAGAAAAGTGGATAAAACAATACAGTTTACAGTAGCTGGGAACATTCTCAGCAGTTATCAGACTCAGTACCTGTAGCTGGTCTCCAAAAGGTATATGTTTGTTTCACTCAGCTTGATCAAGATATAAATCAGAGAGTCGAATTCTTCCCACTGAACATTTTAAAGACAGATAGAGATGCAGATGGGTTCACTAGAACACGAGACTGAATTTAAATGTGAAATGAAATATAGATGAAAGCGCCTTGCCTCAGACAGTTTTAATATTAATACCAACATCTCTCGGATGAAAAAGACCAACATTTTGTGGTTGTGACATTTTCCACAGGTACAAAACAGGCAGATTTCCTAGGGATACTTCTTAACTTGATGGAAAAAAAATCCATTTTGTATGACTTTAGATTCAGTGCAGAATGGTACATTCAGTGCAGATAAGTTCCACTATAGTGTTACATTTTGGGTTTTAAAAATAAAGAAGAAACTACTTTTAATGGGTTTGAAAGTACATATACAGCACTCTGATTCTAAATAACTGTTGAGTAAACTTACTTGTTTTTGTTGCTTGTGTAAAAATCCTTCAGAATCAAACATTCTATACAGATGGAGACTATGAATTTTCTCTTTGTCCTAGATAGCAAACACACAATTTCTAATGGAGTTGGATAGCATTAATAATATATAATTTTTCCACCATCTGTTAAAGAAGTCTTGTGGGAAACTTTTTTAACAAAAAACAAGGTCTGATTTGTAAAACCTGACTGCAGATCAGATGTTCTGGGTGTTTGATCTTAAAATGAACAGTAGATGGCTTCAGAGAACGTTCCTACCAGTGATGGCTAGCTCCAGATAAAGACAGAGGGCACAGCCACAAACTATGCAGAATGGCCACAAAGAGTTGGTGTGGGAAGGTCAGATTTTTTTTTTTCATACCCTGCTAGTAAAAAAAAAAAGTTAGAAAATAGAATTGTTTAACTAAAACTCACTACTAAAATTCCAGATCTAATAACATTTAAAACACAGCTGTACTGGATTACACTGCTGAGTTCTGCTGAGCCTAGTGTCTCCTGTGAGAGAGAATCTTACATGACAAGGGTAGGGAAGAGGTTTCTGAAGAGGGTGAGTGTTTATTGAAGCTGACCTTCATAAGCCTTTCCAACATCCTTTGATTGTTTTATCCACAGTGTTGTGACAATATCATCTGATGAACCTTTCTGCAAATCTGCCTTTGAACACACAATGCTGGTTTCCATCACATTATAGCAATGAACTCATTATTCAGGTATGCACTTCATGGTAAAGTAATTTTTAATCACTCAGTTGCATGACAATCATGACTTCATAAGCTGTGTCATGTCTGTGTCATTATGACATAGAACCTGTAGCTGTTTCTGATCCAGCTGAAGTTTTGAGCAGTTTTCTCAGTCTTCCTCAATTGTTCAGTAGCTTTGTTCTTTCTTGTCACCTTCTCTGTGCTTTTCCAGTTCTGCTATTCTGAGGTAGTGTGATGCACAATGCCACAGTAGTACTTTATGATTTTCTCCTTTGTTCTTGTTTAAGGTGGAAACCCACAAGTGTTGTATTGTCTACTTCCTTACAGCAGTTGAAGAGGTTAAAACCCACAGCAGAGCACTAGTAAACTGAACTATGTTAGAGATGATTAGACCCTAAATAGAATATTTTTAGGTGTGAAGACATACCTTGCCCCAGATCTCCAATTTAGTATTTGGATACGCAGGCATCTTTTAACTTTGTGTCTAAAGAAAACGTCTAAATTGTCTCGCACTATTGGAATTATTCCAATATTGGGCCACAATATTTTGTTCCATGTTAAAGAATCAAGAAAAGCTGCTTTTTCCCCCCTCATCTACATATATACATTTGTGTATGTTTATGTAAGTATATGACAAAGATTTTCTCTTCTTCACAATTAAAAAATAGAAGTGTTACTTCAGAAAAAAATAGTGCTCCAAATAAACTGTTTTTTAATATGTTAATACATTTTCTTCTTAAAATTCTACAGTTACATAGTCTTGTGGCCTGTCATTAATAATGTTATTTCTCCCAAACCTTGAGACAAAATGAGAACATACTCATCTCTAGCATTTCAAGCAAATACCTTTCTTTGTAATATTACATTTATAAAATGCTTCAGTAGTCATTCCTGCTATTGGAATTTATAGACTGAAAATTTTTTTCTTGTCTGTAACTTCCTATATAAAATTGCAGAACTTATTGCTATATAACTAAGTTAGAATTATGCAAATAATTTTAAATTATAAATTAAAATTCTTCTTTAAAGGAAGAAAAAGAATATGAAATCTGGTAGCCTTTTATCCTGCTCTGTCTCTTTTCCTCTCCTCATATACATTTGTGTATGTACATGGATGCACTCACATGAGTTTCTTTATCTAGCTTCAGAGGCCAATAAATTCTATCACCTGTAAATTTATGTAATGAAATTCTAGGGAATTAGTTACATCAGATAGATTGAATGACCCTGTTAATAAATACCTCAAGTCTCCTTCCTGCAAAGAGAAAAAAAAAATCTATACGCGTGGCATTAATTCTGTGCACAGGAGCAGTCTCCTCAGAATTCATTTGCATTTTTGAGGAGAAACTTCATACCTACATGTGCTGACCATCAAATGAGTGCTGTCAGGGATCTGCAGGTCTGCTGAATCAGAGCAACACAATGCCTGTCTAATGCCTCCCTAGCTCCTCTGATGATGGATATTGACAACAAGGAAGCTGCCTGCTTGTGTTGCTAATTTGTTATTTTATTTATAGGTCTTTTATGTGTGTGTCACTTTAATGTATGATGTATTTCCATTGTTGATGCTGTCTTCCTTCTGCTCTCAATGGTGTTCCTGTGTCCCAGCAGATTCATGTGTTTGTGGCAATGAAAGAGACAGAAGTGACGACTGTCCTCCTAGGACACAGCTCATAAATTATCCCTTACAACCAAAGCACCAGACAAAACAGTTTTTTCAAGTGGCCACAGATGAGCTATGTCCAAAGGAATTTTCTTTTTCAGATGTTTATTAATGCATCTGTTTACTGATCTAGGGCATGCAGACTGCAAAAAAAGGTCATCATTTGCAGGTGCAAATGCATTTGCCAAAGGCCCCTGGAGACCAGCTTGATTCTGATCACAGTGGATGCTAAGTAAAAAACCCAAGGTCTTAACCAGCTGGTTTCAACTTTTTTTTTTCTGGTTGAAGTGTTAAATTGAGTGCAAAATTTTGTCTCTAGCATGGAGAAAGCACAATTTAAAAGATGAGAGAGAAATGGAGGCAGAAAGTAGAGCAATTAATATTACCAGCTGTGACTAAAGCTGCTAGGAATATGGTGAGCTCAGAATATTTAATATATTTATTCCAAAAGATGCTTTAAATAGCTGTAATTATATAATTAAATGACTTCCTGTATAAAATTTTATCACCTAGTATTAAAGATAACTATATTCCATACAGCAAAATGAAGGCAATAATAAGAGGGGGGGAAAAATGGGATATTCTTTGGGCAAAATTTTAAAGCATGAAAAAAATGAAAAAAAGCCCAAAATAAAAAAGATACTAAAAAGTCTCTCTCCTGGACACTATTTTCTTTTGTACATGTAGGAAGAAAAAGCTGAAAGAGCTGGAATTTGGAACTGGGACAAGTTAGCCTCTTGTGCTGCTGAATTCCAAGATACTTCATTTCTGGGGATCTGAAAACGTAGTGGAGAGTCACCATATTAAGTAAGCAGCAGGAGATCAGAGTGTCTGACAGGACACCGGCTGGATTCTAATACAAACCTTTTGCATTTCTTATGAAAGTCGTTGTTTTTGAGGAGCTGATACTTGCAAAACAGGAAAGGAAAGTATTTGGATTTTTTTAATTGCCTCTCCCCGCTCCAAAAAAAAAAAAAAANAAAAAAAAAAAAAGGCTAAGAGTTAAGCATAAAGCATCTGCATTTGCCCAATGACACTAAGCATACTTCACCAGCTACGCTCTCCTTTCTCCATTCTTTTGCTATCACCTTTGGCATAGGCACTGAAATCTTTGTGTACAAATGTCTTGCTGAGGAATAAGATCCATCAGAGCCTGTGAACATTTATATTATATACTTTTCATCAAAATATCCTAATTTTGTAATTGGTGCATAGCAGTAGTCTATAGAACTCCTCACGCTTGTTCTCATTTCAAAGTAAAAGCCGTGGGTATGTCTACACTGCTCTATGTCTGCACAGAAAAAGTCAACAGTGAATAAATCTTGCACTCTACACAGGGATGGCCACATGGGTTAATTTTCTGCCTTGCCGACTCTGTTTTTTGCACCGTGTCAAGTTCCTGAGCAACCTCACCAGCCCTTCTGGCTCAGATGGATGAGCTCCTGCTGCCTACTTGGGCTGAGCTGAGGAAGAACCAAGTCTGCAGATAGCAGAACCAAGTCTGCAGTTTTAGCACCCCTGTAAAAGACATTTTATTTTACATTCAAGGTATCACTGTACAGGATCCCATGTAACTTTATAGCATTAGTTTTTAGTTTTGCAAGTGAAGGTTATGTGCAAAGCTTGTGCATATTATGAAAGCTTTTTCTAGAAAGCCAGTGGAATGGCCTTACATTGCATGAAAGAATATGGAACAAATCCAAGCAAATAATATTTTGTATACTTTAAAAGACTAAAGAAAAAAAAAAAGCTGTTTTTTTAAAACCAGCATCTTTTTCTCATCTGAAATCAAATTTCAAGACTTTTAAGATTGGTGATGTGGCTAATTTGGTTTAATTTCTACTATGGATATCTGGTGAGAGGAAGGAAAATGAGACACTTCCCTAGGTTCGTTTATGAGGAATTGATTGCACAGAGAGGGAGAGTGACTGCAAACTCTCATGGTGTCCTAATTCAGATCTCTTGATGACTGCACCTGGAGACAGTTTTGGCCCCTGCTGAGGACTGTGTTATTGTGAACCCATTGTGAAAGTAATTGATGCAGGCTAAAAGTAACATTCAGTCCTTGAGATGATTTTTTTGCTGTTTTCTTCAGGCCATGCAACACCAATTTTAAATCAATGGGTTTTTTTCAGCAAAAAAGTAAGAAGGAAAGCTGAATTTCCCAGTTACATGAAGATTAGTTCTCTGCTTGTTTTCAATATATGTATCAGTTACACAAAGCTTGGTCAGCCCTCTTTTAAAGGTCTGCATAGGCTTTTAGCTTGTCCTTTTTCTTGTCATTTTCAGTGGCTTTTGGTGCCTTTCTGATTTCTTTATTAACCTTTACTTACTTTGTTTTATTTGTCCCAATCAATGGTAAGTGCACAACTTTCTGTTCTGGGCTCTCTGTAGACGGTAACACAGTTTTGTTCACCTGATTGAGTTTTTCTATTACCGCTATTTCTGTTTTCACTCTTAAAGCTTGCCTTTCTTTAATTCACTTTAAACAAACATCTGAATAGCTCTAAAGGGTAGATGATACCAATACTGTCAAGATCCCATTGATCTTCCAGCTGAAGCTGCTGGAAGGCAAGCTGTCTTTCTCCCTGTGTTTCGGTTCTTAATTTTCTGATTATTTTGATAGCTTAAAAGTTTTAGTAGCAATGGAGGTGAACTCATCCTTGCCTTTTCATGTACACCTCCTTTTTGTGTTAGTCCCAGACAATATGGCACTGTCAGAAACTGTTAGATACAGCTTTTTATGTTGTCTGAAACAGTTTCTCAACTGCAAGCTGGAAATAGCAGTTTGAAAGCCGGTGTCCCGGACTGAGCTTAGCATGTTGTGTTAACACTTATCTTCATTATGGTTATTTCTGCCAAATTTGTTCTGCTTTTCAGACAGTTCCAGACAGTTCTGTTTTCCTGAAGGGGAAGATCTGTTGGGAATTAGCTGTGGAGGTAAATATATGGTCACTAAGAATGCAAGAGGGCAGAATTAGCATGTAATGAGTTATTTTTGTATACACAGAAATTCTGTCATATTGGATCAGGTACAGGTAGCTATGTTCTGCATTTTATATTTTTATATTCTAATTTTTAGTATGCATTTCAGATTGTAAACTTTAAAAAATGTGCCTTTTCTAGGATAAAGAATGGTGATGACCTGAGGGTGGGTCTGCATAGTAGAGAGAAGGAGCTGCAAAAGTCCCTGAGCAGTTGGAGCCGTCCACAACTAAGTCTTGAAAGCCCAGCAGTGTCTTCAGGGCTGGGTGTACAGTGTGGTCACTGAAGACCCTGCTTTTGGGGTCAGACAAGGAGAGCCATTTCAAATATCTGTGCCACTGATGTGTGAGGTGTAGCACTAGATTTTGCAGTGATGTTTACTCATCAGGTTCTTCCAGCTGGGCCAAAAAATCAGAACTTCACACATTCATTCATTGCAATAAAGTGCTTATCTGATTAAGATGGCCTGCAGGCTTCCTTGGAAGAAATTAAATAAATCTTACCTTCTTTGTCTGAATCAGGGTAGGAGAGTAATGAAATGGCTTTAGCAGGTTTGTCAGCTTCGGAATCCATAAGGAATTTCCCTCTGTCAAATTAGTAGGGATGTTTTCTATTGTCACCTTGTAGTGTGGTGAGATCTATGCTGCACGATCATTTGGCAATTTATCTAACCACACACATGGGGAACAGCAGTTTCAAGGGCTGAGTCCAGGCTGTATTTATCTTATGCCTTATTATGTGGTGATTCTCTTGGTCTCTTCTGTTCCTTTCTTCTGGTTCTTCTTAGAGAACTTGAACAGTATGAATGGATCAAATAAATCTGAGTTCACCTCAAAATCTCAGTGGAGCATGAGCATTGCATTGAGTCCACTATATAATATAACATAATAGAAAAGGTCTTTAAGTCACAGTTTAAACTCATGTTTCTCTGCATGTTATCTTAAATCATCTGACATGGTTGTCCTACTCTGGCATAAAGCCAACCCAGTGAATAAAGCCTTATAAAGCCTTATTTAAACCTTATAAATAATACATAAATGTAACAAAAAATCCCCAAACAAAAGAAACAAACACACACCCCCGCCAAAAAAAAAAAAAAAA